>JAHBCN010000002.1:0-602500 GCA_019359885.1 Listronotus oregonensis
AATAAAAATTATAATAAACCCTATTATAAAGTAAACCCCATTTACCTATACCGATAATGACGTAAAATTAATTAGTTTGGAAACGGAGTTTTGCTTTAAAATTTGTTTTTCCCAAAAAAAAATCGAATGGGGTGGGCAAAAAATTCATTCACTTCTGGCACCCCGTTTAAACAAAAACCCCTTAATAACAAAAAAAATTTAAATATAACAAACTTGAACATAATAACCCCTTTCCTGTAAATATTTTCCAATGTAACGCCGCGAAAGCACCAGGCCTTTTTTTATAATATTGGGAAAAGGTCTGGAGACCTGGCAGGCCACCGCACAGGACCCTATTGAAAATAAACTTTTCCAAAGTTATATTTTGTAAAAAAAAAATCTTGTTTAATTAACAAATTATTAGTCATCAGATAAAACCACCCTTATTGCATTTTCTATATTTTGGTAAATAAAAGCCCCAGTTATTCGATTTGAAAAAAAATACAAGAGTGAAGGGTATTTAAACAGTTAAAAACAAGTAAGCAATATATGTAAAAAATGTTTACCATAAGGTCTACACCAGACATTAGGTAGGTAGGTAGGTGGGTTTTAAAAGTAAGTGGACTTTTTCCCCCTCCACTGCGACCCTCGTCTTTGTGATGGGGTCTCCCCTCGTGTTATATTCCCCCAATAGGATCGACTTCTATGAATCCGATATTAGGTTGGGAGATGTTCTTACGTGTCCTCTTACTGTGTCGCTACCGGACACGAGCACAATATGTGTTCTGGTGTCCCTGTCCCTGGAGAGTATCGAGGGGGCACTAGATCCTCATGCCCTCCTCCCCCGGTCTAGTGACGTGGGTAGCTACCAGTCCTTTTAAGGCCAGATATTCCTTCTAAGACCGCATCTCCGGCCTTACCCTTAAAACGGTCCTATCCGCTTTCTGTTTAAACCGGGGGCCCCCTTTTTTCCTAAAAAAACGGTTCTGTCCGCCTTCTTTTGGATTGAGGGATCCCTTTCTAAGCACCTGTTTGTTCGGATGGATTAGCCCTTCCCCGTGAAACAGGCCCCGGTGACTTCGGGGGCACCTTTCGAAACGGATTCCCCCGTTTCGGTCGACCCCCTTTTTGCGCTTGTGCCCTTTTTTTGCCTAAAACAGCGGTTCTGTCCGCTTTTTGTTTACAGGGAAAATAATAGTCCCCCCCGACCCCCTATTACCGCAGTAAGGCTAGATACTCTGAGAGGTCGCCCTGTATCTCGGGCACCGTTGGATAACCTGTTTAAGGCACAGGATGCCCTTCACCCATCAACACGGTATGCCACCTTGAGTTAAGCCTTGTGTTCATCTTAACTTGGATCCCAAATTTCCCAAATTTCCCAAATTTTCCCAAAAGCTTTTTTTTAAATTTATTTTACATTTTTTAACTATAACTATGCATAAATCTATTTACATTACATTATTTACATCTAAACCTTGTGCAGGCACGTGCAAGGGCCAAACCGAAAAGGGCCGGGGGCGGGGTAAACTCCTGTGGATATTTCAGGGGTTCCGGTTTTTTTGCATAGATGTTTACCGGTTGTAATTTCAAACATCATGATTGAGTTCGTTACTTTGAAAATTTGAAGAACGTTGTTAATTATTCTTTATTCTTTAATTGTTTTACTCTGTGTTCATGGAAAAAGTTTCTAAAAAAACCCATTTGATTTTGTGGTACGCTGAGTAGGGGCGCCCTTTTTTTTTTGAAACCAAGTTTTTCCCTTTGGGATTACTCATTTTTTCTTCTTTCTTTCAATTTTAGCCCTTTCATTCCCCTTTTATACTTCTTTCATACCTATTTACATACTCACTTGCTTATTCATTCATTATTTGCAAAAGCTGAGCCGTATTTTTATGGTTTTTTGTTATACAAAGTTCCGCAGTGTTCCACTAAAAATGGTAGACGTGTCACACTGCAAAACCTTATGTGGCACTTCATATAACTATAAATAATATGATTTTTTTTATTATTGTTTGGGATTTTGGGTTGTTAAGGAGATGGGGCGGGATTAGTCTTCATCCCCAAAGTAAAAGGCAGTCTAGGTATAACGGTTTGTGTTTTATGTTCTCATGTTGTTTTAAACCCGGTCAAGTCTCTAAAGAATAGAGCTTTGCGGTTGTGTTTGGTAAATTTGTTTGCCAAGGAATAAATATTCATCTATCCTTGATGTTCGTCATGTTGTGTAAGTCCTCTATTCTTGTATATCGTCCGGACGAGGTTACAAAACAAATCTTGTTTTGATATCGCTGCAACCTTGTCATTTGTGTTCCTTATGCTGCACCAAATAGGTGCAGCATAAGTGTGTCGGTCTTATTATTTGTTTGTACAGTATAAGTTTGTTGTGGGAAGAAAAGACGGGAGTTGGGGGATAACAATGCATATAGACTATCATTGCTGCATAGGCCCATGCAATGTTTTTGTAATGTGGTTAGGAATGAGAGTCTTTCATCTAGAAAGACCCCAGGTATTTTAAGGTTTTTGGGGCGGGATATAGGGAATTGTTAATTTTAATTGGAATATTGATTTTAATATTCGAAAATTTTTAGTTATTAACCATCTTGCTTTATACCAAATTAATTTCCACTTTCATACCATGAGTTTGGTAGTGAAGGTACTGAGGTAGTTGTGTCTTTAAAATTCCATTTGGCCATAAAACTTAAAAAAAAATGGATTCTCCTCACATTTTCCCTCGATACCAATTGCAGAATTCAATATTTTCTTAAAGTCACCTTCATTTAGTCCCTGAACAATGGTGAGTTTAAATGGGCAATAACGGCTTGCTTTCAAAACGTCATGTACAGTTTTTTGGAATATAAGGTTATCTGTTAGCGATTCGTTGGGGTAGAAGATGTAGGATTTTCGGCAAAATATTCTTGTATGTTCCTGTTTTGATTGTCATAACTTATTTGGTACTGTTTTGGCCGGGGTTTTTTTAAAACTTCCATATTCCAGGAGATGGTAACCAGTTTAAAAACCATTTTTTTTTTCAGTCTCACGTCATTTCGGAAAATTTTTTAGATACTCGTTAGCAGCACTCTCGATTTCTTTGTTTTTAAATGTCATCTCATTTTTCTACATTTAAAAATTTTTTCCATTTAATAAACACTTACAATTATTTTTTTTATAAGAAACTTGGATGTTATTATTAAATAACACAAAGTTGAAGATTTAATAAAAATTTTTAAAGTAGAAAAAGCAATCCCAGCAATTGTTATTGGCAAACTTGGAAAATTTTTTTCTAGGTTAAATTTAAAGATTTCGGCTAAGAGTCTCAATCCTGTTATAATAAGGTTAGGATTTTTATGTTTTTTTATTATTTTTATTATAATTTTTTTATCATCCCATAAAGTTCTTAAATTAAAGAGGTAAAACATATAAAAGTTAAAAAATAATCGTAGATTCTGCACAAAAACAGGACAAAATAGTAACAAAAAATTTAACAGCGTCATCCACAGATGGTTTAGAAATATATTTGCCATTTTAATCATAGTAAAATTTTTGGGTAAATTTTAATTATTTTAATGTGTTTATTTTTTCTTTAACCTCAAAAACCCTAAATAATTTTATATTGCCCTTTTATTTTTAGATGTACAGTATTAAATAAATATATAATAAATTCTTAGAATAGTTCTCAGACAGGACTTATATAATATATATTTTTATAACAAAATTTCCTATTAGTCCTGAACTTCCAGTTATTTCTGGTTAAAATGACAAATCCTAGGATTTACCTATACCAATTGTTTGATAAAAATAAAAAAAACAATTGCCAGAAGTGTATGTTGTTATTTCTGTCATCAAATTAATTCTTTAAGACCTGTTTATGAGGGCTAGTTTTGTAAGAAGGTCACTAAATTTGCAAAACTTCTATTTTCCAAACAATTTTTTATTTAATTGTTGCTGTATTTTTAAGGGGCGATGCTAACGTTAAGTGACCACTTAATAGAAGACATATTTTTTTATAAAACAAAATTTTTAATTTTTTTTATAATATATATGTAAATAAATTGTTGGACATGGGAAAAACATTTTGAGGTTAGATGCAACACATTTAATACTAAGCTCGGTAAAAAATATTAAGCACAAGTTTTTTTTCAAATTTTTTCAATACAACTTTAGATCTGAACTCAATGAAAAAAGCACTCTTGAAAACAAAAAATAAAATTTCATTGGTTGTCAACAGACAATTATTTTGTTTAAAATTTGCGTTTAAAATCGATTAGAATATAAAAAAAAAAACACATAAAATTATTACAGTTGCACAGAATAAAAAAAACATAAGTTTAACATTCTGACAAAGTAATTTTATAGGCTTCTTTAAAAAATAGACGTAGGATAAATAGCTTAAGTAACTATAGAACTCCTTAAATTTGTTATTTTTAATTATTTAATATAATTTGTGCTTATTACATTTGTTGATAAATTGAGGTGTATTTCATCTGGAGTAGACAAATATTTACTTTTTTTGGGGAATATTGCTGTTTTAATTAAATAAATATTAGTTAAACCATTTATTTAAAATATTGTTTTACTTACTGATTTATATATCCACTATTGGAAAAATAAAACAGTAAGTAATAGTTTTACTAATATTTATTAAATTAAAAAAAATAATTGTCCCAAAAAAACTAATATTTTTCCTACTCTAGATTTAATACTAGCTGAAAGTATTAATAAATGTAATAAAAGAAATATATTAAAAAACCCGTTAAAAAAAAAAATTTAAAAAGGTTCTGCAGTATTGGTTACTTCAGCTATTATTCCCACTGTTCATTTTTTAAAAAATTCATATTGTGTCAAGGTAACTATTTTTTTAAAAATACATTTATGCTATGCCTTTTTGCCAAGGTTTTCATCTTTTTCCTTTTTGTAATTTACCAATGTTAAGTTCATTGTTAAACTTAACAAGTCTCTCACTCGCCCCTTTTTGTGAGACTTAATTTTAATCAATATACTCAGTTTTTCAATTTTTTTTATTCTTTTTTCCTTCCTAAAAAACTTGTTTTAAGAATTGTTTTATAGTGCATTTTCATTAAAACTCAATACAGTGTTTTAAAAACTCAATAGTATGGATCAAACCCGCATTTTAAAAAATGCATCTTAACTTCTCTAAATCAATGATATTTAAGGCTTTACCAAAAGTGTTTTTTTTAATTTTTTTCGTAAGGTTTAATTAAGCAGGATCTTCTTAATATGAGTTCTGCTTTTAAACGGTTTTCTTAGTCATAGTAGAATTTTCCCTAAAGTATACGTTAACAACTTGTAAAAAACTCTTTTTTAAAAGACGGCAAAAAAATATAATGGATTATTTGCTAGACCTAATAAAAAACACACAAAAACAAAGAATTTTGTAAAGACTAGGCAGAGATTTTAGAATTTAGTCCTAGCGTGATATATGTTGTATTGTCTATAAGTTTAAATACTAGACGACGTCAAAGAAACGATAAAAATAGTAGATTAGTATGATATTTTCAATGTGATGCAGAATATTTGGGTAACCGATTAAGGAGGTGGTGTAAATCTTTCACTCCACTGTTTGTTCTGCAACTTACGTAACCTTTGAATTACTTCCCAAAACCTTAGGTATACATTAGAACTAAATGACGACTAAGATAAGACCTATAATCTTTACAAAGAGAATTTTGAAACCAATTCTATTACCATAAATACTTAGTCTATACCCGCAAATGGTAAAAAAACTAAGTCCAAGCAAAAATGGCGAAACAAAATAACATCAAAAATGAATATGTTTATTCATCAGTTAATCAAGATGTAAATAAGGCATGGGGCGGGAAAAAGAAGAATTTGAGGAAGAATGTTACGATAAAGGTAGGGTACCAAAAATTGGGAAGTTTTAATATAAAAAAAACTAAAAATATTTTGTTTTAGTTATTTTTTTTAAATTTTTCTTTAATTTTATTTTGTAAAAATTTTTTCTGTTAAAAAATCCTGTGTTTTTTAATGTGTTTGGATTTTTTCAATATTGTAAAAATTTATTTTTTTAAAAAATTTAAAGGGTTTTTTGGGACTTCTGGCCGAAGGGGGACCACAAAAAGCCAAAAATAAAAGGCCCCCAAATTGGGTACCTATATTTTTTTGCTGAAACCTGGGTTACAAGGTAAATTGGTGTACAAAACAGTCAATAACCAAAAAATCTTAAAAAAAAAACAAAAATGTTTTTAATTTTTTAGTAAAAAAATTTAAAAACCGTCTTATTGACTGTATAGAGATTACGGCTCAGGTTCATTTGTAGGTTGGCAAAGGGGCCCCGAATGTGATGTAAAAGTTTTTCGGGGGTAATACCCCTGGTGCTTTTTAATTTTTTCCAAAAAAATCGGAAAAGGATTTTCTAAAAATTTGTTTTAACAAATAGATGGGGGGTGGTTTTAAAAATCCGAGCGGAGACGAGGTTTTTTCCATTTTTGCGAATGCTTTTTTTGTAAAACAGATTATTAAAAAAACAGTTTTCCAATTTTCCACGGGAAAAATTAGATGGACGGGGGATATTTGGTAAGATTATTTCCTGATTTTAAATAAACATTTTTTTTTAATACAACTTTTTTTTTTTTATTAAAAAATAAATTAATAATTTAATTTTAAGAACAATATAATTTTTTGAAGCTGGGAAAAGGTAATTATTCAAACTCATTTTAAATCACAATTATTGTAGTTTACAGGAGTATTGTTGGGCTATAGGGTTAAATTGTATTTAATTATGTTTGTAGTAGCACTATTCTCTATGTTGCTGTGAGGAGGTCAAACGTTTGATGGTGTTGGCTCGAAGAAGGTCTATTTTCTGCCCTTTCAAGGGAGTTTTAAGCTTGTAGTTGGTACATTATTTTGGACGGTTTTTTAAGGAAAAGGGAGGGATATTTGAATGATGTTGACTGCCCTTTTTGGGGTTAGACAAGGGGGTTTGGGTTTAGACACAGCTTCAGAATCCCCTTGTGATTTTGATGAGTTGCTGCTCGCCTAAAACCGGGTTTCTTTGCCAGATTAGTAACAGCAGTTGATCGCATAGAATGGTTGGATATTTTAACTTCTGTCGTGTTCATACCTTTTTTTTGGGGCGGGTTTTTTGGTCCATTTTGACAGTTCATTTCTTCCAACGGGAAGGGTTTTTAAACCATCCAGGGTTTCGATTGGATTGTCATTCTTGATAGCGTTTGGGTTTAAAAATTAATAGAAAGGAAATAATCCTTTAAAACATCTGTTTTTCCTAAAACCACACTTTTAAAACCCCGGGACTTAAAATGCTGAATGGGGCATCAAAATTCACTTTTTTAAATAGGGGAATATTTTTTAAAAATGCGCAGAAATATATGAAAAAAGTCATTTATTAGATCACATGATACTAAATATACAAGAATTTAACATTGCGTAAGATAAAAAAAAATTTGGTCGTAAATAAACAGAAAGATAGAGAGTATTTATAAATAAGTAGTTACGAGAGTAAAACAATTTTTAAAAAAGCTAAAAAAAAATCATTTTAAAAAAAATATTAAAAAAAAATTTAAAAACGATGTACTTAAAATTATTAATTTTGTTAAACCCGTAAAACAATTTAAATGGATATTCAAATCTTAGATTTTTTTTTAAACAGATAGGGCTTTTTTTTCTAAACCTAAAAATAAGAAATGTCTTTTTTCTCGAATTTTAGCCTTTTTAACTCCCTTTTTTTCTGGAATAAAATAAAAAAACAAATATTGTTGTTAATGTTAAAACATATTTTTTTTACCAAAAAAAATAAGTTTAATTATTAACTAAATAAGTTAAAAAATTATACAGGAAAACCCGGTTAAGTGGGACATGGATAAGTGAGAAACCCTATAATTGAGAATTAAAAAATGGTCCCGGGGACTTCTTTATCGAATTACCTCTGTTAATGGGGCTTTTTAAACCTGGGGAAATGAGATTTGATTTCAGGATTTTTTTGATGTTAACCTCTATAAATGGGACTCTGAGGGTCAATTTCCTGTATAAGTGAAACATTTTATCAATTTTTTTCGCAGTATATTTTTAGATTTTTAATAGTAAGTGGTAAACCATTATTTTTTCACCTTATTAATGGAAAAAATACATTTCGACCCCTATAAAGGGGTCTTAAATGACACAACAACTATTTTTAAAACCCGTCTAATTGCAAAAAGGTAAATGAAAACCCCTTTAAATGGCCTGGTTCCCTGATATCCCAAATTTAAACCGGTTTTACTTATTAATAGTCTGGGCCATTTTTTATGTGAATCTGACAATTTCATTAAAACCGAACCCCAAAATATATGATATCTAAGCATAAATCCAAAATTTTACAGATTAAACATAATATTTTAAAATATAACCAACCAGAACTGATGCCTGCTGCACCATAGAACAAAGTTATTTTGGTTTTGAGTTCAATAAGTTATATTCCAATATAAATATGTTTTTTGAATAAATGTTGTAGTTATCTTAGCAAAAAATTTAAAAAACAATTTAAATAAAAATAAATAAAAAAAAAAAACACCAGTCTCCGATAGTCTAAGATACGAATAAGGCACGACCCCCACCCATATGCCAAACGAATAAAAAATTTTTTTTTATCAAATATAGTAAAATAAATAAATGCATGGGGAACCAGTTACTTGAAAATTAATGGTTAAGGCTTTTAAAAAATTTTTTTAAAAATAAAATTTTTGATAATTTTGTATATTGCAAATTATTATCATTCTTTTTTTTTTTATGGGGTACTAATAAGACCACTAATTTGTTTTTTTTAATTTCATTACTAAAGCCTGAGAACTGACATCATATAGGGAGTATTTAGGAAATTTTTCAAAAAGATTTTTTTTAAAAAATTTAAATTTTAGCCTTGGCCAAATTGTTTAGTCAACCCATTTACAAAAACATTAAATTTGTTTACGTGCCATATTTAAAAAGAAAAAATATATTTTCAAAACCCACCGTTCCACGATTAAAAAGACGTGTGGCTCATATTAACCACTTGCGGGGGATGCAATTGTAAATATACTCAATATTTTAACTTAAAAAATTATTTGAAAGTAGTAGCTTTTTAAAAGACAAATTTTTTTCTTTTTTTTCCCCCCCAGGAGTTCGTTACCTCAAATATTTCTATACTTTCTTTTATCTTTTTTGATTTTGGGTTTCGAGTCAGTTTATCAGTTGGAATTGTAGCCATGACAGACCCTTCAGTGAGCAAAAAACCCAAAATAAAACCCGGTAAGGGTTTTAAAAAACCCCACAGTGTCTCGTAATTTTAAATTTCATGATTTTTTTTTTAAATTTTACACAGTATTTTTTAGTTCCGCCCACGTCTCCGCGTCCTTTCGCCCAACCCCAAAGGGTTTAGCGTAAATGCACTTTTAAACCGGGGTTTCTAATGTTATAATTGTCCTAGAATTTAAAATGCAGGCAGATTTTTATGCCATTAGTTAAACTCAAAATAAATAGTACTGATCATACCAAAACACTTATGCAAAAAATAAGGGCCAACTTTCTATTTAAAAATCTTGGCCTTTTAAAGTAATAATATCTAAAATCAAACCAAGTTATTTTATATCTTGAAAAGTTTTATGCTAAACGTTGGTATTAATAAAAAACTGTCTGTATTAAAGAAAAAGAACATTTGTTAATACAGACAGATCACAAGAAAAATGCCAAATTAAAAAGGGAAATTGGTCTAATTTTTGATTTTTTTCTTCTTCTTCTTCTTCCTGGTAACCGTCTTTTTCTAGGAGGCAGGGAACCTCTTTTGGGGTTTTGTGCCTAATCTCCCATTGTCTTTTACACCAATCCTCCCATTAGTCTTGTTTCTTTACAAGCCTGTATAACCCGAGGGTGGTTTGGGTTTATATATTCATATGGGGTTTTTTCGGTTGCCCAAATAATGCCTTTTTTCTGATTCAATGCTTCACATTCACACCGTATGTGGTAGGCTGTTTCTTCGTCCTCGTCGCACATTCTGCAACTTGAGTCCCCATTGTATGAGCCTATCTGGTGTAAGTATATTTTAGGTTGTCGTGCCCTGTTAGAATCCTTCTGTTATGGGAAGTTTTTTCCCACTTTGTCTTAGTAGTTTTCCCTTTGTTCTTTTGATGGGCCCCTATGAAGTTTTTTTCCCTGTCTTACTTTACTGAGGTTTTTAGATTCCTGTTTTTGTTTTGATTTATTCTCGGGGGTTTTTCTTCGGTTTTTTTTGGGCACTCCAGGGGCAGGTTCTGGTCCAAATATGGTGTGGATGTTTTATGTCTGCTGGCTCATCCGGGTTTTCGTTGCCTTCTATTTCCAAGTCCTGGCCCCCCCCAAAAAAATTCCCTTTTTCATTCTTCCAGGACTTCCAGTTTTTTTTGGTTCCCCTGTCAGCTTGACGACATTTGGGGTTTAAAAAATGCCTCTAATGAGCCTGGCTGAAAAAAAAGGGAATGTATTTTGGGGGATCAAATATTATTCTTAAATTATTAAACACATTTTTAGACCTATGACGGGGAAAGGGAAAAATGTAATACTTTCGGCCTTTTTTTTGGGGGTACCCTATTACCAAAAGTTATTTCCCCCTTGGGGTAGCCAAGAAATATGGACCCAAATGGTTTTTTATTGGCACTATGTCTTTTCAGTCATTACAAAAAAGTTATTATTTGTACTAATTTTAAAATTTATAAAAAGGATATAAATACTTAAAAAAAAAAAAAAAAGTTATTTGATACCAAAAATAATATGAAAAATCATAGCATTCATTTTTAGCATTTTTTTTTTAAACTTTGAAGATATTTTTAATTTTTTTAATATTTTTTAAGGATAAAATTTTAAAATTTTAAAAACATTTTTTTTAAAAAGAATATTCCCCCACATTTAATTTTTTTTCAGGTTTTTTTTAAAGCCTCTTACTGCTGCTAAACTTTTAAAATGGGGTGATGATCAGCAGAGAAAAACGGGTTTTTTCCAGGGATTCATTTTTCCTTCTTCACATATTTTTTAAGTCAGTGGGCCCTTTTACCAGAAAGACCCCCCCCGGGGTCAGTGGGTTTTTCAGGTCAGTCTTAACCCTACCCTTAAAAAAGACCCCTTTAAAACTATAATTTTTTTTGTTTAAGGGTTTAAACATGCCACACAAATAGTAAAACTTTCAAATGTTTTAAACTATATAATGGTTATTTTAAATACATTTTTTTTTAAAATACCCAAGTAAAATTTGTATTGTTTTTTTTTTATTTTTTATTGGTAAAGCAGGCACAGTATTTAGTATGCTTGAAATTTTGGACTTATTGCTTCAAGTTGGTATGGATACCCATGGCATTTCTTTTTTTGGCGGTTTAGGATTTCTGGTTTAAAAAATGGCGATATTAGGTTATGACACGCCAAGAGAGCATCCTAGGATTATGAAGGAAAAAAATCATATTTTAAAAAAAAACCTGGGAATTGGGGGAAAAAGTAAGTCAAAAAATGTATGTATAAATGAAAAAATTAAATATATATATATATATATATATATATATATATATATATATATATATATATATATATATATATATATATATATATAGAAATGGTTATTACTTAATTTTTTTTTGTACTTTTTTTTAAAATTTTTTTATTTCGATTTTTTTTTTTTTTTGGGTCAACTGATGTTCAAAAAACTTTGTCCTTTCATTAAAAATATATATATATATATATTTTTTATATATATATATATATATATATATATATATATATATATATATATATATATATATATATATATATATGAAAAAAAATTAAAAAATATTTACTAATCACACAAATTTTTTTTAAACACTACTAACGAAAAAAAAAAAAAAATTAATTACTGCCAATTTTCAATATTTTACCAAGTTAATAATTAAAATAAAAGTCAATAAAATTGTTTTTTGAACAAAGTAAATAAACAGGTAAATACTAAAAAAACCCATTAAAAAAGTTTTGCCATATACCAATTAACCTAGGACAAATGGCAATATATACAAGAAATTTTAAAAAAAAATCAATATTTTAAAAAAAAAAATACTAAACCAATTTTTTTCAAACTTTTTGTTTAAATCGACTTTTTGGGGAAAACAGAAGTTTATCACAAAAATTTTATACCAATGCTTTTTCGACACACTGTTTATTTAAAAAAAATATTTTAAAAGGCTTTTTTTTAAAAAATTTTTAAAGGATGGGGTAGTTTACTTTCCAAATCGAAACCTCCTTTATTACTTTTTAAAAGTACTGAAAAAAAAAATGGTAACTCTAGTTAAAAAAGATAAAAAATAAATGATTTTTGTAGTCCCAAAAATTCCAGGAAAAATTATTTACATCATTTCAGTATGGGCATTGTTCATAGTTCAACCGGCAACAATTTTTTTTTTTGGGGCATTCAACCCCCAAAACCCAGTTACAGGGGAATTTTCGTCATGGGCTTTGATATGAAACAGGGGGTTTTAAAATAAAAAAACTTTGATAAGGGGCTTTGTATTTGGAATAAGGTCACTAGTTCTTTTAGTGCTATTTTTTTGACAGATGGGTTCTACCCCGTAATTTTTTAAATCCGGCATTCCTCGAAAAAAAATTTGTTATTGCATTTTAAATTTAAAATATACACATATTAAAAAAGAAAAAACTAGGTTATCGTACCGAAATGTATTTTTAAAACAAAAAACTTATTATTAATTTTTGACTTTTTTTGGCAAAAAAGGGGTTTCGTGGAGCTAAAAGGGAAAAAACAAAGCTACTTCATTTGTTTATACATAGATAGATCCACCCCAAGTTTTGGGGAAGAGAAAGAAAAAATTAAAAACTGCTCTTTTAATCGAATTTCTAATCCATTTATGGTGTTTCCAAATTGTGCCCTTTGTTTGGGGGAGGTATATAGAGAAACCCCTTTTTTTTTCAATTAAAAAAAAATACCTAGCAACACATTTTTTGTCGAGATTTTTTCCCAAACCCAAAAAAACAGATTATATTTTTTTTAAAATGTTTTTTTTTTAGTTTTTTTTAATATAGACAACATAATTGCAATGAAAAAGGTTCTTATTTAAAAAAAAATTAAAGTTAAAAGGGGAAAGTATATTACGAGTATATTTATAGGAAAAAAAAGGTTTAATTATAATTAAAAAAAAAGGGGAAATTTTAAAACACCCCTTTCCCCCAAATTTTTTAAAATTTTCCCCCTGTTTATTGAAAAATTTTTTTTTCTATAAAAGGCGGGGGATTGCTATTTTATCTTATAAAAAAAATTTTGTACATATTTTTTACATAACAAAAAGGGTTTTTAGTAATTTTTTTCAAAACAAAATAAAATTTGTTTTTTAAAAAAAATTTAACAGCAAACACCAGACTGTTTTTTAAAAAGTAAAACGAAAAACCCCAAAACCTTAAAAATTTTTGCTTTTTGGGTTTTTTTAAAATTTGGGGCATTTTTTTTAAAAAAAAAATTAAATTTTAATTGGGGAATTTTTTCCCCCATTTTGTCAATGGGGCTTTGTTAAGAATTGAAAACAAACAAAAGGGGGTTTTAAAAACCAAAAAAATTTTAAAAAAAAATAACTTGAACCCTTTTAAAATTAAAAAAACTAATCTTAAAAAAATTATTTTAAAAATTGTTTTAAAGGCGGTTTATCCAATGTGTAGTTTTTTTGTAAAATCCCATTTTAAATTTTTTCAGCGTTTTTTTTTAAAAGATTCAGCGGATTAACGAAAATTTTCCAGTTTAAATGTAGAAAAAAAGGGTTATTTAACTTTATATTTTATTCCACAACTTATATATTTTTGATTTTCATATACATTTGGAAAAAAATGTATAAAACGGCTTCAAACATTACGGTAAAAAACATATCGTTCTTGGAGTTAAGTAGTGAGGTTTCAAGCGCAATAGGATTAGAATACCTAGGTGATACTTTTTCCCCTAACCTTCCCACCCTCCATTATTCCAAGAGCACCAAGAGCAAAATGACGCGCGATGCAAAATGTTTAAAGCCTTTTTTCACATTTTTTGGGCCAAATTTATGTGGAAATCGAAGATATACAAGTTGTATGTAGAATAAAAAATTAAGTTTAATAATGCGTTCACGACATTTAAATCAAAAAAATGCTAAATCGTTAAAAAAATTTTTTTTGTTTTTATATTTAAACTGCGATTTTGAAGAAACCACACATCTGACGGAGTTTAAACATCTTTTTAACCTAATAAGGGTCCATATTATGACTTTTTTTAAAAAGTGGGTTAATTTTTTAGTTGTTTTTCCGCTTTTTCTGCAAAAATGATGCAATAAGAAAAGAAAAAAATAGTTTATATTAAATTCCTTACAAAGTCCCATTGACAGGATCGGATTTAATTACTATTCAATTAGAAATAACTCTAAAAACATGATTATTTTTGAAAGTTTTTTAATCATATCAAAACGGGAGAAAATTTTTACTTTCGTACAGATTTTCATTTTTTGGGTTTTAGGCATCTTTTCAAAAGATGGTACGGGTGGTTTGCTATTAAATTTTATTAACCAAAAAATCTCTAAACTGTGCTATTATTTTGAATAGTTACCTATAAACCAAAAATTTTTTTTTAGAATAGCTTTTTGGTCGTCCATGCCATATCTAATGTTTTGGTTTTTAAGTTTTGTATTTGCCCCATATCGGATGCCATTATTAATAGACAGATTGTATCTCGAGGTACAGCCAGAAAAATATTCAACTCCATAGGTAAGTTAAAATATGGTTAGTGAATTTAGTTAGGCATTATTTATCCTTTTTGTAAGAAAATGCATAAATAATGGTTACTTACTAACTTGGGGCTGGGGCTGAAGGATAAGATGTTTACCCGTGAAAACATGAGCTTTTAAATTGACTATACCTTTGGGGCAGGTTTTATATGCTTTAAACTTTGCTAAATATAATTTTTTAACTATCCTAGTGACCACTAGAAACCGTTTTTTTAAAGCTCTTTTAAAAAAATTATATATGAGTTATAAAGAGGTTTTTGGTTTGGAGGATTTTAATCGAGAGAAGGCGTCATTTTGCGTTTTTTTTTAAATTTAAACCATCGATATCTTAAAAAGTATAATAGGTGCACGAAACTTTATTTATATGACATAAACAATGTTTTTTTAAAAGACCTTTAATTAAAGTTATAAACCTTTTTTTCTAAATGCAATATTTTTTCGTTATAATCAAAAAAAAATTTTCAGGTCTTTTTAGGTATTCCCTGAAAAAAATGAAAATTATTTTTTATTTTTGGATTTTTTTCTAAAAATTTTTAAATGATTTGGGATTAACATTTTTTTTTTTAATTTTTGACTCAAATTTTGTCAAAATTATATTTTTATTCATAAATTTTTATTATTTACCTTATCAAAATTTATATAACTTTTTTATAGATATTTTGAAAAGTTCTTGTTATTTTTAGTATCATTTATGAAATTGTAGTCCAAACATTCCGTGGTAGGGTTTTGCCGGTTGTCGTGTGTTTTTAAAGGTTTTCAGGGTTTTTTTTTCTGTTTTACCCCCAATTTTACTCAGATTCGTGTTTAGCGAAAAAATACACCAGAAAACCCGTTCGACACCCACAACCCTTATTTTTGTGCACCTTTAATTACTATATTTCTACGATTTTATTATGCTTTATCCTTGTAGTCATTGAAAGCTCTTTGGGTGGGTTATTTCTTTGATTCGAAATTAGACTAAAGTTTTCCTCACTAATGGTGCGATTGCATAATAAACTCTTTAGTAATGACCTTGAACAAAAATATTATTTAATTTGGGACCCCAGGTTAAATAAAATTTTGTTCTAGCCTAATAAAAATTACTTTGATAGATCTTTTTAAAATTAGTACTGTTTTAAAGCAATAACCTGTATTAGGTCTAATATGCTTATGACAATTTTATAAGTGACTTATTATTGAACGTAAGGGGTTGTCCATGTTGAATGTTTGACCATTGAGAAAAGGGAAAAAAAATAAAACAATGCATATTTTTAAAATGTTTTTGATTTTGTTTTTCAATCAAAATATTATATGAAATATTTTTTTTTCCCCTTGAATGCGGATGAATTATATGATTAAAAATAGAATGTGTTATTTTAAATTATATTAATGACAAAATTGTAAAAAAAAAATATTTCCATTTTAGAATTTAAGGAAACGTAATCAAAAGATTTATAATTTTTTTTTTTTTATATTTATTGCCAATGGGTATATATTTAATAAAAATAAGTTTAAAAGCTTTTTAATTTTGTATTGTAAAGTAGGAAATTTAAAATTTGATATATTTATTAACCCAAATTGGAGCTCTGAAATATATAACTTTTTTTATTGTTAACTATAGGACTTTACCAGCAACGCCCTAATAACGCGGGGTTTTTTAAAGAGCAGACCAAAGCACACAAGCTGTTAATTTTTTAATAGTGGCTGTTGGTTTAATTCAGCTTGTTTTTGGATTTGCTGTTAATCATATGGACTTTTTCACCCAACCATGCTGGAATACTAATGGGTCTAGTTAATGGATTTTCCAAATAGCTGGAGTCATTGCACCTTTAACAGTACAGTTCTTGGGGAAAAATCATTGAAAATGTTATTATATATTTACCTAAATTTTCATCACGGCTTCGCCTGCCACGACTAAACGTTTTTGGGCATTTTGTTTTTTTCACATTCTCGCGAAAGTAAGAACGGAATAGAGCATCGAAAACTTTTAGATTCAAACGTGCGACAACGACGCTGCCGCCGTGTATGGCTGTTGGGGAGCTAATTTAATTATATTTCCCTGCCTTCCTTTTTTGTCAACACTTCGCGGCGAACGCCCCAAGGAATTTCCTTAAACCCTTTTTATCTGACGTCTCCTACGCATATTCTCACCTCAGTTCCAAATTGTATCTTAGGTCATGAGTCGAGATTTGTGCTTACTAACAAAATTTTTACTGTTTACATATATCAACAGCAAAATTTTTAATTATATATGTTAATATATATATATATATATATTATATATATTATTAATAACAGGGGTTTATATATGTATATATATATAATATATAATATATATAATATATATATATATTAAAGGGTTTTTAATGGTATGTCATATCTGAAGGGGATTATTGATCGATTTGCTGAAAAACGAAAAAGTAAAATGATTACTAAGATATAGGGTTTATTTTTTTTGCTTGTTTTATTATTTTTGTCCAAATGACAGGCGTCTGGGCTGCGAGAAATGTTACTGGCTGTTGCTTTTGATGTTAAAGCCAGCGCACGGTTGTTACTATGATGTCGTAATTTTTTATTGAATTGCCTGTTTATAAAAATAGTTACATAAACCATCTGCATCAAAATGATACTTCTATAGTAGTTGTCTCGAGATAAACCATTTTCAATGATCCCACAATTTTTATAACATGATTTTGGGAATGTTTAAACTTTGCATAGTGGTAGTTCTTAACACGGTGATCAAACTTTAGGCACAAACCCGAAACGTTTTCCACCGAAAATCACCCTCAAAAGTCACTGGGGAATTGGGGACCTTTGAGGGTGATTTTAGGGGGGTTGGAGGCGTTTTCGGCTTTTGTGCCCTGAAAGACCTTTGATCATCGTGTTAAGAATTATCACTATGCAAAGTTTGAAAGCAATTGGACAAAATTCAGTTTCCATAAAAAAATTGTGGGATCCTTTAAAGTGTGTTTATCTCGAGAACCGCTGCTCCTAGAGACTTAAATAAAGTATACTTTTTTGATGCGATGGATTTATAGTAACTTATTCTTTTAATAAACAGGTCAATATCCTAAGTTTAAAAAAGTTACACATCTAAAACAAGTGAGGTAGGCCGTAGCTGGCGCCCTCTACTAGCAACATCAAAAGCGTGGACGAATTTAAATTTCTCGCCTCAGAAACCCCAGATCCCAAATTTTGTAAGCCAGTCATTTGGTTAAAGAATAATTAAGAAAACGAAAGCAAAATTAAAACTTTAACACCCTGTATCTTAATAACTAAGCATTTTAGGGCCCACGTTTATATGAACTTTTCGACTTAAAATCGATCCAGGAATGCCTCCTTCAAATTATGAATACCATTAAGTAACACTCTGATATATATAATATATATATATATATATATATATATATATATAATATAATATAATATATATATATATATATATATATATATATATATATATATATATAATATATATATATATATATATATATATATATATATATATATAATATATATATATATATTATATATATATTATATATATATATATATATATATATATATATTATATATATATTATTATTACATATATATTATTATATATATATATATATATATATCATATTATTATATATATATATATATATATATATATATATATATATATATATATATATATATATCATAATATATATATATTTATATATATATATATATACATATATATATATTATACATAATATATATATTATATATATATATATATATATATATAATATATATATATATAATATAATAATATATATACAGTGTGTCCGCTTAAGTTCTGCATGGTCCAAAACCTCAAATGTAACTGCCAGATATTAAATTTTTGCAGACGTATACGAGGTTTGTCAAAAAATATGATTTTTGCCCAAGAGTAAACTACCTTTATTTTTAACAATTTCAAAAATTGTTATTAAAAAAGTTGATCAGAACCAAAATCACGTTTAAATATGCAATATGCCCATTTACGATGAAAAATTAGGGTGTGTCCGCTTTAGTTCTGGTAATATGGGGAAACTTTTTAAAATTTGTAACGAAAAAAGTTACTCTTATAAAAGTTCTGCTTACTTGAACAAATAATGTTGGACTATTCAAACTTAAGATAGTATGTACAGGATGATCAAAAATTTAAAAAATACAAAATTGACCTAGAAGAAAAGTACTCTTAATTTTAATTTTAGAGCAAAGGAATAAGAAAATGTTGATTGGCATTAAAAATTATATCTGTTTCTACTCTTAGTAGACTTAGCAAGACCTTCGTTTTCGAAATACGGGGTGTTAAAATTTATTTTTTTTAATTTTTTTAATAAAATAAAATCGTTGATAATGTAAGTATTGGAGAAAAAATTCGTATTTGATATGACGGATACGAATCTAATCTTATTACGGCTCTTACTTGTGGGGGGAACCACCTACACGTCTTTTTACTATTTTGAACAGTCACAACTTTGTGGTACGGCCCTGTATTATATTTTTAAGCAAATTAAATAATTGTTTTGTCATTTTAACGTCAAAAAGGTATACTTGTTAAAAGTTGATATGAGCAACCGTTTTCATCTGATTTTATTATAGCAAAATGAAGAAAAAATAAAACAAAGTGTATAATTAAACAATATGTATTTTAATAATTAATAAAATTATTGTTCTTAAATTATGTTTGGCAAAACATAAGCTAGGTTTTAAAATTTCACCATTTACTTCTAAACACATGTTAGCTTTGCGGTGAACACCCTGTATCTCAGAAACGAAGGCCTTGCGGACCCATATTTGTATAGACTTTTATGTTTATTTTCGGACCCTGACTACGTACCTGAAGTATTGACATCATCTCATGAATATTCCTGTATATAATATTTTCTCTTTGGATATTTTTGATGTTTTTATTATTTTAGACGGATCCCTTGGAGTGGCGAAAAGTATTTTTCCTAGCAGCAGGAATAAACATAACAACTGCTACGATTTATAACTTTCTTGGATCCGGAGAAAAACAACCTTGGGATAAGGAAGAAAGTAAAGAGAAATCATAGTAACATATCATGTATGTTTAAAGAGTATGGTAAAGGATTAGTGACATTTTTTAGCAATGAGCTAATACTCAGTTCCTTCGCAACGTCTGAATGTAGTTATGAAATATTTATTATTATTTTTTGTATTTAGTTTTATAAATATAAGTTTTTTTAATTTTAATGTAATACCTTATTTTTAAGAGGAAATAAAATATATTGAAACATGTAGGTTGTTCCTTTTTAATCTGTAAAGGAGTAACAAAAATGTGTTTAAGACATTAATAATAATTCAGTAACACAGCACATGAATTTTTAAATTTGGGAGAGACGTCGTATTTATTTTTCTTACGTTGATATATACAACTTAAAAGTGGATGTACCACATCTTTTCCTAAATAAATTTTTGCTAGGAGCAAAAAACAAAATAAGAACTAAAAATAGTTTTATTGGTTATGTTTTATGGGAAACTTTTTTTAGTTAAATGACTTATTGCCATGGGTCTTTTTATTATTAAGAATATTTATAAACCCACGTTCACAAAACATAACCTAAAGAGGCGTTTACACCAAAGTCTTCCACTAAGTTTTCCACAAGTTGGGGCAATTTGTTCCTTTTTCTACTAGTAATAAGCAACTTTTTTGTCTTCCACTTATGGAGAGACAAATCTTCCACTAAATTTTGGTTTTTTCGGAGTGTCGCCGGTACACCGAAGTCTTCAACTAAGTTTTCCACAAGTTGCGGTAATTTGTTGCTTTTTTACAAAATACAGCAACTTTTCTGTCTTTCACTTGTGGAGGGACAAATTTCACTTAATTTTAGTCTTCCGGGAGTGTCGGTAAAGATCAAAGAAAGTTGACAACTAAAAGTGGAAGATTTGTTGCTGCACGCTTTGTAGAAAACTAGTGGAGAACTACTACCTAAACCTTTTGCGCTAATTTTTGGCAACAAGTTTTCCACTTGTTTCTCTAAATTGAAGAAGAGCAACTTGTTTCTACAAAAATCTTCCACTTGTTGCTCTAATTTGAAAAGTGCATCTTTTAGTTGACAACTTTTAGTTTTTTACAATCTTTTGTCAATTTTTAGTTGTCAACTTCGGTGTAAACGCGCCATTTTAAAAGATCAAAAAAAGTTGATAACTAAAAGTGGAAGATTTGTTGCTGCACTCTTTGCACAAGCAATTTGTAGAAAACTAGTGGAGAACTGAGAACTACAGTGTAAAACTTTGCGCTAATCTTTGACAACAAGTTTTTTACTTGTTTAATGTGAGAAGAGCAACATTTACTTTTTACAAAATCTTCCACTTGTTGCTCTAATTTAAGAAAAGCAATTTTTAGTTGACAACTTTAGTTTTCATAACGATTTTTTTGTCAACTTTTAGTTGCCAACTTTGGTGTAAACGCGCCTTAAGTAAGAACGTATTAAACAAGTAAACGACAATTTTTAACTTTAATTTTAATAATGGTAAAAAAACTTAGGTTAAGTGACCTATTTAGTAATCACTTTAACTGTAGGGAAAATTTAGTAAGTATTTGGCTTGCCGACCCTAATGACCTAGTTAAACATAATACAATAAAAAAAACCGAGTTACAACGAAATCACTATAAAGCCTTTATTTTAGATAAAATAACATCTACCTATCACTTTCGGCTAGCCAAAAATGACGTAAATTTTAGTGTTTTGAATATGTATATTTTTTAATATTTTAGTCATAACTCACTCGATGTTTATGATACATACTTTTTTGTAAATAAAGGTCTTTGCAAGTGCTTCAAAAAAGGTTATTATTAGTTTTCCTCGAAAAATACGTAGATTTTGCGTTTTTTGCCTTTGAAACTCTGAAATTTTGTGTTTGATGAATAACAGCTAACCTTTTACAAATCACAACTTGGTTTGTATTGGTACCACAGCAATTACAAAAAAGACATTTTATTTGTTTTTTTAAAGCTACAATTTTGATATTTACTGTTTTTTTGATAAAATGCATTAGGCGTGTTGTTAAATTCATCGATGAATCGTGCGCACTAATCGCTGTTTCATAAAGCCGTTTTTAAATTAATTGATGGAAAAGCGCTAAAGAAAGATGGCCGTTCTTTTAGTATTATATGGACAAGAATAAAACTAGCGGTAATCTAGTGTGACGTCACGATAGATTTCAGCGCTAAACCATCTGATGAATTTAACAACACGCCTATACTAATCGAGTTATTTGCAATAAAACTATTAAAAACGTTCATTTTATTGACAAAAAACTCCGACTTTCGATCGCGAATAACTCGAAAAGTAAGCATTTAAAAGTAAAACAATAAAACATTTTTTGCTTAAAAATCATTTTTTCATCGATTTCTGTGGTCAAAATAAAATTTTTCATTTAATTTTACCTCCGAGATGGTTTGGCAACCAACCCCAAGGTAAAGATCCAGCATAAGGTTTACTAAGACATTATTACAATTAAATTACCTATGATAAATAAAAAGATAAGATGCCAATTACATGTAGAATATGACTTATGAAGGGCATGACACCCCACATTAAAATCTGTTATCGTGTCAGAAAGTAAAATGCTAATGGAAATCTTAAAATTGATGAGATTGTCTTTGTAAGTAACCACAGTACCAGTTAAAAGTGTCAAAAATTTGACACCCTGTACATACAAACATGAATGGCTTAAAATTTAAAAAAATTTATTTAAATGCATTGTTTTATTTTAATTTAATAAACCAGGTTTTGTCAGTTAGATCTTGTAAATAACAAATTTAATGGTAATCTTTTTAGTTAATATTTATTTTAAGTTATAAATCATGTGGTATTTACAAATTAAATTAAAAATATTTTAATTGCGTTGCTAAATATGCTTATCAATAGAAAAAATAATAAACTGTTTGTAAAATGTGTTGAAAGTTTCTTTTCGATAAAACCATATAAAGGTAAGATACAACAAAAAATAGATATACGTAAAGATGTTTCTTTAAATTGTCCACCTAAACTCATGATTTTTAAAATTGAGGAAAATTTAAAAGTTTGTTTTGACCTAAAATTCTAATTTTAATATAACTACTTATTCAATCAATAAATTAATCTATAACACAGGCCTGCGAAATATATTTTTTTATTTTCCCCTTTAAATATTTATGTTTTATTTTAGTTATTTACGTATGTTAAAATAAAATAAAGTGTTGTTTTTTTAAGCACATCCCGACTTATTTTTTTCAAAGATATGCTTTACAAATATATATATATATATATATATATATATATATATATATATATATATATATATATATATATATATATATATATATATATATATATATATATATATATATATATATATATATATATATATATATATATATATATATATATATAAACAAAATATAATGAATATAAAATCAAACGTTAAGTGACAAAACTGGCAATATTATTTTTAAACAAGAACCTAGGGTTTTAGGTATGCCCAGGTGATTTTTGAGTATACAATGTGGATCAGAAAATTTTTTTCAAAATTGTTTTCGGAATTTTTCAATTTGCATTTGCGGGTCAAAAACCACTTACCACATTTTCAGAAAAATCGGAGGAAAAAAATACTTCTCAGTTGTCATAAACGAAGCCAGCAAGTAATATACATTTTTTTGATTTTTAAAAAATGAAGTATGCAGGCGAATAGAAAGTTAAAAAATAGAAAGATATTTGCTCTTTAATAAATTTCGATTGATCACTTCCGAGACGCGTAGTTTAACCAAAATCGGTGAAGAAGTGCAAAAAGGATGGTCGAGAGAACAATGTTGCACCAGATTTCGAAAAGATAAAACACACTGTAATTTTTTTACATTTGTCAAAACTGTTACCTGTGCGTTTTACAATGCGATTTTTTCAAAATTCCTCAATTTTTTTCTAATGGTACAACGTTCGTTGCCCACTTACTTTTGGGGGAGAACTTGCAAATAAAAAAATTGAATATATAGGGAGTCGCAAAAAAAGTTTTTTCTTGCAATAGTAAGAAAGTCAAAAGATTTTTTTTCTTAGAAACCTTACTTGATAGACTATTTTAAATATTTTTTAAGCTAGGTGCTTAATATCTACCTAAATTACCACTTAACTTGTTTAGGAAAAACCAACGCAGACTTAAGTAATTTGTTTTATTTTTTACTTAAATAAAATTATAATTGTTTAAAATTTTCGTTCTTACTGTCACTTATAATTAAAAAAATATATATATATATATATATATATATATATATATATATATATATATATATATATATATATATATATATATATATATATATATATATATATATATATATATATATATATATATATATATATATATATATATATATATATATATATATATATATATATATATATATATATATATATATATATATATATATATATATAATAATATATATATATATATATATATATATATATATATATATATATATATATATATATATATATATATTGACACAGTGTAACGCGTTTTCTAAGGGATATCGTAAAGTAAATACAAGTATATTATGCAACTAAATAAAATTGATCTATTTTAGCTTTTATCACCTAGCTCCAAATTTTCTTTTTTTTTTTTTTTTTGATAATTTTTACATTTTAAATATCCATTGTTTAAAAAAAGTAACATAACAAATTAATAAATTATAGATTAAACTTAATAAATTAATTGATAAATCAAGATGATTTTTACTTCAGCTATTTGAGTTGGTGGCTAAAAGATTACCCTATAATTTGTTCATTCGATTAGGAAAAACACCTAGTAAATAACTTTGGTTACTGACTTTTTAAAGCAATAAAATACATTTTTAATGTTGCAACTATGGTTACTGACTTTTAAAGTCAATTAATACATTTTTTTGATCAGGTGTTTTTCTTAATTGAATATAAACGATTGACTTAGTAGTAAATATAATCATTTTAAATATTTTAATAGTACTTTTAAGACACATGATAAAACACATAATATATGCTTAACTTTTAAAGTCGTTAACATAAAGGCTCCTTTTTGTAGTAATCGACTTTAAGAAGATTTTCTTCTATATCTTCTTTTTTTTAATTTTCAGATATCTTGAGAGTACGCCTTGTTATTAGAGCAGATTTTAAAGTATCAACAGCTATTTTTTTATTATTACTTATTTTTGGGTAAGAAAAAACATACCAGGAAAATAAAGAATAATATGAAGAAACCTCAAAATAATTGGTTTAGAAAAAAGTTGGGAAAAAGGCTGGTTCAATATATTTCCAAACATGTAGAGAAAATCTATCCCAAAAGCATGTGCTCAATTTCTCCACCACTGTGTATGTAGACAGAAAATAAAATTGAAAAAAGGGGATGTATGTAAATTAATAAAAAAAAAAGTAATAATTAAAATTTTTTTTTATTCATATTTGTTTAAAGTCTTTTAAAAATAAGAATGGGTTTAAAAATCAGGATTTATTTTTAGTATTAGTAGTAGTGTTAATTTTAAAGCTTAAAAAAATGGTGTCTACAAAACATTTTATACTTCAAATTCTGTCACTTGTTACTGTTTACTGTCTTATCTTATCTGTCAAAATTTAAACTAACCTATTTTCTTAAGACAGGTAAATTCAATTAAGCGTGTTGTCAGGTATTGTTAAGATGTACTTTTTAGTGCTTTTTAGTGATTAGAAAAAAGTTATAATGATATTTTAATAAAAAAACTTACTAGCGCTAAGCTTCTTTTTCCTTTCAATGGGCAGCTTTATTTGAACAGGGTGTTTCCTAAGTAATAAACATATTTAGATATATGTCGAAAAATATCCGCTTTTCAAAATACAAAGTATTTAATTTGTTGTGGTTTGTTTTAATTATCGGAGAAGCTTATTTTACTAAACTTAAAACGTTTATAGTATTTATTGGTACAAAAGTGTTAATAATTTTTATCATTTATTACCAAATATAAAAAAATAAGGTGTAAATTCATTTTTTTTTTCTTATCCATTTTTAACAAATGGCCGTTGTTTTGAAAAACACCCTGTATAAACTAAAAAAGAATTCGGATATTTAAAGTAAGGCCTTTGAATAAAATCTGGAACAGAGAATGAATTAAAAAGCTTAAGGTAAACAAGGATAATCTCAAACATCATTGATAGTTCGTCGTCAAAGGAGTTTTGCAAAAATGTCAATAAGATTAATACAAAAACAGCTCTCTTTAATTCCTTTATTAGTTTATTTTATACGAAGCTAATACTTTGCTTTAATTTTAGCATTGAGTTTTGGTTTTAAGGGAATTTTAGGGTTGTTCCTTAGGACTAAAATTCAGATTAAAATTATGTGTTTTTATAAACCCTTCAGTTTAAATTTGTTCCTAAATCTTGCGACTTAGACTAATACACTCAGAAAAAAATCTTAGTTATTATAATTAAACTAGCCGCAGCAAAAAAACTTAACTTAAATAGGTCCCTAGTAGGTTACTTACGTATGACCAGCAAGTATTTTTTGTAAAAATTTCTAATTTGGGATTAATATGTTAGTTGGCAAGTAAGTAACTTATTTGTGTTTAATAGTTTACTTGGTTATGGGTCATTAAACTCTTGTTAATGGTTACAAAGTGCGTATAGTCTAGTCGAGAAGTTGATTTCCTGCGAAAATTAGTTACAAGTGTCCTAAAAAGATGGTTGATGGTTTAGACCAGTGATGGGGAAACTACGGCCCGCGGGCCATCTCCGGCCCACGAAGCGTTGCAATCCGGCCCGCGAACTAAAAAAACACTAAAGTGAGATGGTTAAGCTGTGGTAATGCCTTTAAGAAAGTGTGAAACTTAAGAAAAGAGATTCAAAACTTCCTGGTGTTGCAAGGCAAATGGGACGAGTTTAATATTATGCCTGACAAAAATTGGCTATCTGATTTTGCATTTTTCACAGACTTGCTGTCCCACCTGAATAAATTAAACACGAAACTTCAGGTCAAAAATCAGTTCTTAGATAAGCTTTGGGGACACTTGAAGGCATTCAAATTGCAACTTAAATTGTTTTGTACTTGTGTAGCTAAGAATGAACTTACTCATTTTCCAAAATTGAGCAGTCTCAGAAGACTACTTAAATTAGTTTGCACAACAACTTAAGAAACACACGACGAGTTCGATAGCAGAATTCAAGATTTTAACAACATTGAGCAATATTTTTTCGATGCCTTTTAATGTCAACGTTGATGAAACACCCACTGACCTTCAACTTAAACTAATTGAGATACAATGCAACAGCCATTTGAGGCAACTGTGTTTTAATATCAGTAAATTGGAATTTTATAAGTCCTTGTCTAGGTCACAATACCCAAATATAGTTGCTCACCCCCAAAAAATAATGGCTATGTTTGGTACAAGTTATTTGTGCGAACGAACGTTTTCCACAATGAAATTAAGAAAAAACAGTCTTCGTAATAGGCTTTCCGATGATCATCCTTTCTTGCTGCTAAAAATTTTATCATCACGAATGGAGCCCACTTATGATGAAATCATGGAGAAACACAAACAGTTCCATATGTCTCACGTACCCACAAAATCCAGCGCTCCGCAACCGTCTACATCAGGGCTTAATTAATTTAATAATTTTACTGTTTAAAATTGTCTTAATATTATTATTGTAGAAATTATTTTGTAATATTGTGCAATAAATGATCATTGTACCTATATTTTTTTGTTTCATTATTAAATATAGCCAGAAATGTAACTACTTGGCCCGCCATATATTTCGTTTGTAAATATTGGCACGCCAACGAAAAAGTTTCCCCATCCCTGGTTTAGACAATCCGAAATGGTATCTGGAAAAAGACCGTATTTAGGATTTTTTCTGCAAAAAAAATTGCAAATGTTATTATTATCAACAAAAAACAGTAAAAAAATAGCCGTCCAGCTTTTTGGCAAAATCTCAAAAGGCGTAAGTGATAGCTTAAATATTATAAAAGTTTCTGAAAGAGCTGGACATTTCAGTAAAAAAGTTCTCGCTTCCCGGAATTGTGCTCCAATATTTATAATTTTAATTCAACGGCTTTCGCGCGGCCGTTTCGGCATGCACGCAGCGCCACTGTGGTGAGCGTAGTTTTTAAATAATTTTTTATGCAATTAAATATTAATTAAAAATTTTTAAAAAATTTTGATGACATCTAGACACTTTAGAATATATGATTCCGCGATAATAAAAGTTTTTCTCCATTTTTCAAAACGTTATTCAATTGCTAATTAACAATTTTTTACGGGTCTCTGTTGTCATAAAAGGTGGTATAAAAGTTTAAATAATTAATCTAAAAATTTTTTGTTCCTTGGAGTTCTTTTTATAATTATACCTAATAAGATGACATTCTAAAAGTTTATAAAAAAAATTATTTCATTAATTATTAACTTTTGAAGTAAACAAAAGAAAAAAATTTAAATAAGGTGCCTTAAATATATTTTTTTAAATTTTAAGCTTCTACTAATTTCATCATCATATTAGGCATTTTATTACTACTTTTTATTTTTTTTCATGCTATTTGTTTATAAATTGTTTATAAACAAATAAATTACAATATTTTTTATTTTTTGTTACCCTATTGTTAGCGTAAGAAAATAATGATTTAAAAAAGTAAAAAAATTCCTAAAACAATATTTTATTGTTTTTAATCGTTCTTTTTCTTAATTTTTGTAATTAAATTATATTATTAAGAAATCTTTTTTTAATCGTTATTTTTTTACGCTATCAATATGGTGATTTTTTTTTCAATACTTTATTAATACACCAGAATTTTAATTTTTTTTTTTTTACATAATACTAAATTGTATAAAAAATTATTTAAAAACTATTCTTACCTACTACAGTGGCGGTGCGCGCATACCGAAACGGCCGCGCGGAAGCCGATTTTCAACGTTAAATTAAAATTATAAATATCAGAGCTACAATTCCGGAAATCAAGAACTTTTGAGAAATGTTCTGCTCTTTTAGAAACTTTTATAATATTTGGGCTATCACTTATACTTTTTGAGATTTTGACAAAAAGCTGGACGGGTATTTTTCACAGTTTTTTATTAATGACTATGTAATTTTTTTTGCAGGAAAAATAAGCTATTAACCATATTTTTGGGAGACTTGTAACTAATTTTAGCAGGAAATCAACTTCTCGACTAGACTATTACTTATGATAAGAAAGTTACGTCGCTGCCGATGCCGTTAGGAAATATTTATTTAATAATAATTGGATTACCTACTGACCATAATTATGTGCCCTACTAGTGATAAGCAAATAATTTACTCGTGATTTATTAGTATATGGACTACTATAACTTGCTTATACCTATTTATGGTGAGATACATTATTATTATAAGTTAATTCGTCACTTGTTCTTACTAATTAATTTTGCTTGGCTAGCAGTTTTTTTTTATTATATTAAGTAAAAGTTTTATGATAAATTTTACAATGTTTCCACTTATATCAAAAATTCATGAAGTCATTTTAGATTTACAAAATTTTTATGCCAAAGTGAGATACAAGATTTATAATAAATAGTTTTTAAGGTATGCTACCATCATATTTAAATTTGTGTATTATAAATGTTAAATTTTCTATTAGGACAAAAGTTTTGTAAGAATACTATTTATTAAATTTACTAATATTATTTTTCATAACTGCATAGATTTTTAAATTTAACCAGGTTAAAAACAACTGCAGTAGCTAACAAGTTCAGCAGAACGGGTTTTAAATTATTAGGTGTATTACAAAAAGGGTGCTGATTTATCTGGTAATATATTATTAAAAATAAGTTTTTCACACAGAAAAAGAAAACACAATATAAAAAATACAGCTACAAGAGACATTTATTACATATTTTGTAAAAATCTCAATTAGGACAAAGAAATAAGAGAATTATAAACTAAGAAGTATACACTAGAAATTAAAAGCAATAATAAAAAAAAATTATTAAATCAGGTCAAAGTACTGGTTTGAGTCACCACTATACAGGGTGTTTTCTAATTGAATGTCAATATTTAAGGGGGCGATATTTGGGTCCATTTTAAGAAGAAAACTTAATAAAATTTGGCATACATGTACTATGGATCATGTGGCATCTTTTAGTGTACCAGTTTTTTTTTTTTAATTTCCACCAGTGGCGTTCGTATGGAATTTGACCTGCCTATTTTGACAGACATTGATGGTACGCCACTAATTTCTCCTAAAATAAAATCTATTTTAAAATCCCCAATCATTTATTAGCAAAGTGATTACTTGATTTTTTTTAAATCTGATGCACGGTTTTCGCTTAAAAAAATAAAAACCGTTTATTTTTATATTATTATACAGAGAAATATGTAGATTTATTTTTTCTGTTTGAATTTTTATTTCTATTTATATTTTTGATTTTTTTTAGACCTACGCACGGTTTTCACCTAGAAAAATTTAATCTAGATATTTCTCTACATGGTGATCTTGTTTACCGATATTGTTATGATCATGTAGAGAAACGGTTTGAATTTGTTTAAACGAAAACCTAGCATCGGATTAAAAAAAAATAAGTAATTAACTTTGCTAAGAAATGATCGGAGATTTTAAAAATAATTTTTATTTTAAGAGAAATCAGTGTCTGCCAAAATAGGCAGGTCAAATTCCGTACGAACGCCACTGGTAAAAATTTAAAAAATGTGGTACACTAAAAAATACCTCTTGATACATAGTGCATGTATGCCAAATTTCATTAAAGTATATAAGCTGGTATAACAGACATTATTAATAAATAATTTATTTATGAAAATTTTACCACCCTGTATCTCAAAAATTAAGACGTTTATGACATACGTTCATATAAAGGTTTTTTCCTAAAATGGACCCAAAAATCGCTCCTTTAAATATTTACACCCAATTACAAAACACTCTGTATAGGGTATATAGCCTTGGCGCTCAGTCGTGCAAACAAGTCTGCGAAAGAGAAAGAAGACTAGCAGTATATTCTTCCTCTCTCGTTCCACTGGCCTGACTGGTCGGCGGGGAGGGGTATATACTCCGCTTTGCATGCTTTAAATTGGGCAGTTATGTCTAACTTGATATGCGTTTTAAAAATACTTCTAAAAGTTCAAAAAAAAAAAAAAAAAAAGATTATGTTATATTTCAAATTTGGGACATAATATATAAAAATGTCTTACATGAAAAAGGGTGCTATTTAAAATACCAATTATAATAATAATTATTACCCTGATAATTATAAATGACTTTTCTTATAACGTTACACAAAAATTCTGCTTAGAAATGATTAGAACACAATATACTTTATTCTGCTATATACATATTTAAAACTTTTTCCATCTGTATCGGTAAAATATCGGCATGTGCCATATGCCATTTTGAAATCTGAACCCTCCGTTACCTTTCATCTAAAAATGCTTTTATAAGAGTTGGAAACAAAACGTAAACAAAGAGCACGCGACGAAAAAGTTGGCGCACTTTTATTAGAAAAGTACGGGTTCTGCATGTAACAGGTGGTACAAGAAAATGCAATACTTTAATGACACCAGCTGAATAAAATGTAGGGCGCAGATGTATTTTTTATTTCTTGCTGAAATGGGTCATTGATCAATTGGAGTGATATAATATGAAATATAAGTGTTTTAAATGACAAGATAACAGATTGAAGTTTCTCGGGTGTTGCATCTTGGGGCAAAACATAGGAAATCTCATGCAATTTGGAATGTAATTAAATATTGGGTTTACTATTAATTTTAAACAACAAAATTGTAAAGGTTTATTTAAAAATATTCAAGGGTTGTAGAAAAGATAAAACTTTTCGGCTTTCTTTGAGTCTTGTAAAAGTACACATAAAATTCTTATGTTAATTTGTTGTAACAATTTACGTAGTAAGCAATACCAAAACACCATTAGTTTATACAATGACATTTTTATCGCTGCCGTATTACTAAAAATTAAACAGATTAACAATAAGCAACTCGAATAAAAGGATAATAAGCGCGGCTAAAAGGTATTATGAAAAAAAAGTTATCAAAAGGTTCCGGATATTTTTCCACTTTTTTTCTAACAGCCCAATACCACCTAAGACATGTATAAAAAAGGGCTCTGTTATAGCTAACTGCAAATATGTATGTATGAAATACGGGAAGAAAAAAAATTAAATATCTGAACTTGAAAAATTAGACCATTTTTAATTTTAAATACTAGACAAATTTTAAATAGTAATGATTCTAGTACATTTTAAAAAGAGTGACCAATTTTTGTCGAAAACTTTTATATCCTAATTTTTTTTTTTAACCACGCACAATCCTTTAAATGGGTTGTGACCAATTTTCTTAAACACCCCCAAGGTAAGAAAGAAGAACTAATTATTGGTCAATTGCCTTGACGAAAGAAAAAATATTATAGGTAGGTAGGTAGATAGGTTTAAAGTGAGTGGGTATAACATCCTTTCACCGCCACCGATCGGTCTATTGTGGCTCACACCCTTTTATATTTCTCCTACCAGATCCAGATTCCTAAAAAATCTGATGATCCTGTTGGGTGAGAGATCTTTCACCTCCCCCGGCAACAAGGTGTCATTGCCGAGGACTGCGAATCTTAGTCGTGCCATTGCTGGGCACGAACACAGTATGTTCTGCCGATTCATCCCCCTCCATGCACATGCGGCACTCGGCGTCTTCCGCTAGACCGATCTTGTGCATGTGGTATTTTAATCTGCAGTATCCCGTGTACAGTCCCACTAGAGTTTTAAGGTATACCCTTGATTGCTCCAGTAGTTTGACAGTACATTGTTGGTTCGGTGGGCTTATGAAGGCCTTTGAGTATCTGCGAGCCGGAAGTCCATGCCAGTACCGAAGATTTTCTCTAATATAATATTCGAAACTATAGCCATCCATAAAGTCACTAAACTTAAGCCAGATATCCCCCAAATATTTTGCTACTTCCCTCCACTTAACATTCCCACTATCGAACAAAGCCTGCAATGTGACTTTTCCCTGTTTACTGGTTGTTTGTTTAGTGGAAAATTTCGTAATACAGCCACCTAAACGATTACAACCCAATTACTCTATAACCCAAGAAATAAACCCCCAATCTACCACCCCATACAATATAACTTTTTCCCACTTATTAGTTGTGAAACCGTTTGATCATAAATTCCATTACACGGCCAGCTAAACGATAACTACCCAGTACACTCCAATTCCAAAACTTAAAGCCTCCACCAGTTGAGGGGGGGAGTAGTTAAATATTTGGGCGATGTCAGAATTAAGTTTAGTGACAGTGTAGGTTCGACTACTGTAATAAATATTGCGGTAAGGCAATTGAGCAATAACCAGTCAAATACATCCCCTGGCTTTTTTGGGGGGAATCAAAGGGGTTTTCATGTTACATGCCCATTAAGACGTTTATTGTTTGAGAAATATCAATTTGGATTGTTCGGCGTCCTTTTTAAAAGTATTTTTTAGCCTAATCTGCAAGCAAAAATATATGTTGTATATCAATCATTGCTGCAAGTTTAAAAGAATTAATCAACCCTTTTGGTGTACAGGTAAACTCTGGTAACAGAACCGAAGTGATTGAGCCACTCGACAAATATTTTGAATTAATGGATATTCGTTAAATTATAAATAGCTTTCTATGCCTCTCTGCTTATTATTTATTAAGATATCATGTTGTATTTACCAACATAGAATTAAATGGTATAAAATGAAAAAAAAAAAAAATCAAAATCCGTATTTAAATAAAAATGATGATAAGCTTGCAATTTTAAAATTTTCTACATTCTTTATTGTAGTCATGCTTAAAGTACCAATTTTCGTTACAAAAAAGAGGTCACTATCCTGTATTTTAAAATATATAGGGCAAGATCTTTACAAGGTTTCTGTCATATCTCTGAATATCCATTTTATCTTTGACGCAAAAAAAGGTTAAGTATATTATTAACTCTTAAGTCAAAAAAATATGCTTGATCTAACTTGCTGAAGTTTTTAAATTTCCTGGAAACTTAAAATTCATGATCCAAGACAGGTGGACTTAGCAGCTCATGACTTGCTTTTATAAAAAGACTAAACAGAAATAGGTAACAGCAATATTTGCTTTCTTACAAAAAATATGTTAAGAATTTATTTAAAAAGGATTTTAAAAATAAAAAAAATGTTATCTGTGCAAAAATTATATATTGACATTTAGATTTTTGGATTCTGCTTCATCCTTACTGTCATTCCATGGTTGCACATCACCCGATCCAAATATAGCGAAAAAGCTCGCTGTTACAATGTTTATTCCCGCAGCCAGCAAAAACACCATTCTCCACTGTAACGGGTTAGTCTAAAATTTTAATATTTTCTTTATAAAAGATTCTTTAAAAATAATAAATATACTAGCCTATACAAAAATCACTTTAAAAATCACAAGTAATTTAAATTGTTTTATAAAAATATGTTCAAATTACCTCATCGGTCACTAATAGTTGTACAATTAATGGAGCTATAGCTCCGGTAGATTGTGAAAATCCATTACATAAACCCATTAGGGTACCAGCATGGTTTGGTGACAAATCCATGTGATTTACACCCCATCCTGAAAAGACGAATGCATTGGAACCAACAGCAACAATTAACAGGATTACTGCTTGTGACGCTTGATCTGATCTGGTATAACCGAGGGTTATTAATGCAATTGCTGGAATAAATAAACCTAAAAAAGGGAATATATAGTTGTATTTTTTACCCATACATTTACCTTCGTATATAAAAAACATATAACAGAGTAAACTTTTTTACAAATATTTTTTATTTTTTACTCACCTAAGGAATTAAACAGTTTTCTTGATGTTGTTCTACTCAAAATTCCTTTATTGACTATCGCATCAGATGTAAAACCAACTCCAAAACTTACAAGCCAAAGGGTTAAATATGGTAATGCTGATAAAGTGCTGTTCTATAAAAAGTATAAAAAAATGTAACAAAATGGATTAACATAACTAAATGATTTTGAGCATTTCTTTGTAAGTTCTTAGTAATCAAGATTATTATTACTCAAAATTGCCGTTTCTTTGACTCGAAACACGAATGCTTGTTCTATTAAAAACAAAAAAAAATAGTTTTATAACTGGATTTGGAGCCTAATTTTATGCGTTTTTAAAGTTTTATAAATTCCTTTTCTCTTCGTATTTTTTTAACAAGCTAAACATTACATATTTTTATCTTAATATAGTTCACAAAGGCTTAAAGCCTTAGTGCTAACGTATCTTCATTAAAGTAAAAGGCAGTATTTATTATCATAAAACTAAAACATTTAGAGTCTTGACATAGAAGAAAATACCCATACAGGCAAAACGTTTCAACACCTAGACACTTTGGGCATAAAGAAACGAATAAAGTGGGAAGTTCAAGACCTTTAAGGTTGTTCTGAAAAGGAATTTATAAATGTGCCATCTAATGTTACTCTATTAAGAGCCTCAAAGGGAGGAATAATATCGGCCAATTCATCGAAGCAGAAAAAGTAAAAATGTCTTTAAAAAGCATCAGATCCTACACGACTCGTTGGTGTTAAGGGAAGAGAGCTTTTTGGTAATAGTGGCGATATTAATAAAGCAAACGGGACTCCTTCATATAGTATCAAGAATATTAAGAGCTGTGGAAGAGGATGATGAAGATGGAAATTAGAAGGGGTAAATACTCTGCGGTTCGAAAGATGAATGCTAGTTTTTTTTAAGCTAATGGGGCTATATTTAATTACGTTAGTTCTCAAGAGATAACGACCACAAACGTAAATGATTATGTTCTGCAAGACTTGACACTTCAAAGTAGAGGATGATATTGGTAGACTTTTTTCTCGACAGTGAATACGATTGTGTGAGACATTAAACTGGGCCAGATTTTTGATGGCTTAATCCAAAATAAATTTAAGATCCTGTGATACAATTATCTGCATTTCCCTGCGCTTGCTTTCCTAATCATGCCTCCAGACTGACTTAAGAAACTAAATCTCAAAATGAAGGGTACTATCTTTAACAAAACTATGAATGGGCCTTTTGCATAAAATTTATTTTGATGTAAAAACACGACAAATCTCTTTTTCTGTCTGTTAAAGTACCATCTGCTAAATATCTTTTCGTATAGTTATAGTTTCGGCCTAATTACGATTCAAAGTTTACGATTAGACCTTTAAATTTGACGTCAAACAAAAACGGCTTGTGACAACGCGAGGTCTATAAGTTTTCTTTGCTCCGTGTCTTTATTTCATTCAAAGCAAAAAACAAAAAACCATTGCGTTCCTTTATTTCTATTTAAGATTAATCCTTTTAATGTTAACCGATTTTTCGATTCAATGCAATACATTTTTCGGTCAGGTGTTTTGGTCAAACAAAAATGATCGGGTCATAGTATTCTATCTTTTAAATAAATAATTTAAAACGACTCAAATCCACTGATTAGAAGTCCACAGTGTTTTAATATCCGGAATTGTTTTGCTTGTCATTTTGTTCAATCCGTTCTTATTCCAGATCCAATATTAAAATATAGCCGCAGTGGGCTCTATGTCAGGTGGTTTTGGCGCCAACTCGTCATATTTTAATTTTTAATGCTCTTAGCTCTGTTACAAAATTTCGGATAAAAAAAATATTTGACGGAAGTTTTATTTAGGTAAAAGGGTTATTTTTGGCCAATAAAAAAATATGTGCAAGGGAATCGCAGAAGATAGAAGATCGTTGGTGTTAAGAAGCAATAGAGTAAGTGCCGGTACTAAGCCCAAAGGTACCCCAGCCTTATTTTAAATTAATGATTAATTATTTTTTAATTTTAGCTTATTTTGGGTTTTTATTAGGATTCCATTAAATATACTGTAATGTTTAAAAAAACTAGTACCTATTGTTAATAGAGAAACGAAATTTTACTTACATCTTTTATATTGAAGTTCATTACGTAATTCATGTAGGTTGGTATTTGCGTTAGTAACGTCCAAAAGCAGTAGTTATTGCCAGTTTGGGTAATGAAAAGCGCCCATACACGTACTGACGTAAATATAGATTTCCAAGGTGTTGGATGTTTCTAAATAAAAAAAAAACAGCAAAATAAAAAAAACCCCTACTTAAAACCAGAAATAGCTTCTCTTTATATATCATAATTTCATTAGCACAATCCTACATTGACCAAATTACACCAGTAACTACACCAATATCATAATTGCAAAACACAGTTTTTAAAATAGAGTAATTAATAAAGCCAAAAATATATTTATATGGAAAAAGTAGACTCTTACTAAAAGTACCAGTAAAAGTGGATTACGAATAAGCAGATCAACTTTACCTAGAAAGAGTTAACTGTACCTGCTCTTATTTTATAAAAGTTGATTCCGAGTTGTTGCTAGCATATTGAAAATTATTAAAATTTTGGTAATTACTTTTACGTAGAGGTAATTTAGACAAATTCAAAAGCCCTTAGTTCTGGTCGGTCATGGTTAGTTCTGGTTAGCGGCTTTTTATGTTCCCCAATTATTTTTTAGACGTGATGAATCACAACAAGTGGGAACTGAACTAAACTAACTGAAATAAATGCTCCTTATTATTCCCTAGGTATAGTCAACTCTTACCAGAAAAAAAAAAAAATATATATATATATATATATATATATATATATATATATATATATATATATATATATATATATATATATATATATATATTCAAAAATTTCTTAAACCATTTATTCTAATTAAGCTTGATTGTTTCTTGGGTATGAGGTTTTCTGTATAATTCAAACAACAAATATTCTTTACGTTTCACACCTACATGGAGGGCTTCTTCAAAAGATTTTTTTATTGTATTTTCATGATTTTAAAAATATCATCTACAAAAAAAATATATCATCAGGCATACAACTTAAAATAATAATATAGAGATATAGGACAATTTACATTTGTAAAAATTATGCAGTCTAAATTATTTCATTATATTTACGTGCAATAACAATTAAATACTAACAATTACATGATAAGACATACATTTTAAAACTTAAAAACAATTTATTTTATTGTTGTTCACTTTTTTATTAAATCAAAAAGTACGTACCCTGAATATTCCAATTATATTTTTTAAAAGATATGTCGATGATTGTATTATGGCTGTTCCCGAATATAAAACTACCGATGTGTTAGACAAATTTAACTCATATCACCCAAAACTGCAATTCACCCTTGAGGCCGAACAAAATGGCAAAATAAATTTCTTAGATATGACAATTATAAGAAATCAAGATAACCACAAATTAAAAACAACTTGGTACACCAAACCAACATGGTCTGGAAGATACCTAAATTATAATTCAAACCACCCGTCAAATCAAAAACATAGTGTCATTATAGGATTAGCAGATAGGGCAATTCAGTTAACATCTCCTGAATACAGAGGAATAGCACTAAATAAGGTCAGAGCTGTTCTACAAAATTACAATTTTCCCAAGAAACTCATTAACAAACTAATAAAACAAAGGATACACAAATTTTACAACAAAGGAACCTCTAACAATAAACAAGAAAACGTGGAAGATAAAAAATATATTGCAATGCCATATACAAGTAATTTATCAGAAAAAATTAAACATATTCTAAATAAACATAAAATAACGGTATGTCACAAAGGACAGAACTTAGTAAATCAGTTGTTTACAAAATTAAAAAGTCAAACACCTCACAAAAAAAGCCAAATGTTGTTTATGCAATTCCGTTAATTAAATAGTTAAAGGAAGTCACCTTATGGAAAAAAAACCTCTTAGTTAAAAAATAAAAAAAAAATTAAAACTTGTCCCTACAAATTGAAAATTATCTGGACTACATAGCTTAAGCATCTTTAAAATTGTTTTCGTATTTATAAATTTTCTTAAATATTTTTTTTACTATAAAAAACACAAATTAAAATACTCATCCTTCCCGCTACCGACAGTATGCATCTACCTGTTATAAATGATGCCAACAATATGTTTCTTCAGGGTACGTACTTTTTGATTTAATAAAAAAGTGAACAACAATAAAATAAATTGTTTTTAAGTTTTAAAATATGTCTTATCATGTAATTGTAAGTATTTAATTGTTATTGCACGTAAATATAATGAAATAAATTAGACTGCATAATTTTTACAAATGTAAATTGTCCTATATCTATATATTATTATTTTAAGTTGTATGCCTGATGATATATTTTTTTTGTAGATGATATTTTTAAAATCATGAAAATACAATAAAAAAATCTTTTGAAAAAGCCTCCATGTAGGTGCGAAACGTAAAGAAATATTGTTGTTTGAATTATACAGAAAACCTCATCCCAAGAAACAATCAAGCTTAATTATATATATATATATATATATATATATATATATATATATATATATATATATATATATATATATATATATATATATATATATATATATATATATAAAAAATTCTCAAAAAAATCCAAATTGGCGTTACTCCAGACGTTTATTTTTTTTTCTTTTAATATCGATTTTTTTGAAATCGTAGTTAATGTCTCAATTGATTAAAATATTATGATCGTCCCCAACTTTTTTTCAGTTTGAACCATATTAAAAGTAAAAATATTAAAATGAGGGAATGACAGGTTAGTGAGGGAATGATGTTCAATATGATTCTACTATAAAAAAAAACTCTAAAATGTTTTAATTATTTTTTTATTGGAAAACTTTGTTTACATATTCACTAATGTAACAATTACTATAACCAACAAGAAAATATTGATTTATCGATATACAGTGTGTCTACGTAAGTTCGCACCATATGGAAAAATTTTTTATTATCAATTTTATGAAAAAAAGTTATTCTTTATAAGAAGTTCTACATAATCCACACCCATAAATGATATCAATTTTTTTCAGTCGTATACGAGGTTGCTCAAAAAATATGAATTTGGTTCAGGAGTAGATAACCTTTATTTTTGACAATATCGAAAATTGTTATTAAGGGTTAGTCGGAACTAAAAACTCGACAAATATCAATTACATCCACATACATAAAAAATATTTTTTTTTTTTTTATCTATAGATTAACAAAAATGTAACTGCAGTTACGTGAAATTTAGGATGCACGGATAAACAACGTTTAAACGTTTAACGTAACTACAGTAAGATTTGCATTGTTATTGTTTATATTCAAAAGTATCATTTTGAATTTTTTTTCTTTGAAACTTTCTCTTTTTAATTTTGCAAATATATTTCATATTATTATTAAATCAGTCTAGAACTCTTCAGATCAAATGAAAATAGTCATCAAAAACAAATATATAAATATATATATATATATATATATATATATATATATATATATATATATATATATATATATATATATATTAAAAAGCAAAATAACAGAATTCAGTATATAAATCTATAAAACATGTATTGGTGAATATAAATTTATTAATAATCTATAAAAGTTTTTAAGTCCCGCAGTCCCTGCCATGCTGGAAAATCAAATTGTTTCTTTAATGGACACTAGCGTAAAGTTTCCCGAATGTGATTAGCGATTCCATCATAAAGTTAGGTTATTTATGAAAATACATTATTCCCTCACCCAATGATCATTCCCTCATCAAAAAATTTATGAGGGAATGACGATGAGGAATGAGAAACGAAGAAATATTGTCATTAACCGGCAACATAACCTTGTTCTATATTAAAGTGTACCTGTACTACCGGAAACATATACAAATATGCTATAAATATTGTATAAATAAGTGGTTACCTTTTAAAAAATGACGGAGGGAATGATTCTTAAAAATGTAATATTAAAAAAAAAATACATTACTAACATTGTTTTAACAAGACATTTTTTACCAACGTTCCAATTTTGGGTGTGAGGTAACTACCAGGTTGTTAACTAAAAAAAAAAAAACGGGATTGGTAAAGTTCCAAATTTTGCGACAATCACGCTGTTTTAAAACGGTGAGGGAATGACAAGTTTTGGACAAATTTTTAAAATATATTTAATAATTCTTCCATTCACTTTTTAAAAGTTATAAACTTTGTACTTACAAATACTATCAAATATTTAAAAATAATATAATAAACAATTTCTAAAAAATTGTTTGTTTAAGTTTAAGATTCCATTTGAATTTAAGTTGGGACATAGTGAGGGAATGACTTTCGGGTACTTTCTTGAACTATGTTTTTATTAATCATATAAAAAAGGGGATTTGTTTCGTGATTTGATACACCTAGTAAAAGTAGTTTCATTAAAAAAAATTATTTTATATAACTGGATCCCCGCCTGTACAAACATTGGACATCAATTTCGATTTTTTTTGAGAACTAGCCATATATATATATATATATTATATTATATATATATATATTATTATATATTATATATTATATATATATTATTAATTATATATTATAATATATTATATATAATAATATTTAATAATATTTAATTTAATAATATATTAATAATAATAATTTAATTTTATATATATACAGGGTGTTGGTGGGACCCCATTTTTGTTTAAAATTAAATTGGAAAAAATTTTTATAAAAAATATTTTGTTTTTTGTTTATATTTTGCAAAAACGTTATGTATAAGGGTGTATCAAAAGTACGTACAAGGAAAAGTTAATTTTTTAAATGACCCTATATTTTTTTTTACATTTTTGTTTTCGCATAAAATTCAGATATTTTTATTTAGCATACCATATCCCTATATTTAATTGTTTACGAGATATTCGCATTTAAATACAAATTTAAAAGAGAAAATTCGCTCATTTTTTAATGTTGTTTTGCGTTTCTATGGTTTTCAGCGGTTTTTTGAGGGTAACATAATAACCATAGTAACTAGCTAAAAATGTTAAAACGACAGTTTTATTAATCTGTAAAAATTGTATTAAATCGATTTCCCTTATTTAGGTTAAACCTATTTCTACTGTGATGTTACTTATTAATCATTTCTATGGCTATTTTGTCAATCTAAATAAACCTCTAAAACCATAGAAACGTAAAACAACATTCAGAGATGAGCGGATTCTTTCATTCTAAATTTGTATTTAAATGCGAATATTTCGTAAACAATTGAATATAGGGATATGATATGTCAGATAAAAAATATCTAAAATTTAATGCAGAAAACAAAAATGTAACAAAAAATATAGGGAGTCATTTAAAAAAATTAAGTTTTTCTTTTACAGGCTTTTGATACATCCTTATACATAATGTTGTTCATAAAATATAGAGCAGCAAAAACAAAACATTTTTGTGTGAAACATTTTTCATAATTTCAATATTTAAAAGCAAAATCGGGTCCCACTTCCTGACTTACCTTATATATATATATATATATATATATATATATATATATATATATATATATATATATATATATATATATATATATATATATATATATATATATATATATATATTTCTCCAATGTTATGTTGGCTGTAAAAGTAAATAAGGCTTTTCTGGTGTTAAAGATGTGCTTTTCCAGACATATACACCGTGTTCAAAATTAAGTCGGCACTATTGCTAACTTTTTTATTATACGAGATACAAGTTAGGTTAAATTAGCAAAGTTGTGTACATTTTTACGCTGATTGCAATGACAATAATAGAAAAACAAAAGAACATCAGATTTGCGGGTTATTCACAAAAATATACTTTTTTTTTAACGCAACACCCGGTTTTAGTTACGTTAATTCGAAAAAGAATATAATTTTCTATATAATTAGTTATTTACATTTTTTTCCTAAAATAAAAAATAGCGGAGTTAGTTCAAGTTAAATGTATCTGATGTTTATTTGTTTTTTTATTATTGTTATTGTAATTAGCGTAAAAATGTACACAACTTTGCTAATTTAAACTAGCTTGTATCTCTTATAATAAAAAAGTTAGCAATAGTGCTGACTTAATTTTACAAATATATATATATATATATATATATATATATATATATATATATATATATATATATATATATATATATATATATATATATATATATATATATATATATATATATATATATATATATATATATATATATATATATATTATATATATATATATGTTTGTCGTAGGTTCTCACGAGTAAAACATGGTAACGGTTTTCTTACGGTAACTCGTGTATTGTTGTCCTGAAAAGGACAGGTTGTCTGTTGACGTTTCGATGAGATCACACCCATCTTCTTCTCGAACTTTCTCGGACGGTAGCAAAAGTGAACATCTTCATTTTAGTAGGAATATTAGTTCAGCCACTTTTCATTGTTTTTGTTTTTACTTTTTTCAATTAACTTGTTACGTGTAGTTGTTTGTAACACGGTATTAACGTTATAGCTATGTTCGCGAACCCATTTCTGTAAAACGTCTGTTCAGCTTATCTATTTTGCCAACTACTAATATTTTATTGTTTACAAAAAAAAATGACGTTCGCCGGAATCAAGACCAACTGAGAAAATTAATTAAGGTTATAAACTCTTAAATTATAACATGTTATACATTGTTGAAATCAGAATAAAAAGCACTCTTTGGCTGCGTAAAAATCCAATATGGCGTCCATATGAAAAAATAAATTGGATGATGATTCTAAAAACCTACTCGGTCATTTTCTATAAAAAAAAGTTGCTCTTAAGAAGTTTTTACAGTTTTGAAAAATTTTCACGTATAAATTTTTTTTTGCCGATTTTCGAAAACGCATTTTTCAGGTTTTTTCAGAATTTATCTATTCAGAAAAACCTGAATAGATAAAACCATGTAGTAAACGGGATTAGCTTACTAACATAACTGTCCAAAACTTTCCCCATTTAACCGATTTTCTATCTATCGTGGTTTCCAAGATCCCCATTTATCATATATATATATATATATATATATATATATATATATATATATATATATATATATATATATATATATATATATATATATATATATATATATATATATATATATATATATATATATATATATATATATATATATATATATATATATATATATATATAATATACATATATATATATATATATATATATATATATATATATATATATATATATATATTATATATATATATATATATATATATATATATATATATATATATATATATATATATATATATATACCCGGTATTAGTTACTAATTCGAAAGAATTACTTTTCTATATAATTATATTACATTTTTTTCCTAAAATGAAAATAGCGGAGTTATTTCAAGTTAAATGTATTTTCCATAACTGGACAGGCAGCTATGGAATTTTAAAAATCGCATTTTTGTACAAATTATCGAGATGCTTTTGGCAAATAAAAAAAACAAAAGATAACATTTTATTCGCCATGATGTTTTAGTGACAACAAGTAAATTATAAGGTAACAGTTCATTAATGCTACTGTTGTTTAAAATGCTGTCATTTGGAGAAATTTGATATGATGGAATGCTACATAATTTGCCAAAAAAAATGGCATCAGGCTTTAGAGTGAAACTATTTCCAGAAAGAAATATGCCAAACAGAAGATATTTTTTACTTCTTTATCGAAAGTTTCAGTCAAACAAAAGGGTTTCCTAAGCGTAGAAATTAGAAAACCTTTATAATTGATCAACAAACAGAAATTAATGTATTTCGTAAGATTTTTTCGAATTCTTTCGCCCCTCCCCAAACCTCACGTGAGATTTTATTAAAATTTGTGTTTTGGCTGTAATCGCGTTGGATTATAACGAAAAACACTATTGCGTGAAATTTTGCCATATTTTCATTCTAGAAACATTTTTTACTTTAATTTAGCTTTACTTTTACGCAATTTTACACCGTTTTCTACTAGAAAAAAAATTACGTGATATTTGCCAAGACACTCCCCTCACCTCAAGTGAGATTTAGAAAGATTTAGCATTACCCCCTCTCCCCTTGAACACCTCACGTAATTTATAGTCGTCCCCTAAGATTAATAAGTGGAAATCTTCCCATTTGCCATTCTTTTAATACTTTTCCTTTGTTTCTAGTAGGCGTAAAATTTTCGTACCGAATTACAAGCAAGCATTAATTAAAATTTCGTAAATAATTTTAGGGCTAGGGAGATTATACATGAAAATTATTTTAAAAAATCATTAATACTTGAATGATTGCATTGCCTTCAAGGTATTATTTCAATAACTTCCATGGTGGCACTACCGCATTGCCTAAATTAAATGGATTAGTATTTGGGCTTTAAACAGAGCTTCCTGGGCTCTCTTAAAGTTTAAAAAAGTCAGTAAAATTTCATATTAAACGAGATTACAAAAACATAAATAACTTAAAATATAGTTTTTAACTAAACACTTTTGTAATTATCATTTATACGTAGGTACAGTAACGGCCATTATATCTTGGGCAATTTTTTTCCCTTTTGTAAAATAGGCCTATGCCACCTCATACTGAATATAAATACCTGTTAAAAAACCTAATAAAGAAACAGGTGTCCGTTGTCAGTGTCTAAAAATATTTTTTAAAATGCCAAACTTAACTTTGGATCAAAAAGTATAAATTATTCATTATATTGAGCAGAGAGGTTGGCTAGAAAGGGATGTGGCCAAAAATATATATACTCCTAGATTAATTACCCCGGTAAAACCCCATATAACTCCTTAACGGCCTGGGTTCGAAGTATCGATATCAGACGGCGTTGGTGTAGAATTTCGTACTTAGACACATGGACGCTACAAGCGCTAAAACCGCTATTCCGAAGCTTAGGAATCTACTTACTTTGAACAGAGATTACGTTCGCCGCTTAGTACTAAAAATGACCGTAAGATGGTGCAGACAGATTTAACAGGGACGTTTCATCAAAGTGCCAGTGCAGTACATTTTTGGCAATACCCTTCAAGCATATACCCGCCAGAGGCAGCCTTGCTTTGCGGTAGAGAAAGACGTTGTCGGCACAACATAAATAATATACTAATATGCTATTTATTTATTCTTGTAAAAGAAGTGTGTTAAAAAAACTATTATATTAGCATATTTAAAAGTGTATCGTGAAAACTCCACAAGAGACTGTAGGTCAGATCTTGATCTATGCTAAGGAACCATTAATAAAATTAAAAAAAAAGAAACATAATTATGTACCCCACAAATACAGACCCACACAAACTTTGTTGCCAGGTGTGATTACAAAAGGCGTATAAACTTTTGCCAATGGTTTGTAAATGCTGCTATAGAAAATCCAAACTTTTTACGATTAATTTTTTGAAGCAATAATACTAACTTTCGTAATAGAGGCATGTTTAACCGAAAGAACCAACATTATTGGAGCATTGCAATCTCCTGCGCCATCATCCTTTCAATCCACAAAGATGTTTTTGCTTAAACGTTTGGTGCTGCCTCATTGGATCAAAAATTTTTGGACCTGTGTTTTATAAAGGATCTTTAACAGGCAAACAATATCTGAATTTACTAAGAAATGTGTTTAAGGATTTTTTGGATGATGCCAATATAGCCATTATTCGCATAATATATTTTTTTAATGTTACTTAGTTATGCGTTATTATTAAAAACAAAACTGAAACTACGATGTTTATTATTTACCCAAGTAATTAAAAGGTTTGACAAATTATCTGGTTTCTGACATGGCGTACTACGATATAATTTGTACAAAAAATGCGATTTTAAGAATTCCATGGCTGCCTGTGTCCAGTTACGAAAAATGCATTTAAACTGAAATAACTCTGCTATTTATCATCTTAGAAAAAAAATGTTAATAACTAATTGTATAGAAAATTACATTCTCTATCGAATTAACGCAACAAATACAGGGTGTTGCATTTAAAAAAAAAAGTATATTTTTGTCAATAACCCGTAAATCTGATGTTCTTTTGTTTTTCTGTTATTGTCATTGCAATCAGCGTAAAAATGTACACAACTTTGCTAATTTAACCTAACTGTATCTCGTATAATAAAAAAGTTATCAATAGTGCCGACTTAATTTTGAACACGGTGTATATGTTTGGAAAAGCACATCCTTAACACCAAAAAAAGAAAGAGCCTTTTTTATTTTTACTTTTTTTACAGCCAAACAATTTAAATTAAAAAAGCAATTTGTGTAAGAAATTAAACTTTTGTTTGTTAAAACAATTTAATTAATTTATTCTTACTGCTTTCTCGTCCGTATGTCCTAGGCTGGTCTCAATATATAACTTTTCGGCTTTGCTAATTTTAGGATGTACGGCTGGACTGTTATATCCAAATATTAACATTATAATACACCAGGTAAATCCAACTCCTCCATAAAGGTAGAAAACCATTGGCCATCCGTACCAGCTAGCAGATATTAAACCCGTTACGAACATTGCAATTACTGTTCCACATGGTCCAGCTAAAATATTAAGGATAAGTAAGTTTAAGTATAGTATACGTACCTTTCATAATTGATCTGACCATGGGCTGAATGTTTTTTTAGGTGCATCAGTAGATTCTAGAGTTAAATTGTTAAGTAAAAATATTTAAAGTTAGAGGTCGCAATAAATTTTTAAAAAATTTTAACCTGTTATATATCAGTTTAAAATTAAGAATTTTGTCTTCCGCCAACCGTACACGAGAACCTACTGAACCACCCTTTGCTTTGACAAAAATTTAAACAAATTATGTGTTGTAAAAGGAAATTTTGAACTTTGACTTAAAGGTTTTTTTTAATAGACGCGTCCACTAAATTTAAATATTTTTACTCAAAAATTAAAGTAAAATCTGCTGATGCACTTTAATAAACATTTAGCCCATGGCCAGACCGTGGCTAAAGCAAGGGGTATTAGAAAAAAAAATTAAATACAATAAATGATACGCCATGTTTAATATTTTTAGGGTTTAGGAAATTATGTTATTATATGCTGATGGAATTTGTTTTTTATTGTTTTGGATAAATAGTGTCTACCTGTATGTATTCGTTTTACAACCGTGTTTGGTATTGGCGAATTTTAAAAACACACCTGTTTTATTTAATCATACTATAAAGTTATTCAACAAAATGTATTACAGTGGTATTATTAAATAACAAGTTATTTAATAACCCACCTATGATTTGAAGATAAAAAAACAAACAACTCATACAACATCATAAAAGCAATAAAATGAACATAACATTATGGTGTTCAAAAAACGTCTTTGTCAATTATTTCAATAAATAATCAATCAATATTACAGAAATTAATAAAATGTTTTCTTAACTTTAAGTTCTTTAAAATATTTATAATAACAATTTAAAAATCTAACCTGCATATACAATGGTTCCCAACATGGATCTTTCTTCTGTTGGTGCCCATTGACTTAGTAGCTGAGTTAGAGAAGGATAAATAAAACCTTGGCAAAATCCTTGAACAGCTCTACTAAGCATTACACCTTTTGAGCCAAATTGGGCAGCAGTATAAGGAACTAAAATACCTAATTAAAACACAACCAATTATAAAATTATGTTAAATATCTATTAAAAAATAAAAATTCAAGTAAAACCCTACTGACACACATTAACTTATGGACCTATAGCAAAGTATTCCAGTATGAAAAGCAAATCCGTTGTTGATATGTCAAATAAAACTCTTTTAAACGTGATTAAGTTTCTCAAATTCAAGCAACCAATATTAACTTTAAAAAATATTTGAATCGTTTAACAAAATGTTAAATAGCTTTAATGTCAATTAAATGTATACCAAAAAAGAGGTTGAAGCTGTAAAATCTATTTACTATTGTGCAATGTAATACGTTCTTGTCAAAGAAAAATAAACAGATTAAAGTATTCCATTTTTTAAATAATAACTCCAATTTATTGTCATTTCCAAAATATTAAAGCATTCTTAAAAATGAGGATCGAAATATAGTAGAAGGCCCTGTCCTAATTGTTGAGACGAAATATGGTAAATTGCCCTTGTTTCTTAGCAAATATATCAGACTTAATTTTTCAAAATAACGGATTATTTAACAGACATATCATTTACTACTACATTGACGAAAATCCTAATATTTTTAGAACCCTTGATCACCAGCACAGATGGTCTGTTAACATGTGGGGAGGAATAATTGGAATGCGAGTAGTTTTATTTTACCATAAAGTCTGATACATTTGCTAAGAAACAAGGGCAATTCATCATATTTCGTCTTAACAATTGGGACAGGTGTGCCTTCTACTATATTTCGATCCTCAATTTTAAGAATGCTTTAATATTTTGGAAATGACAATAAATTGGAGTTATTACTTTTGCCTGCATTTTACTTGAGATACATCTTATTTTTAAAAATTTAAACTTGTGCTTTTAGCGAATATACGTGATACTTAATAAAAAGATTTTTAATTACAATACAGGGTGTGCCATTTTTAAGATTAATGATAAGTCAAATATAAAAATGCCTTTTGCATAAAAAGCAGAAGAGATAGGTATAGAAAACCCTTTTATGGTTTTAAAGGGAATTTAGTTCCGCGTCAAAATAGGCCACTAAATACAGGGTGTTCCATTTAACATAAGGAAGTTATTTAATAAAATGTGTGTTCAAACTTTGAGGCAATTTTTTTCAACACTCTGTATAATATTAAGGTTAAACTTTTATGTAATAGTTAACTTAAACCTTAAGCTAAGCAATAAATTTAATTAGGAGCAGCTCGTTATATGTCACAGAATGTAAACAATTTTTAAATTATGGTATGTATTTTTAAATTTCTTTAAATTTCTCAGAAACGGTCAGTTTTAGGTATAGGAAATATAACAATAACTCACCTTTATTTGGTCTATAGTATCTAAAAATATAAAAATATATTTCCATAAGAAAAAATATAACTTTGATATGAACTTTTTTTGGGGTCACCCTGTATATATATATATATATATATATATATATATATATATATATATATATATATATATATATATATATATATATATATATATATATATATATATATATAAAATATATATATATATATATATATATATATATATATATATATATATATATATATATATATATATATATATATATATATATATATATTATATATATTATAAATTGGATATACGCAGCTATTGGTGACTAAACAATTAAATCTCCCTAATCCACACATCGTAGTATGCTCGCATAAATGGGAATTAAATAATCTATACAAAAAGCGATACAAATTTTTTAACCTAAAGTTTAGGATAAATAAACGTTAAATTAAATTTTTGTTGCCTCCCTTTTAAAAACCACATTCATTTAAAACAGCATGTTTGCTCTTGTATTACCTAAAATGGACTGAATGGTAAAAGTAGATACTAAAAACCATTTAGCTCCAAATCGATTGGCTGCCCATCCAGCAAATACTTGTGGTATCATGTAACCCCAAAAAAATGCAGATAGTATGACATTTTTGTCTTTCCATTCTGGATAAGTCTAAAAAAGCAGGTATTATTAACTTCAAATAATATACAGTTATTTCATATTTAAAAAAGCGTCGTTGCTTGCATTTTTTGCTCTTGTAAAAAATAGCTAATTTTTTTACATTGAAGAGGTAAAACTTAAAAAATATTATTACGTAAAAAAGTAAAAAAAAAAAAAAATTATGGACATTAAATTGTGCTTTACCTATTTAAAACAGTTTAAAAATGTATTACTTGTGTGAATCACTGGTAACTTGGTAGTGAATATGGTGCAGACATTTTTTTTTTATTGGAAAAGTAAAACTTTGAAAATATTATGTGCAAAAAAGTTTACAAAAATATCGACATTTAAATTATGCCTTACCTAATAAAAAAAGTTTAAATATACAGGGTGTCCCAGAATATGTGGGCAATCTCTCGGAATCTAATAGAAAACCTAAAAATATTATGACAAGTTTCCATAAACTTTTTTCCTACGAGCCTTCCTTACGGAGATACAGGTACATAACGGACGACCCTTGAAATCATTCTTTTTTAAATATCTTTTAAAATACTACGCGTAATTTAATATTTTTTTAATATGATGGTTACTAGATAAGTATTCTTATAATAAACCCATTTAATCATATTCGACTTATTTATTTTACCAGGGACGGACTAGCTCTGACACAATAATAGAAATTTTTTAACACCCTGTATGACAAAGGCTCAACAATATTATTTTTGGATAGCTTTAGCCTTAAACTTAAAAAGGTATTCTTGATTGACATCGATAAAATCAACTGTTTACGAGAAATAAAATATTATGTTTGGTAATTTTTTTTACATTATACAGGGTGTTTTCTAATTGTACGTCAATATTTAAGGAGGCAATTTTTGGGTCCATTTTAAGAAGAAAACTTCATATGAACGTATGTCCTAAACGTCTTACCTTTTGAGATACAGGGATGGTAAAATTTTTAAAAATAAATAATTTATTATTAATATCTGTAATACCGCTTTAGATATTTTAAGGAAATTTGGCATACGTATACTATGTATCAAGAAGCATTTTTTACTGTAACACATTTTTTTTATTTGCCAAAATAGACAGGTCAAATTCTGTACGAACGCCACTGGTGGAAATAAAAAAAAATGTGGCACACTAAAAAGCTCTTCTTGATACATGGTACATTTATGCCAAATTTCATTAAAATATCTAAGGTGGTATTACAGATATTAATAATAAATTATTTATTTTTGAAAATTTTACCACCCTGTATCTCAAAAGATAGAACGTTTAGGACATACATTCATATGAAGTTTTTTCTTAAAATGGTCCTAAAAACTGCTTCCCTCAATATTGACTTACAATTAGAAAACACCCTGTATAATGTAAAAAAAATTACCAACCATGATATTTTATTTCTCGTAAACAGTTGATTTTATCGATGTCAATCAAGAATACCTTTTTTTTTAGTTTAAGGTTAAAGCTATCTATAATATTGTTGAGGATTTATTATACAGAGTGTTAAAAAAATTGCTATTATTGTGTCAGAGCTAGTCCGTCCCTGGTAAAATAAATAAGCCAAATATGATTAAACGGGTTCATTATAAGAAGACTTATCTAGTTACCATCATATTAAAAAATATTAAATTACGCCTAGTATTTTAAATGATATTTAAAAAAAAAGATTTCCAGGGTCGTCCGTTATGTACCTATATCTCCATAGGGAAGGCTCGTAGGAAAAAAGTTTATGGGAACTTGTCATAATATTTTTAGGTTTTCTATTAGATTCCGAGAGATTGCCCACATATTCCGGGACAACCTGTATAACACTTGTGTGAATCACTGGTAACTTTGTAGTGAATATGGTGCAGACAAAAAAATTAAAACTGGCCTACTACTTTAAAGGCAACATTGCATTGCCTGCCAAACATTCAAAATGCCATAGTAAGAATAAAAAAAACTAAAAAGAAGTAATAATAAATAAACCAATCAGAACAGACATAGTTTACGCTAGTAGTACTTTAAGATCCATTTAGAAGGTCGTAAAAAAGAACTAAATTTTTGTAATATTCATATTTGTGTTATTTTTATTAAATTTCTCTTGTCTTTAGGTGGCTTAGTAAGGCCTGTTTCTTAAAATTTTCAAAACTTGTGCACTGCAGAAAATAATTTTGTTCATTTCAGTAATACCTAAACTATTTGTAATAGAAAATGTATTATTTATATTTACATTTCTTAAAATCTGCAGTATGTAAATATAATATGGTGCGAAAATATTTTATACCTTTGGCATGTTTCATCTTAAATGGAGCATTATAACAGTCAGAGCTTTAAAATTAAATAGGTGCAATAAAAACTCTAATTTTTAAATTACGGACATTATAGTACCAAACAATTCCCTTACTTCAAAGAATTACAAAAAAACTTGAAATACAGGAATAATTTGAAAAAAATTATAAACGCTTTAAAAGATCTATATCCTGGAATATCCATTGGGGAATATTAAAATAGCTTACCGGTATGTCTGAATTTGAAGAAGTTTTAGGATCAGTCATAGCAACAATTCCTACTGACAGTGTAACTCGAAATCCAAATGCAATGAATGCCAGAAGAAAGTATAAAAAAACTTGTATATGGCGAATTCCAATTTTAGGTACTAAAAATAATATGGGGTAGACAACTTTTGTAGCGGTGTGTTACAACTAAATAATATATTATTATTTAATAATTGACAAATTAAACCATTAAACAGATTTTCAAGGCTTACCCAAGCTTACAAATAATAATAAATACGGGCTCCCGCCTCTAACGTTTGTCGGGTAGTTCTTTTTCTATAACGTGGTACACTTCTCAATCAACGGTGGTAGTGCCACCACTTACGTTATACAAATAATAACTACCTCGGAACCACCCCGATGTCAATCGGGGTAATGTCATTCTAAAGCATTTTTTTTCAATATTTATGGTTTACTACCACTATAAAAAGCAAATTATATTTTTTGTTCTAATATGTCTATTTTTCCGTTCACAAATATAAGCTCGCAGCTTCCTAAATAGGAAACAATCGTTTATGTACGTATTTCCTAAATTATGTAGGAGGCATATCGGTCTCTCAGGTTAAAATTATTATGTTATAAATTTAACCCTTTTAATTTAAAAAAAAAAAATAAAATTTCTTAAATAAACGGCTTTTAAAAGTTACATAACAACAAAAATATTGCATAATTTTAAAAATTGGCAGAATAACAATAAATAACTTTTTTTATATTTTTTTTTTTCAATGGCATTAATTTAATATTTTGATAGTTTTAACTTAAACGTATTTTAGTACACGTATACCCGTTCAAAGGAGTTCTTTTAATTACGCGATACTTGTGCTGCTCAATTTATTTTAACAGCACAAAAATAAAATTGATTACACAGCCCCACAAAAAAAAGTTAAAGGTCCGAAAGACTTCACCATGTTATCTTTATGTTTCGGATTTGTTGCAGTTTGACCCCATAAGGTGAAGGTAAAGGGCATGTCAAGGTCTAATTGCAACCAAACTCTATGTGGTCAAACTGACCACGGATCCGGATTTAGGGACCTCAAAAATATAAGTAAACACTCTTCAAATTTGGTTACGATTAATATGGCAGTTGACCTTAAAATGACCTTGATCCTTACTTAAAGTTCCGAGCGACTTAAACATTGGATCTTCATGTTTTTGGGGTCGCAGAATTCAAATCCAGACTTAATTTGACCTCATCAGATCAGGGTCAAAGGCATGGTAAGGTTAAATCTGCAAAATTAATCGCAACTAAATTTGAAGGAAGTATACTTATGTTTTCGAGGTCACTTAATATGAATCCGTGGTCAGTTTGACCCCATTGGTTTATGGTCATGAGTTATTTTAAGGTCAAATCGGCCAAATTATAATTTTACAGATTTGATTATGGATTCGTACTAAGCAATCTCAAAAACATAAGTATACACTCTTTAAATTTGATTACGAATAATTTTGCAGATTTAACCTTGAAGTGGCCTTGAGTTTGACCTGATGAGGTCAAACTGACCCCGGATTCGGATTCAGCAACCTAAAAAGAATAAAGATACCGTGATTAAAATTTCCTAACCTTTATTTTTTAATTGGGCTGCGATACTTTGCAAGTTTGACCTTGAAATGGGGTTGGCCCTGACCTGATAAGGTCAAACTGACCCTGGATTCGGGTTCAGCGACCCCAAAAATATAAAAATACCATGGCCAAGTCTCTCGAACTTTTTTTGGGGCTGTGTTATTAAAGACTTTTTGATCTTAAAAATACAAAAGAGTTCGCCTAAAAGGCAATTTTTCTAAATATTGTTATTTTTTGCTTCCATCCGTTTTACCGTACTTCAAAACCACGACCTACCACGCTAAAGGCTACATACTGTGTCGTGTGGTTTTGTCTGGATATCATTACACAGATGTTAATGGGAGGTACTAGATATTTCTAGAACGTCCGTAGTGGTATTTGTCTAAAAGGTGCCCTAAAATGCAGTATCTGTATGTTTCTGTACTTAAACATGATTACACTTAAACTTCGTGGGCCGTCATAAATATATGAAATTATGTATTAATTAAATTAAAATAAATTTGTTTGAAAATATTTATATTACATGAAAAAGTAATTTAAAGTAACTAAAATTTTAGCTTTTAGTTAAATTATTTTTCAGCCGTTGCCCCACCCGAGAATAGTTAAAATCTATATTCTTATCATATTCGAGGTGTTTCATGACAGATAGTTATAAGCGACTTGTTAAAAAGTTTCTAATAAAAAAGTATTGAATTTTAAGCAATACCATTGCTTTTTTTCTTCAAAAAAATATCATCGACTTAAAAATTGCGTTCAGTGAATTAAAATCTTTTTTTTACTACCTTCTTAGAAAATACCGTTTTCAACCCCTAAATAAGGGTAGAAAACAGCACTTTACCTCCCTTAGGAAGGTAAAATTCTTACCTCCCTGTTTGAACCAAACATGCAAATTAAGTTTTGAACAATTTTATTTTTAATATTTTTATAAATAAATTTGCAAAAGATTTAATGATATTATCTTAAAAGACCCTAAAATGTCTTGCGGAATACAGTAAATTTTTTTATAATATGTTTTTAAATTTGTGTTCTTTTTAAATTTAAAAAAATAATAATTTTAACAATTTGTTTAAAAAGGTCAATTATTACATTGTAAACAAGTTCCTTGGTATCTCCTCTTTGATATCTTAAGTGATTTCAAATCTTACGTTATACTTTGACAAGTTTTTAATATAGGGGTTTATTCAAACAATTAAAAACACAATTTAATAATGAAACACGTAATTTAAAGATTATTTTTGGAAATTTGAATGAAAAGTAGTGGAAGAAATTATATACATTCCTCTAAAGTAAAGTGCATTTCCTCCCTTTTATTTTAATGCCCTCCGCTACGCGTCGTGCATTAAATTATCCCCGGGAGGAAAAGAAGCACTTTCCTTTCTTGTTGTGTAAATATCTATTCTAGATCACTCATAGCGAGGCCTTGCTTTAAAAAATTGTAGATATCCTACGACCTATTAGGATTTAAATAATTTATAAAATAACTTATTTTGCTGAATATTTAATATTACCTTATAGTCCACTCACGCAAGTCCTGGGGGCCCAATTTTGCTGCAAGTAGACTACCTTCAGGTTACGTTTTTTGGGCCGATAATTCTGAATTTCGGGATCTGGCAGCTCGGAAATTCTGGCATAACCCCTAAAAATGCTAAAATACCCTCTTAGGTTTTTTAACGAAAATTTTATAAAAAAAACTTATGTATATGCCTTTAGGCACCTAGAAAATACTTCAAGGGTACGTGTGGTCGCTGATTCCGAATTTCGAGAACCCAAAATCCTAGAATCCCGGGAACACTTTTAAAAAAGCAAAAACACCATTTTTGAATTTTTTTATAAGAATTATTTGTTTAAAATTTATTTAAGCCATTTATTATTGATAAAAATGTGTATTTTTATGACGTTGTAATAATTTGAGCCTACATTAAATTTTAAAGTAATTCATTAAAACAAAGCAATCATCCCTAAAAATGTGGTGCTATGTGCCTAAAATTTTTTAAAAATAGTCATTTCACGACCAAAAAAAATATTTCCCTCCCATAAGGGATTATAAGTACCCCTGGCACCTCTTTTGGGGGCTTAAAAAGTACCCAATTTGAATTAAAAGTAAAAAAATGGGTTTAAAAGAATTTCATTTGTATTTTTCTTTATTATACCAAAAAATTTGCTTACAAAAATATATCACCAGAAGTTTTCACCCTTTTGACGAGAAAACATGATAAAATAAAAAGAGGGCAAAGAAATTAATTTTTTACATTTATCTTAGATTATAAATAAAAGCCATTTTTCCATGAAACATTTTTTTATCTTATTTACTACGGATTCGTAAATAACATATATAATAATACGATATTTTTTTATAACCTCTTAGAGGTTATTAGGTATATATATATATATATATATATATATATATATATATATATATATATATATATATATATATATATATAGGTTATAGTCTTAGATATTTTTTATAACCTCTTAGAGGTTATAAAAAAATATCGTATTTAATGTAAAATAAAAACAATTAGTTTACAATATTTACTTTTACTTTTTCATAATTTTAAATGGCTTTTTATTTGACAAATAAAGCAAAAAGTAAAAAAATGTAAAAGTAATTATTGTAAACTATTTTTTTTTTTATTTTACATTATAAGATATTTTTTTAACCCCCAAGAGAGATTTATGAATTTATTTTAGTTGTTAATGGGATGATTTTTTTTAATTAAAAAATAACTTTTTATTTAAAATCTAAGGTAGGTGTAAAACTTTAATTTTTTTGCGGACTTTTTATTTAATCATATTTTAGGGGTAGTTTTTTTCGTCAAAAGGGCAATAACATCCGATGATATATTTTTGTAAGCAAATTTTTGGGTATAGCAAAAAGCAATTTAAGCCAAATTAAAATATTTATTTGTTTTAAAGAGACTCTTAATATTATTTTATTTTATTTGTAAGCGTAAAGTTTTTAGTGAGACAAAAAACTCATTGTTTTACTTTTAATTCGATTGGATATTTTTTAAGCCTCCAAACGGGGTGCGAGGGGTTCTTATAAGCAGTCGAAAAGGGGATATTTTTAAAGCCAAAAATAATATTTTTTTGTGTGATTTTTTTTTTAAATTGTACGATATTTGGGATACTTGGGGGATGTTTTACCCATAATAAATTACCCTAAAATTTAATCAAGGCTTAAATTAATATGTCATAGAAAATACATTTTTTTTATCAATAATAAATAATTTCTATAAATTTTTATAAGATTGTTTTTTAAAAACCCCTAAAAATGGTATTTTTCCGCTGTTGGGTGTGTTCCCAGGGTTCAAGGGCTTCGGGACCCTGAAATTTGCAATGTGCGACCAAAAAAACGTACCATGAGAGTATTTTCTAGGTGTCTAGAGAGCATTTTTATGAGTTTTTTTTACAAGAATTTCGTTTTAAAACCCTAAAAAGGGTTTTTTGCCTTTTTAGGGGAGATGCCAAAATTTCCGAGCTGCGGGACATCGAAATTCGGAATCAGCGACCCAAAAACGTATCCTATAGGTAGTCTCCAGGGCCGCCGGTAGGCGGGGTAGGTCAAGGGGTGTCCGTTGACCACGCCTGGATTTTTAAAAATTATCTAAAGTAAAACATTTTCCGTCTAAATCCCTAAATTTAACGATATTGCTTGGAAATTTAAATGAGTGTGATTATTATTTAGAATTAAAAGTTGTGGTATATTTATTTTTGTTTTAAAATCAATTAATTTAGTAAATTGACTTAAACTTTTTGTCCCCTTTACATTTTTTTCTGGCGGCGGCCCTGTTAGTCTCCACTTGCAGCGACATTGGGCACCCAGAACCCGCGTTTTAAATGGATTATTATAAAGATTACACACATTATTTAGCCTAATTTACCTGAATCGGTGCATTTTTCGTTAGAGACATCTTCTTTTGTTAGGGTGTTTTTAAGCCCTTGGTTTACTGGGGAATACACATACTTCTTTTTGGCATCTTCTACCGTCGTCATTTTAGTTGGATGTTATTAGAACTAAGCCCTGGTTTACTAGAATTTGTCTTCACCAATTAAACCTCTTAACGAATTTTCTTTCTGTTATCAAAAACATGACAATTGTGTTTTATGATTTGCCTAAAATTTCGGTTTCAAATTTAAGTAGATAATACTTAAGAAAACACGTAATTTTTAGCTGCGGGTAAATAAAATGTTTTAATTGTGTCTTTTTTTTATCTGGGTTTGTTTTCTGTCATTGTTTAATAATCCAGCAAATATATATTTAAATTATCTAAATTTAGTAAATAATAGTATTGTTTAAATCAGAGGCGGGCCAATCGGGTATAAAATTTGAAGAGAGGTCAAATTATTGTATTAGTACATTCTTTTAAACTAAAATTTAAATAACCAAGGTAGGGAAAGTAAGTTAAAGAGTTATTGATGGTAGAATCTCTTAATTATTGCATGTTAAAGGATATTTAATATAGCACAATTTAATATCACTATTTTTAAAATTTTAACAAGAAAAAATTGACGCTTTTTACCATTTAAATTACCATTTATCTTAAGTGATGCAAATTAGCAAAACTTATTATTTTTTTTTTATTGAAGTTCGAAAGGTAGACTGAAACTATTTAGTTCAGAGCTTCTGTCAGAACGGATTTTAGTTCTTTAAAGGTTTTAAGGAAAATATAAAAAAGTTAACCAACTAATTTAACCTAATTCCAAAAAGTTTAGGTTTTTTGTTATTAAAATAGTCACATATATTGGTTTTAAATTAATAAAAAATTAACTTAAGTGTAAGAAGTACTATATCGAATAATCATGAAAATTATGACACCAGTATAGGTAGGTATTATTTTTAAAAATTTATTACGATGACAATATATTTACCACCAAAGTCACAATATGTGTTCTGATCTGTTCTGCTGTCCCTGTCTCCTGTAGAGTATAACGAGCAGACGATTGGATCTGTCATGCCCTCCTTTCCCGGTCTAGTGACGTGGTTAGTTGGATTTAGGGATCCCTTCCTAAGCACCAATTTGTTCGGGTAGGATTAGCCCTTCCCCGTAAAACAGGCGCCGGTGACTTCAGGGGCACCTTTCGAAACAGATTTACCCGTTTCGGTCGGCGCACCTTTGTCTGCTTGTGACATAGGGTGGCACCTCTCGAAACAAATTTATCCGTTTCGGTCAGCGCACCTTTGTCACTTTTTTCCTATGAAAGCGGTTCTGTCCGCTTTCTGTGTGGAGCTAGGGAAGTAGTAGTCCACCACGGCAGAGCCCCGCATTACCGCTGTAAAGCTAGATACTCTGAGAGGTCGCCCTGTATCTCAGAGGCACCGTTGGAGACACCTGTTTAAGGCACAGGATGTCATTCACTCATCAGCACGGTATGCTAACACCTTGAGTTAAGCCTTGTGTTCATCTTAGCTTCGGATCCCGTTCCATACGCTAACCAAAAGAGTTGCCGATAACCAGCAACTCTAGGGCATGTTCCAAAGGATCCGCCTGGGCCCAACCACGACAGCGACGTGTGAACATGGGGGTGGGAATCATATAACACTATATCTTATGTGTTAAAAATATCACAACCCTTATTATACACGTATCAAAGTTATGATCTCTGACAATAAAAACATATTTCAAAAATATATGTCGTAACAAAACACAACATGCCAACTATCACAAATGTGTTATTTAATTTAAAGAAAAACAATCACAATCCTTATATTTATGGATTTTGGATTTCCGTGTTTTAACAATGGATTTTTTTTTTATTTTCTTTAAAAAAAATGTCAATGCATGCCAATGATCACCATAGCCTAATAGAATGAAACATTTACCCAACTTCAAACAACCTTATTTAATTTTATTATAAATTGGTGGGTCCTGCTCAATACGGTTAATTTTTAAATATTTACCTTCTAAAAATAGCATTTTTGTGAGCTCATTATTTATAGGATTTAGTAAAATTTAATTTGGGTTTAACAAATTTTAACATAAAAGTGAATCAATTTGGTGGCTATGTTTCCTAAACTTGTGGTTAAATTTGATATTTTAAAAAAATATGATAAATTCTAAACTCGTTAAATTTATCAAAACCAAGACCTTCTTTTCGTCAATATTTTTGCCAAAAATAAGTAGGTAATGTTTTATTCAAATAATGTATATTTTTAAAAATTTTATCTTACTGAAAACTTTTTAGCTTATGCCGACAAATAAAATAAAGTAATGTTAAAAGTCTTTAAAAAAATATTTTAATTTGGCTTCAATTGAAAGGTACAGGGGAAAACGGGCTAAGTCAATTTTTAGCGAAATTGAGATACTGACGTCATCCGATAGTGAATATTGTTAAATTTTGTTCTTAAAAAAATCCCCGACAAGAACGTCATAAATCAGGAGATATTAAATAAAAAAAATATCTCGTACCGGGGAATAACGTGATAAGTCCCTGAGGTACCGAGCAAAAACGGGCCATGTCGCGTTTTTACCTGTCTATTCGGCAGTCTTGTGGTCACTACTTTAAACGCTTTTGTGTGATTTTAGGTTTGTTCCAACAGCGCCAGAAACCGTTCAAAAACCGTCACCGAACGATCACGCTCATGCGCAGTGATTAAAATGCGTCCCAATTTAATCACTGCGCATGAGCGTGATCGTTCGGTGACGGTTTTTTGATGTGTTGGAACAAACCTTTTGTGTCCAATACCAATTTTGGCCGATAAATTTACCAGTTTGCAGAGTTTTTAAAGGTTCTGTGGAAAAGAATCTCAAGATTATTGTACCTCACTCGTATAGTTAACGGAGTATATGGAAAATTTCTTTCCAATAAAAAAAAACTTTCAAAGTAAAAAAAAAATCTACCTTATTTTCTTACACTAACAATAAGAGAACTATTACGTTTATTTTCGGTGATCAGATTCGTGTAAGAATTCCGAAGATTTCTTGCACTATAAATATTAGTTATATAGGCATAACGCTGGATTTTAAGTTAAATAAACTTAGTACACAAAACAAAATTGTTATAAATCAGAGAAAAAACGGGCTAAGCCAGCTATCAATAAATTGTTGATTTTTCCATCAATAATTTTTTTAAGGCTTGCAGTTTATGATCTACAGATCTGAGATAGTTGGGAAACATATTGATAAAAAGAAAATTTTATCAATCCAAAAAAATACTTAAGTTTTTGTAGCGTTTTAAAATTTTAAATTGCTTTTTCTTAAAATCAGAAAATTTTACTTAGCCCGTTTTTCCCCTGTTTCCTACAATTTGTAGAAATTAAAACCTACTTTTATATTATAAACTAAAAATAAAAAAAAAAATGGACGTTATTTTCAATAAATATTCTACTCCATAAAATTTAATGAGCATTTACAAATAAAACTGCATATATGGTAAGTAATTATCCTATATTTTATATTCTTTTGCAGATAAAAAAAATGTAAATACAACAGTATATTCTAAAAATTTACACAGAGTGCAGAAAAAAGTGATTCACTAAAAAATTTTGTTTGCGTAAATTACTCAAATTATTATATTTTTTAATTATTTTTCAAATTGCATATATAGTACAATAAGTATATACAGTGCATTCATTTGAAAACGAACCACTTAAAATATTTTTCAAAAAGAAAACAAAAAAAGAACTAAAAAACTCGTTGGTTAAGATATACAGGAAAAAGTTTAATTTTATATTTGATAGAAGTTTTATCAATTACCTAGTGGACGTGGAAGCTACTTAGAAGAAAAAATGTGTGTAAATTATAAAGAGTTTATCGTGTTCAAACAATTTATTTTCTCTAATGCTCAAAATATTCGCCGTTATTGGCGAGAAAATAATAAAACTTTTTTTGAAATTCCTTGCGAACTTTGTGTGTAGAACTCTATCTTTAAGCTCTTGGATATTTGCAGGTGAAGATATCTACAATATACATTTTAGTTTTTAAATAACCCTTAAGGAAAAAATCTAAAGGAGTATACCCGTGAGAACCATTGCATTGCACCTCGTCTGCCAATCCATTTGCCTGGAAACTGTTTATTGAACCTTTCTCGAACTACCTAGCCTAGTGAGGGGAAGCTCCATCTTGCTGGAAATGCAAACCATCCTCACGGAGTTGCATAATACCATTTTCATCCACTTGATTTCAAAAAAATTGGACGATAGAAGGGTATATCACATTTTCGGTTTCGATACAGCTGGACAGCTGTTTTCTTTCAAAAAGAATGACAATTGCGTTTCCATAAATATCTGCCCAAACGTTGATCTTCTCTGTAAATTAAGTATGACCTTTCTAAAATAGATGCAGATTTTCATTATTTCAATATCTACAGTTGTGTCTGTTAACTAATCCATTTAGGAAGAAAGTGGATTCGTTAGTAAAGCAGATATTTTTGATCAAATGGGTTTATGTAAAATTGAAATTTTGGATGGAAAAATTTTGTTCACAGAACAAGTAAAATTATTGGTCACCTTAAAGTCTTTCAGAATAGAGAACATTGGATCTATTGAGAACTATCTCAGTACCGCAATCTGGCAGGCTTCGTCTACAACCCGTGCCTTTGTATTTTTCTTGTTGCATACAAATCCAGTTGCTTCAAACTTACGCAATAATTCCATTATATAATTTGGCGGTTCTACGACCGTATCGATCTTCCCATAAAGAATTTTATTTCTGTTTTTTTTTTCGGCTAAAGTGCACACCATTTCAAAATCACGATTCTTAATTTCAAACTGACGATGTCCGACTAACAATCCTAAGAATAATATTCAACTAGATCCTAACCGTCTTAAAACTTGTGTTATTAGCGTGTTTTGTTGTTTTAGGTACCACAAAATATATCAGTAGAATGAATTCACAAATATTAGTCCGCTGGGAAGATGAAAGCAGGCTTTATTATTGTCTCGTCGATACCGGGGCACATTTTAAGAATTTAATTAAAAAATGCAAACTTAATAAACTATTTATTATTAACACACATTGTTTCTCCTAACTATACGTCCACCGATTTTAAGCTTCTCGGTACGGGTGGATAACAAATTGTTTACCTTTTGCAATGATGTATTACTCTATAGATGTTCCCATTTGACATAATAATTGTATATATATATATATATATATATATATATATATATATATATATATATATATATATATATATATATATATATATATATATATATATATATATATATATAGATATTAATTGTTTTGACCGAAAAACGGCCTAACAAACAAATTTTGAACCGTGTCTAAAGCTACAAAATCAAAATGGTTCCATCTAAGCTTGTAATAAACCTGCGCAGACAGTATTCTTTCTAAATTGGGAGCTTTAAGATTGAATCAAAGTAGTTATTAAAAATAAAGGTTAAAAAATAAACTAATTAGCTAGTAAACTCCTTATTTGAAAAATAAAAATGCCACAACATTAAAGTAGAGATTTAAAATTTGATTAAAAAATCAAGTTAAAAATTCAGGTTAGTACATAAAATAATATGTTAATCGTGGCCCTTAAAATCCATTTAAATAATAAAATAATACAGTCATCTTATAGAGAAGCAGAAGTTATGGTTTAAAAAATATAAAGTTGCTTTTATGTATCTTTTTAGGTAACACCTGAAAACATAAAACCATGTTCACGCTTTTATTTTTTTCCTATATTTCATTAAAATTCAAACATTTTTTAAATTTGAAACTGCGCTTTATACCAAATTGCGCAACCTTGTTTTATTCAACTTTCTTTCTATTTTTTACAATTTGGAAAAAATTAAAGGTACTAATTCGGTACACCTTATAGACTATAAAACACCGAAAAATAAGAAAATCTTTTTAAAGTAAAACTTTACCTAATATGATTAAGACTTGGCTTTGAAGTTATTCTTGCAAGTAAAAATAAGTGTATCGGATTTTTTCACATCCACTTCTTTCGCCAAAACAAATTCCAACCCTTTGACGCAATATTCAGGTAAATTTTTATGCAGAAGTACCTACTTTACCGTAAGCACACCCTTTATTTAATTTTATTCAAAAACTTCGGCAAATAAGCATAATACAACAAATAGTTTTTCGTATTGAATTTCAAAGGGTGCTTTTTGGCCCGTACCATTATTGGCACATTTTGCGTAAGGGTTGGTTTAATTTGGAAGAGTTTTACGGTCTAGAGAGTTTACACAATGTAGTGGCACATGGGCACTCGCATATCTAATCAAGTGGAAATATTTCAAGAAGGTAATATTTATTTTGTATTCTGTTTTTAAATGTATTTTTTTTTATTTATATAGTTGGATACAGCCCAGTAATTCGATGCAATTTATATGTGACAATCCCTTTTTAATTTTATTATTTTTATCAAAAGCCTAGTGTCTTATCAAATAACTGTCATTCCTTAACTTAAGTTTTATTTTTTTAAAAACCTTTTAACAAGAGAACGTTCACTGTTAAAACTATTTGCGATTTTACATAAAATAATGCTGTAATATACTAACAAACATTATATTTATATATTTTAACAATTAGTACCTTAAAAATACTAAAAATAAAAGTATCAAAAGAAGTTAAAATTACAATTTTTAAAGGTGCTCAACACCTCCAAATAGAGCTTAAAAATATTGCACATAATGTTTGCTGTTTTTTTTTTTAATTATTTGAATAGAGAATCTAGTCTAGTAGTAATACTATACGTTTATGTGTTTAATTTATGTAGTGTCTATAAATATAAAAGTTTTGGACAAGTTAACCTTATTACATTATAAATAAAAATTGCTAACAATTCGGTGTAAATACTGATGACTGTCAGATTTCTTGCGTACTGCACTTACGGCGGTTTGCACCACTGTGGTTTAAGCAGTTTTAAGCCCTTCTTAACCTAAGTTGCATTGAGACGGTGTCAAATATTATGACAATAGTCACATTCAAAACGTCCCTTAGTTAAGAAAACATAAAACCACAACGGTGCAATTGGCCATTAGTCTTACAGTAAGAACAAAACATTTTTTCATACCTATGTTTTTATTCTCCCTACAGAACCACATAACCAATAAAAACGCATTTGAAACGTCAATTTGCATTTTGACATATTACATTTAAACGGAGATAAACGGTTGGATATTTTTCTCCATTTGTTAATAGATTAATGTGTAAATATTTAAAATATTCTAAATTTTACAGCAATCCGAATTTTTCTTGTGTCACGAAAGTTTTAATCTATGAATAAAAGCAAATCTCTTTTTGAAACATCTATATTTTGGCATTAATTTACCAAAAATATTCAAATAAAATTAAGAAGAGATTAATATTTTAAATAAATAATTTAGGAATCGGATCCAATCCTTGTTTGGCATTTTATTAAAATAAACCTCAAAGTTCCTATAGATATCTAGGTCTTTGGGATAACGATTAAATCTATATTTAGTTAAACCATTTTTACACAAAAAGTAGTAAATTCGCATGATTATATTATAAAAACGAATTTCAATGTTTAAACCCTTATGGAGGCCGCACATCAAAAAAGCATGAAACCTGAAACACGAAGCATGAAATATAAAATATGAAACAATAAATTGCGAAAAACGAAGCTGTTTTATTTTTACACACTAATCAAAGAAGCAAACATAAAATTTGTACAGTCAACAAAGAAAACTTTTAAAATTCTTTTAGTATTGTTATCCGTAAATTTTAAGAAAGTTATGTCTCTACTTCATTTGTTGCTTAACTTTGAGCTCTTTCTTGAATCGTAGATGTTCTCTTCATACCTTCTTTTTGTTCGTCTTGGGTGTTTTGTGTATTGTCTGAATTGTGCATACCACCGTCAGAAAAATAGAACGCGACCTATTTCATGAAACACGCTTCAACAAAATAAAAATGTTTTACGCACATGAATCACATTTGTTTCATTAGTAAGACTTTTATTTGTTTGGCCGTGTTCTATTTTCATGAAACGTGTTTTATGTTTTATGCTTTATATTTCAGGTTTTATGTTTCTTTGATGTGCGGTCTTCCTTATAGCCCAATTTTACGTGACAAAAAAACGTAAGGATAAATTTTCGATATAGCTTCGTCTGTGACCCTGCTTGCCTTTGACGTGTCTCACTTGGTGCTGACCCACAGCTATTTCATGAAACACGCTTCAACACAATAAAAATGTTTTACGCACATGAATCACATTTGTTTCATTAGTGAGCTGACTTTTATTTGTTTGGCCGTGTTCTATTTTCATGAAACGTGTTTTATATTTTATGCTTTATATTTCAGGTTTTATGTTTCTTTGATGTGCGGCCTTCCTTATAGCCCAATTTTACGTGACAAAAAAATGTAAGGATAAATTTTCGATATAGCTTCGTCTGTGACCCTGCTTGCCTTTGACGTGTCTCACTTGGCGCTGACCCACAGTTATAACACGTGTATTCTATGGTTAACCCTACTTCTGCATATATCTCGTTTGCTTCTACCTCGTAATAGCCAAACTGTGGTGTCGATGGTCGACAGAATAACCCACAAATAGAACATCTGGTCTGCACTCTTAGGCGTCTTTGATTTGAAGCTAGTGATCTTAAATCTTTAACAAATGGAAACTTTTTACAAAAATGTTTTTATAAACTGTAAATTTACACACGACAATGTCAAATCTCTACATCTGAAAGACGGCGATTTTATTTTTTTTGCCCTATGAAAACTGGACCGGTCAATATTTTAATACTTTTAATCACACTTGTAAACTCGGCCGGTGGTCAAATTTTCTCAGGTACTTAGGTTCTGGTTGGTCATGGTTAGTTCTGGTTAGCAAAGTAGCTTTTTATTTTTCCCAATTTATGGGAAATATAAGTATTATAATGTCTTACTGTCAAATAAATTTCTATAACTCTAAATGTTGTTGCATTTTTGTAAACGGCCCAGTTTTCTTATCGAATTTACGGCCCATTCTTTATCGACCGGCCGAGTTTACATACCTTTTTTTAGGTCATATTTTTATTGTACGGTTTTGATTCTTATTATTTGCCCCCGAAAAAAGCTCAATTGTTTTAATCCATAGTTCAAATATAAAGATTATCTTCATAGAGTTCAATATATTCTGCAAATTTTCCCAATAAGTATAATTAGAATAAAACCGTATTTAGTCTTTTAATTTTTAAGTATTAGTTTAAAGCTAAATCTACTAGCCTAATTAAAGAAACAACAAAATAAGGTTATTTTTCTAATAATATTGCCAGTGTTTTAACAAATTTAACAGGTTTAAAAACAATAAAAATTGAACAGCAGTAAATTAGTAGACTGTTAGTAAAGGAAAGTATTGAAAATACCAAATTAAAGATAATACCTTGTACATAAACATCAGGAAAATATTGAAATAAAGGCTATTAAATATCTTTATTAGAAATCAGTCAAAAAAACAGTTCCTCAGCTTTATTTACGTTATAGCCCAATCAAATAGTACAATGTAGCAAGCATGAAATAGGCTATTTAGTTTTATTGTTTTAATTGGTCTAGAAGGGTGCTAATAACAGTAATCTGTAGTTTCCCACCAAAATTTTTGATGGGAGAACTTTGGCAGCCCAAAAACCACGAGTTTTCTGGACTTTTTTAAGTTTTTTCGATTTATCTCATAAAAGATAATAGTCCTATCGATTTTTTTAATCTATTCTTTTTTAAAAAACATTAAATTTCCTACAATTTTCACCTACAACAGTTCCGTCTAACTTTAACGGCAAGCAAGCTACAGCCCGTCAAAAATTGTCTATTTTTGCCAACATTGCAAAAAATCGCTAAATCTTCCTATTAACTTCTTCAAATTACTTTATAACTCGTTGATTATAGGTTAAAAATGGTAGACTTAAAAAAGCCAATAAAGTTTGTATTTATGAAACAAAATGAAGATTAAGTTCCAAATGCGGAACATGTTATCAACACACCAATAAACGAATTAAAACTTTATGAGCTTATTTTTGAAGGTAATTCTGTAAAAATCTCATACAAAATGCTATTAACCATGTTTAATAAAAGTGTTTTAAATATAGTGTTTCAAATATATTGGTTTGTCAAGTTTACATCGTTGAATACGTTTTTTTAAGTGCCCGCTGCACATATCATATCGATTACAAATTAAAAATTGTCAAGTCAAAGGTGAAGAGAATAAAACAAATAATTAAAAACGACAAAAAAATAATCCAAAATGAATTTTTATTTAAAATGGGTCTAATAATTGATAAACCTAAGCCTGGGTATGGCTCCACAAATGATGAAAATACTGCTAGGCGTCTTTTCCATAACCCACAAATAAGTGCAGAAATCACAGGAGTACATTGTGAATGAATTAAAAATGTTTGTTTAATTTTAAAAGTCATAGCATCTGGCTATAAAATTAATACAAATAAATTTAAATTTTTATTAGATCAGACAAGAGCATTATATTTATCATTGTATAATTGGTACTATATACCCAGTACAGTTCATAAGGTTCACGGGGGTGATATAATCGCATTTTTGACTTACCAGTTGCCCGTAAGTGCTTTAGAATATCTGCTATAATTAGAACGTTTGGTTCCGATCCCCATTTAGCTAGTCTCAGAAAATTTAAATCTTAGGAAAGCTCTACCAAACTTGATTTTTAGTTAGAAAAGTTTGTATTTAATGAAAATTCTGTAAATTTCCCTATTTCTTTAAATTTTTTCTAACTTAAATTTTATTAAAAAATCAAGTAGTTCTGATTCAGAATAATTAGCCTAAAATTTTATTCATTTTATATTTTAAATTATTTATTCTGTTTTGCAAGCTATTGCTTATTTTAAAAATTAATTTTTATGTTAAGTATTTTTTTATAATATTTTTTTATTTTTCAATTTTAAAAAATTAAGTAAGCTCTGTTTCATTTTGGCCACACTGTATACATGAAATTATCATGCCAAAAACCCCAACCAAAATAAAAAATCGATGGATCCAAGCGTTTTTTCGAGAAAAAAAAAACTAATTTTGAATGAATTTATAGGTTATTTCAGGGACACACTGTTGTGGCACCAAAACTTTAATAACCCCTTAGAAATTATAAGCGACGGGCTGTAGATATCATTTTTTTTTGTTTTTAAATTGCATTTGATGTAATCAGAGTTATGATTATTGTCCTGTCATACCATAAGATCGTAACACTGTGCATCATCCCTCCCTCCTACCTACCCCCTTCCCTCCTTCACTCCTCCGCTCTAAGGACCAAAGCTAGGGCTTTTTTAAGTCAACCATTTTCAATCATAATTAATTTTATGATTCTTATAATACTTTGGACGAGTTATAAAGAAATATGTAGGAGTTAATAGGAGGATTTGGCGATTTTTTGCAATGTTGGCAGACATAGACAATTTTTGACGGGCTGTAGCTCGCTTGCTGTTAGAGTTAGAAGAGACTTTAGTAAGTGAAAATTATAGAAAATTTAATGCTCTTTAAAAAAGTCGATAGGACTATTAGTTTTCGAGATATATCGAGAAAACTAAAAAAAGTCTAAAAAATTCGTGGTTTTTAGGCTTCCAAAAGTTCTCCCTAATAGACCAATTAAAACAATAAAACTAAATAGCCTATTTCATGCTTACTTGGGCCCTATTTTATATGACAATTTGAATGGTCTATTACCTTATTTGGTTTTTAATAAATATAAATATAATTACTTAAACCTACTGGTTTATGAGAAACAAAATATATTACTATATCTACTTGCTTCCTCCTATCAGTATAAGTACTTTTATTTTTTACCGGAAGTATAGTAAGGGAAGAAAAACACACAGAACCTTTATTATTTCTTAAGTGAAATGCAATATTTTCTATTTATAATTACCTACCTACTTCAGTAGTTTACACTGGTTAACACCTACAAATATTTGTCTTTCAATTAAAGTCGGTCCATTTTAAAGTGTTCTAGTTTCTAAAACCTAAAAAATAAACAAATGTCGAGACGAGGGTATTTAAGTCAAATAATATACCCAGGTAAACCTTAGCGGGATGTCTATACTCTATGGGAATATTTTTGAATTTCTCCGATTACTTTTGTAGCCAAGATCATTTATAAGTAATTAATGAAAACTTGCGTGTAAAAGTATTTGTTAGAAACGAAGTTTATTTAAGATTATTCTTAAACTCAAAGAACTTTTAATCAATATTACACTTCGACACTATCCCATATAACTTTTAAAGGAAATTAAATTGTAATTACTTGGATTAGTTGGCTATTTATTATTCAAAAAAAGTTTACACTATTTTACACTTTTGTACACATCTAGTGCAAAAATACACCTTCGATAAGAGAGTTTTACGTAAACAACGTGTAAATTAGTGTATACTATTCCTAAATAATAAACAAACACAATGTTATCATCTCTCCGGCACACTGTGACCACTTGTCCCTTATGTATTTTGGGGCGCTGATTACGAAAATGGGGGTAAGAACTTGCAGCAATGGTCGGAACACCCCTAAAATTGCAAAAAACGACACTAAATAGAGGTGGGCTTTGAAAAAAATTGACATTTCGCAAAATAAGCCATCTTTTATATTTTTGGGTCGCTGATTTCGAAAATCGGGGTGTCGAGACTGGAAAATTTGTGCTACACCCCCCACATGCAAAAAACACCCCTCCCAAGGGGTGGGCACTATATGTGTGTGTTTAAGAACAGAATAAGCGGGAACTGAGAAAGTATACATTGATGTTAGAATGCACGAAATATAGATGGAAAGATAGAGAGAAAACCTGAATCCACGACCTATTCGCACGCACTCTGGAGCCCCTAGTTCTTCCAACGCGGTATGTTTAAACTAAACAGTAGTTTTAATTCATAGGAATATTGATTTTATTTTCGGGTAATTCTTGTTTTGGGAAGATCACATTAAATAAAGACTAAAAGAAAAATCCAAGTATCAGAAAGATCTTGATACTTTTTATTCAAAAATTAAAATTAATTTGGAATGTACTGGACGGGGTGTTTCTCGCATGTGGGGGGTATAGCACAAATTTTCCAGTCTTGACACCCCGATTTTCGGAATTAGCGACCCAAAAAGCATATAAGATGGCTTAGTTTGCGAAACGTATTTTTTTTTCAAAACTCACCCCTTGGAAGGGGTGTTTCTCGCATGGGGGGTGTAATACAAATTTTCCAGTCTCGACACTCCGATTTTTGAAATCAGCGACCCAAAAAACATATAATATGGCTTAGTTTGCGAAATGTCTATTTTTTCCAAAACCCACCCAAATTTAGGAGCGTTTTTTGCAATTTTAGGGCTGTTCCGACCATTGTTGCAAGTTCTAAGCCCCATTTTCGTAATTAGCGCCCCAAAATACATAAGGGACAAGTGGTCTCGTCAAGTCCAGCGTTTCCCGACCTTTTACCCTAGTTTTCAATGGACTATTCCCGATATCATCCTTAACCGATGCTAATTGAACCCCTTAATGATCCCAGGGATTTGACGCATTAAAAGTTAATTCCCATTTTTTTTAGTTACAGAGGTTTTATTTGCTATAGTTTTGATACGTAATCACTAAAGAAAAAAAGTGAAACAAGTTATAAATAAGGCAAAAATTGTTCGTGGAAGAAACTAAAGACATCTGCGTATAGAGTAAGTACTGGGCTTTTAAGCCGTATTGAAAAAAATGGTAGGCGTGTTTTGGTTTTTACTTTAATTTTTTTAAATTAAACTTTATTTTAAAAGTAGTTCCTGCTAGTTTCATAAACTAGATCTTTTAAAATCCACCTTGGTCCGGCTTGCTAGTATATAAGTATGATGTCCCAAAGCTTAATGAGTATATCTAAATTATACATTTACCCGCTGCCCGCCGCGGCGTGACCCGCTCATGAGGACAACAGAGATAAACTGTAACGAATTTTGTCCGATGCGTTATTATTGCTACCAAGCCTTTGGTATAGATTATACCTGCTGACAACAATAAAACTGCGGATCTCGGTAGGTATTAAAGGACAGATCATTAGGGACGGACTCTAAAAATATAAAGATTTATAATTTATTGTTTATTTAGGTAGGTATCTTAAAATTACATAAAGAAATTAAATATATGCAAAGTTTTAATAAATGTAAAACCATATTATCTATACATAATTACATATTTAATCTAAATATCTAAATCTAATTCTGTTTCACTATCAGAGTCATTATTGAGATTAATTACAAAACAACATGTTGTTTTGTATAGAAATGTAAGAGTCCTCAATTTTTAAAACGTGTTGTACTGAATTTTTCGAGCTGTTAACTGGTATGTTAGTAATTACATTTTTTATCAAATTTATAACACTGGGACTTAAAGTAGGTGTGAAATTTTCTGCTCTGATCTTTAATTTTATTTGGTTCCACATATGCTCTATGGGGTTAAAAACATACAGTGATACAGAGGAAGACGTATGACAGTATGCCAAGCCTGTTCAGCCAAATTATCACATACATATTGTTTTTTAATTGCATATGAATTAAGGACATTTAAAAGTTGCGCTTTTTGTAACTGAATTCAAAATAAATGTTATTTTCTAATGTTATTTTCTAACAAATATTACTGGATTTAAGTTTTTAAACTTGATGAAGTTGGTGCTTTGTGTAGCAGACGGCTGTGGTAGCTTGCGTTATCCATGACAATAACACTGTTGTTTGGAACATTTTTTAAAAGATAATTTTGAAACCAGTTTTCAAAAAGTTCTGTACTTGTATCCTTATAATAATGCAAGCTAGAATCCTTAATATTCTTTGCAGACAACAGCAAGCAGTTTGGGACAAATCCGTCTTCTAAACCAGCGTGTATTATGGTAATGCGTTTTCCTTTATTTAAAGGTGCTTTCGTCTGACAGTTTTGATTGGAATCAACCCATCCTTTGGATACTGTGTCATGTGTATTGAATCATGTTTCATCCAGATAAATTATGGATCTGTTTTTTAACCTATATCTTTTAATTTCTTGAAGGTAATTAAATCTCCAAGTGCGTTATCTGTGCGATTCCATTACTACTTGTCTTTTGTCTATTTTGCGGTATTTAAATCCCATTTTACAAACAACTCTGTGGAGGGTGGCACGGCTAATATTTATTTTGGTTTCGTCTTCGTCTAGCTTCTTTTTCAGTTTATCCAAGGTAGGAACAACTCCGCTTTCATAAAGACAATATATTTTTCTTCTTATTAGGTTCTAATTACTATTGTTTATATTTTTTTTTTGTTCAATTTTTTACTAATAATAATATCGATGATATTGGAGTTTTTGTAAATAGACAGGTTTCTTTTAAAGCTTCTTTTTTAATAAGTCCTCTACTAATTAAAGTTTTATATACATTTCTCACAACCTGTTTTGCATCTAATGACAAATGATTTCGACGCGACATAGTTATTTTCTCGTAAAACAACTTTTTCGAAACGCAGAGTAAAAACGGTTATTCAACACTGCCGCTAAAATATTAGCCGAAATATTTATATACCTAATGGTCAGTACTCAAGAAATACCTAGCCCACCCCTGCCATTATGAAATAATGGGTTTACCCAATAACAATAGGTGATAAACTCGTTAAAGGTTTATTTGGGTATTGTCCGTCAAAAGCCATAGTGATATACTATGAGACAGACTATACGGGATTTGCTTGTGACATCATTATGACGGACACAAACAAAATTTATGTGAGGAAATGTTTTGTAGTTTGTCAAATCAATGTGTATCTTAATTGTGGTTAGGTATAATATATCTTATTAATAGATTTTGTATTCTGAAAAATGTTAAACTTAGCCATTCGTCATATATTATTTTCAAGAAATACATTTGTTTATTTCTTTAATACGCTAATACTTATAAAAATATCTAGCTTGCTCGTCAACTTTAGAAATTCCTGAATTAATTTTTAATTTGCAGTTATCTTCTTACAAAGAACAAATTGAAATGAAATTTTATTAATGTTGAAAATATTTGGCGCTCGTTCGACTAAGAAAACAATTAGAGAAAAAAAAATGAACAAAATTTCTAAAATTTTCTTTATTGATGACAAAATGACTTCTTTTTGACCCAGTCAGATCACAATGCGGCGTACTGGATCGTCCCAAACACGCAGGTCGAGCTGTCCGATAGACCGTAGCGTAAGTGGCCAACAACTGATTTTCGATTTTGCTTTGGTCACCTGCACAGATTAAAAAAACGAACATGTCTTTTGCAATACACGCTCCGGCCAACCTGCCCAGGTATACCTGCACAGGCTGACCTCACCGGTAGAACGTAGTAAGAGTGGCCGACATTAGTGTCTAGTTTTAATAACAACCTAATATTATTTAAGCAAATATTTTTAAATCTGTTGGTAATAAAAAGAAAATAGAGACAGTCCCTTTGATATAAGCAACAACATCCATATAGCCATAAGAATATCAGCCCAGAGAATGCCATGTTAAAAATCGGGCTCAAAACTCGAATAAGTTAACTGTGCAAGTGCAGTGCAGTGTAAGTGTGTTACTGTAGTTTTATATTAGTTTTAACTTTTTTACTTTATTATTAAAAAATATTTTGTTTATATGCTAATTTTAATAGCTTTTGGTTAGAATTTTACATGAGGTCTGTCTGTGGTCAATTCAATGTTTGCTTCAGTGATCCGCACCTATTACCGTACAGGACTTCCACGACCGCGAGATGATGTTAAATGTCTGTTTTTTCTTGACATAATAAAATTACTGGCTTTGGCATATTATCCCTTAATTTAGATGTTGCCTAGTATGGGGTGAACTTTTGATTAAGTTAAATTCATTGTGCTGCTATTTGCAAATGTCATACGTGTTGCAATTTTTTTTTAATGAACAAGATGTTGTTTGATATAATAAGTTTCAAGATACAATCTAACAGGGCAAGCATAAATTACCATTATTACTAACCTTATTCCATGTAAATATTTGTGGCTTATCTGCTAATCAGTTAAGTTGAGTTTCCTGCAAAAATAGTGTAATTGTTTAATTATTCATAAAACTTACTGAAATATTTCATAGAATTAAATAGCGTTAACAAAAATATAGAGTTTCTTTGTTATCTATAGATTTGTGCCAAAATAAGGCAAATGTTTATTATTTTAAACTATTTATGTAAAGAAAAAAGTAATCATCTATGATATAAACGTTATTTTTTTAAGGGCAATAATATTATGTACCAGGTGTTAAATATGCATAAAAAATAATATTATAAACTGGCCCAGAATACATAGGCTACTCCTTTATGTCAAAAACTTCTTAATTATGTTTAAATAGTAACACAATAAAAAAACCATACAGGACTTCCGTGAGATAATGTCAAATATCTGTTTTTTTTTTCACATAAGAAAATTCTTGGCTTTGGCATATTGGCCCTTAATAAGCCTTTTTCCTCTGGAGACTTAAAAATATCCGCTAGGGGCAGCACCGGTAGGGGAGTACAAATAATTTAAATTCTGTATTGACAACAACGTAAAATGTACTGAACTAAAATCGAATTAACCGAAGATAATGTACTTGGGGCAAAATTAAAATATTCAAAAACACAAGATAATCTTTTCCGGGACTTAAAACGATGGGTTGCAAGAAGTAGTTTACCCGTGATAGGTAATTAAAATGTTTTAGTTAAAAGGTTAGTTTATTCATAAATCGTCTGTAACTTTATAGGATTTCTTTGCTTTTTTCTGTACTTTTTCTGGCTCGTTTTATACCACGAATCCAAAAAACTTTTATTTTATTAAAAACTGCTTTTAAAAAGCAAAAAAGCTTCTGTTTTAAATAAAAAAAATTTTGTAGTCGTGGTAGGATCGAACTCGGGAACTTCGTGCTGCATCATTTTCATTTTAAACAGACTTTGTTATTTCAATTAATTTTTACATTGTTTACAAACTACAATTGTGTATTATATTATGTTGTATGTCATTCCACGGGTAGGACTTCCAGCCGTTGGAAGTCCTACTCCTTATATATCACGTTTGTCCCGCAGCACCTTCGTGCTGCGGGACAAACGTGATGAAGGAGCCACCAGGACATTGTAGAGAAAAAAGCAAAGAAATACTATAAACTTACAGGCTATTTATGAATTAACTGACCTTTTAACTAAGACATTTTTATTACCTAACGCAGGTAAACTACGACATGCAACCCATCGTTTTAAGTGCTGGAAAAGATTATCTTGTGTTTTTGAATATTTTAATTTTGCCCCAAATACATCATCTTCGGTTAATTCGATTTAGAATTTAAATTATTTGTACCCCCCACCGGTGCTGCCCCTAGCGGATATTTTTTAAGTCTTCAGAAGAAAAAGGCTAATTTAGACGTTCCGCTGCCTTAGTATCGGGTAAACTTTTAATTAAGTTAAATTCATTGTGCTGCTGTTTGCAAATGTCATACGTGTGGCAAGTTTTTTTTAGTAGACAAGATTTTGTTTGATATAATAACTTTCAAGATACCATGTAACAGGGCAAGCATAAACTACCATTATTACTAACCTTAATCCATGTTAATACTCGGGGCTACTTTGCTAATCAGTTAAGTTGAGTTTCATGCAAAAATAGTGTAATTGTTTAATTCATTAAACTGACTGAAATATTTTATAGGATAAAAAATAACAGCGTTAACAAAAATATGGATTTTCTTTGTTATCTATTGTGCCAAAATTAGGCAAATGTATATTATTGTAAACTATTTATGTAAAGAAAAAGGTAATAATTCATGGAATAAACGTTAGTTTTTTTTTAAGGGCAATAACACTCTGAACCAGGTGTTAAATATGTATAAAGAAATAATATTATAAACTGGTTTACAATAACATAGGCTACCTAATTATGTTAAGAACTTATCAATTATGGTAAAATAGTAACACACTAAAAAATTAAAAAAAAAAGTTACCAAAATTTTAACAATCTATTTTTAATCTTAAACTATCAGCAATGTTAAAATGTAAAATCTCTTTATTTATACCCGCATACATTTTTATTTATTAATTATTTGAAAAATTTTTAGTGTATTCAATTAAAATAGGTATTTTTAGGTTTATTCTCCCTCTGGTTATAATTTAAAGTTTGTATCATGTGAAGGTGCAACGGGTGTATTATTATTACGTGTGCATACAACATCAACAAACGCAAATGTGTTATAATTACTTATAAAATTATATCATACCCTCCATTTCTCACGAGCAGTTTTTATCTACCCCTAATTTACTATTTAATTTTCAAGGGTGTTTGTCAAAATGTTTGTTACCCCTGCATCCTGCATCATTAAACTTATTAATAATTTTTATTTCCTTTTTACAATTTAAATGGTCTTTGCAGCTTTAGCTTGGTTTCCCTTATATTTCAAAAAATATATGTAATTATATTTAAATTCACTTCGTGTCTTTTATTAGTTTAAATCTAAAACCGATTTTTTTAGAGATGTACACATACTTTAAACACGGTTAGCAAAAATCCCAAGTATATTAAAATAATAATGTAATTTTTTTATACTATCTTGTCAAAAAAAACTTACGGTTTCACTGCTTTTTCTTTATAAATAGTAATCTGTGGACTTGCTTAATTTAAGATAAACTTAAACTATTAAATAAGGCATACTTTATTATAATTTGTGTACCTTAAATTTTAAATATACCTACCTTTTTTACTTGACACATCCTTTAAAAATACTAGCAAAGTCAGGAAGAATACTTCTTGTATTTTCTTAATTTTTTTCTAGTATTTAAAATTTGTGAAACACCTACCTTACCTTAAATTGATATTATTTTTATTTTATAAAAATAGACATAACTTAAAGGTAATATAAATACTCCCAGGTCTTGCTTAATAAAAATAATATTACCCTACCCTCAAATACAATCGGCTGAATTTGCAATTTTTTGTTTACAACATATTTTTTAACTTGCTTAATAAACAGGACATCAGAACAAAGGACCTTTTTTAGGCGCGCGCTGGTCAAATCATTCTAAAACCCAAATTTTTTATTTTGACCAACCTATCCCTTGGGATCTTTAAGAGTCACGCATTGCCTGTTAAATATTTGTGGTAAAAATTATGTATAATTATTACCTCTAGTAAGGCTTTGTTTACTTCCAAAAATTTAAGTTGCCAAAAACAGGTAATTTTGGTATGTTGTAATCAGAACTGTTTAGTTGTTTTTTTATTATTTTCTATTTATTTCTTTTCACTTTTTCTTTATTAAGACTTTATTGAATTTCTGTTTTGCATCTTAAATGATTATTTTTAATCTGTTACCTTTTGTAATTAGCCCATGTTGGATATTAGTTATTCAATATTTTTAAGGATTATTCATATCCTATAACTATCCATAAAACTAAAGGTTTCTAGGAAAGCGTGGAAGGTCCACGCCGGCCATCCCAATTTAGATTTTAAACTCTGAATTCAGACTTGAATCTCCAAATTCAGACTTTTTTGTCGGCACTCGCACATTTTCCTTTTTTTAACTAATTTGGAATTTAGTCTAAATTCAGAAAATAGAGTCTTAATTTTCAGTTTAAAGTTTAAATTCAGATATTGAAGTTTGAATTCATACATTAAAGTTTACAATCAGAGTTTAAAGTTTGAATTAAGAAAAAAAATCATTTTAATTCGGCTTTAAATATATTTTCCCTATAAACGTGTTAAAAATTTAATTTTTAACACTATCTAGATGCCTTCAAAATGTTACTTTAAAGCACTAGTGCCTTGAAGTAACATTTTAAAGCACTAGTGTTAAAAGTGAAATGTCAAATTTTGAAAGGTAACGTCAACAACTTAAAAAACAAATTCCTTTTACAGTTCTAGCATTCTCCGTAAATAAGGTGGATCTGCTGCTTTTGTTTTCACTGGGAAAAGTTTCTGATGTCCTACATTTGCTGGACGAAGGGCCATATACTTTCGATAACAATTCAAATAAATTTTTCAACGATAGTGAAATTTCATGGTACCTTGGTTTAGGTATCATGTATGTGAATCATCAATAAAGTGCCCATATCTTCCAAGTAGTCAAGAGTCAACTGACAAAGCTCCTCTCTGCGAAAGACACCAAAAATTCCCAAAATGGTAACTACTTTTATCAGAAGGTATTATCAGGTTCACATTTCAGAAACTGGTCGATCTGCGTTTTGCTCATAATCTTTGATTTTTTAGGGCTGGTATCCCTTTCCTTGGCGCTTTAAATAAGCGATAATCTTAAAAAATTTACGGATATCCACGTCATTGTTTATGCATAGCATAGCTTTGATCAATAAGTAAGTCCACCATAATGATGATGCTTTCCAAATCTTCGCTTTTTTTTCAAAATACGCAAGGAATATATTTCCAGCAACACATTTTTCCTTACATCAATTCATAAACCTATTGTAGGCAATATTATATTGTATACGATATTTCCTGGGCAGTAAATCCAGCGATGCTCTACTGGCTGCTTTATCTATCTTTTTAAATGTATCGATGCAACCAATTATTTTTTCCATTTCAAGTCAATATTAAGTAAAAACTAAAACGAGCTAAAACTAACAGGATGTATCAAATTTAAAGTAAACATGCCTTAACAAACCAGCATCAACAACAGTTGTTAGAATTCAACTTCAATAATTTTTATATACCATGCTATATAAAACTTTATCTTCCAATATCTCAATAATTTAAATTTTAACTGTTTTATTGCGTTTGTAGAAAAAGTATTGTATGATATTTGTGTTAAAAGTACGTTTTAAGGGACTCATGTGGTTTCAGACTGAGCAAAGCGAGTTCTGCAACCCACATGAGTCCCTCGCTTCGCTCATTCTGCAAACTTTCACATTTGTGCCTTAAAATTATACTTTTAACACTTACATCATAAATAACTATCATATCTATAAAGTTGTTAAATTCATAAATTTAACAAGAAACCAAGAAAGTGTCCAACGACACAAGGCAATGAAAATAGCTTAGGTCGGATGTATTTTTAATTTTTTTATTTAGGAAATAATTTGTTTTTTGTTATACCTATGCAAAATTTATATTTGTATGTTCAAAATATTAATACGTATTTTTTTTTCACTTTTTTTTTATATTAATAATAATTGTGACTGTTTCTCAATCATTTGAAAACTACATGGGACAAATACAGCAAAAATGATATTAACTCTTTTATGGACAACAGACAAAACACGCGTGCGCAGTAAGATTTTACAGATGGCATCAAAACAATAAACAGGACCAAGTTTAACACTTTGTATTGATTTTATTTATAAAGAAAAGGTATAAGGTCCTGAGCCATATTATGATGACATGCTTTCCACAATTGACTTTAAAAAGGCTCTACCAAATTCAGCTAGTGTTGCGGAATGACAAAGTAGCGCAAAGTATTTGTATTTTTGTATCTTTAATTATACAATAAGCCCAACTAATATAACATATCTCATACTTGTAGAAAATCGAGTTACACCTAAATACAGGTATATATTTTACACATTTACATACGATTTCCGAAAAAATTAAGCCATGCAAATTCACACCTTTATACAAAGAAAGCCGAAACCAGTAATTATTTTTTTAATAGTGCCATGGTAATTTGTTAGCGCTTACACATGAATTTGTAACGAACGACGTAACTAATAACAGATAATGAATACATGTGCGTATTATTACACCTAAGAGCACTGTTTTGGGCTCCTTTATATTTTTATTGTATGTAGGAGTATTATCCCGCGTCAGCAGTTCTCAAACAGTTCCAGTCTTTTGGTTAATAAATGAGGTGATTTTGGCCCGCTTTGGTACTTATTTTGGTTGACTTACAAAACAATGGGTTGATTGGTATGACTTGCCTACCAGTAATATACCGATAAGTATGTGGTGAATTTTAGCACATTATTTATTATGCCAAAATATATTATTTTAGCAAAAAGTATAGTAATTTACGTTACAAGGCCGGGAATTGGTCTATTAAAGTACAAGTCTAGATGTTTAAGCACAAGGCGACGGAGGAGCCGAGTCCGGAATTTCTAGACGAGTACTTTAATGACACTTGGTACCACTTTTTATTTCATACTGTTTTATTTTTTTTAATAAGTAAATTAAACTGTAAATATTCGGATAATATGAAGGTGTAAGTATTGTCGAAATAAGGTTATTAAGGTAAACGTAGCTACAATAATAAGTGTTGTTGATCTAGTTATCTTTAAATTGGTTGCTTACAGCAACAAAATAGCTTGTTGATTGTCATTGTCTTTTTTGTTAGTTAAGCATCCCTTTTGGATGCGAAAATTTTTCAAAAAAGTTCTGAAGCGACAGCAAAATTTATCCCGGCCAAGTCTTCTGGAAGATATTAAAAAGAATATGAGATATTTTGTGAAAGGAGCAAAACTTACAATGTAGAGAAAACAGTCAACGAAAACATTATGTTGGCTTACTTCTTATATATGGTAAGTTTAATTAGCTTTAATAAGAAATTATGGATGTTTACTAACTTTGTTGATTTTTTTTAGTCAAAAAAGTCCAGTAGTTCGACATTGTGGGCGAAATACTGTATGGTAAAATTAATGTTGATGGTCAATGAAAACGTAGATATCTTTAAAACCAATAGCTTTCCTAAAAAAAGAGTCTGTGGTTCATTAAGCAAACCAGTCCAAGGTGCTAACTAGGGAAGAAATAGACAAATTTCTAAAGGAAGCACCGACAGAGCCATTTTTGTTAATAAAGGTATTTTATTTTGTTTTACTAATTTTAATTTCACAAAAATGTTTTTACAGATATCTTTTAAGTTGAGCAAAGTGAATGCCAAATTTTTATATTAAAATATTTTTTTAACTTCTACTAAACAATTCAAAGTGGTCATCTTAGAGAAAAAACTGGGTTCCTAGCCACAAGTCTAGTTTGCATTAGATAAAAATGTTTATAGATATTTTGTACTGTTTCAGGTTGTGGCACTGTTAGGCATATCTGAAGGGTGTAGAAGAAAAGAACTGTACAACCTAATTCATGCGGATCTGCAAGACACGGGATCCCAATTAATTGTCAGCATCAACCACACCAAAACTTATGTTAAAAGGGTGTTTAATGTAATTGAATAAAATTTTCTGCAAACCTTTCGTCAGTATCGCAGGTTAAAGAAATCCTAGAAACGTTATTTAATGTTATGTTTAAAAAATTTATTTGGTAGTTTAAGGCTCTTTCAGTACCGTACAGTACAAAAAAGACTCTGCAAATGATACTTACTGAAATTTTCTTTTAACTTCTTTGCACATACACGGTCTTCCTAAACCTTAATTAAACATTAAAGGGTGTAATTCCAACAAATGAAAGATCGGCGGAAAACTTTATGAGAGTCTATTTTGGACTAAACCACAACTAACCGGACTTATTGGTTTGCTTTACCTGGCTATTTGGTTCCATACCAGTGACATAGAGCCCACACACACATGGTATACTTTACAACAAAAAAACCCTTGTAAATGTAATTATAAAATCCGCGAACTGATGTAAAATTATGCTGAGCTTCCAGTTATACTGCTCTGTCCTGGCTTCGCACTTAATTTCTTTAGAACTGTAGTATTTTTAGTTTTAATAAATATAACCCATGGCAATGGTTAATTCTCAAGATAAATAAATGGTATTGTTATTTTGAAAATAACAACTAACCTGGATAAAACTAACCACAACTAACCACAACTAACCACAACTAACCACAACTAACCACAACTAACCTGGATAAAAGCTGTTGGAAACCAATAATTAGATAAAGCACCAAAACAGTAATTAAAAAGAAATAAAGATGATATAAATTAGGTGGTATGTAAAAAAATCTCTTTAAAAATTTACTTAACTTACTTTTGATTTTATTAAGGTATAGTTGTCGTCTTTAAGAAAATTTTTTTGTCAATCAAACGGTGGAAATTCCTTTTTTTTCCTCATTAAACTATTTTTTTCAGAAAGTGCTATTACTCTCAAAATATATTAATTATTTACTTTTATATCCTTAATTTTTTTTTTTTTTTTTTGAATTAGGACGTTTTTTTATCCATCAAGGTTTGAAATATAAAAATAATCTATTTGGCGTTTTTTACCCTTGCTGGAAATGATTTTAAGAAAGAAAAACGTCCCATTATGATGTGTATTCCAAAGTTTCACTTACGATCTACATGGTGTAAAGCTATTGATATTTTTTTAGTTTTTTTAACAATCCTTGTAAATTTTTGAAATTTGGCACCCAGTTTACTAAACTCAATGTGCATGAAATATTCTTTGCACTAATCGTTTTTAATATGTCCTATTATTTTCCGGTATTTCAAAATATTTTTACAAATACGTTATAACTAGGGCCGGATTTAACTGTTTGCCGCCCATAGACTAATATATTTTTGCCGCCCTAATATGTGAATATTTTTTGGATATCAGAACGAAAAATTTAGCATTAAAAAAACGCAAACTACACTAGTAATTCTTATAAAAATGAACTGAATTTGACCGGTATTTTTTTAAACATTCGTTAAATATTAAAACAAAAATAATTTACGATTACATTTTTTTTAAATTAATCGTAAATTCGCCGCTCATAATATTTGTCGCCCTAGGCTTCAGCCTACTAAGCTTTTGCGTAAGTTCACTCATGGTCATAACCAGTTTTAACCGTATTTAATATGTGTAGGAAACTGAAATGTAAAGAATAAAATGGTAAATTTAATTATTTTATTAAAAGAAAACAAAGGTGATAGAGAAAAATGTTCGGTTAAAATTAATTGCCCATGTTCCGAAAAAAGTAAACTATGTAAAAACTCAAGAAAGATTATCATATTCACCTTATGTGTGTGCTTTTAAATTTAATATTTCAGAAAATGCACCAGGCGGGTAAAATCAAATCAAAAATTTAGAGAATTGCAGATCGTTATTTCCTGACATTGTTTGTACAATTGCGTTCTTCAATATGTATATAAGGTTTACGATCACCCTGTATATTGGATCTGTAAAGCCTATTAGTAGCGTAGTACAAATTGTCCATATATAAATAAAATATTGCAAGCAAGAAATAAGAGTTTTTAAAATAAATATGCAAAAGGCTTGGTTTCAAACATCAGTTAATTGATCATTAAGCCCGACGAGTGACATAGTGCAGAAGCGGTTACCCACCTTCTGCAAAATCATGTTGTTTGTGTATCAAGGCACGATCTAAAACCATTTTATTTCAAAATGCTTAAACACCGCTGGGCCGTTTGGTGGATCCAATCCTTGTCTCATAAAGCAGATCAAATCAAATAAATACATTATGAATAAAACAAAAATCATCAACACCACTCTATAATATCATAAACATTTTATTCCGTTTATTATTGTCATTAAAGAAATAACATAAAGCTTTTAGTTCAAAATATAACACCGAAATAATTTTAAGGTACATGCTGTATAAACACACCAAAACATTTTTTTTAACAATGGAACGATATAAATAAGGCTTTAAAGACAACAAACATCGGTATACATACACATACCTGAATGTGGGAGTCGAGACATGAGGAAGTGAAAGATATTGAAATTGCCAACCAACTAGCCGCCAAAGTGGTAGCACAGGTCCTGTTTTACAGTCCGGAACCTTTCTGCTACACAACTAGGGGTAACCTACTGGAAGAACTCAGAAAATGGGAAAAGAGGCTAAAAGAAACTTACCGAAATGACGCTCCAGGAAAAAGACAAGCAAATATATTCACCTCACGATCACCTAAGTATACTAAGAAGCTATAAGAGTTTCTAAAAAATGAACTCTGGATAGTCACTAACTTCCTGAACACTGGCCTCTAAGGTATAAGGTATTAACTCAAAAAGATGGCCAAGAACTTGCCTTCCAAAACATTTTTAGTTTTGCAAAAAGTTTGGGAATTAAGGAAATTAAGTAATTTGGGGTATTAATAAAAGATATTTCTAGGTCGAAGTGGAAGTAGGACTATGTTGAGTCGAGCGACCCCATTCATTACGTTATAATAGAATACAATACAAATTCCGTTTTATCATCAGATTCTGATACTAATATAATTTACCTATATTTTAGGCAATGTTACATTTTTAAGTTATTCAATTTGAGAATAACTACCCTGTCCAATAAAATCATTTAACGACTGTATCTTTTCAACCAAAAATAAATAAACAATTGTAGACGAAGGGGATATAGCAGATACACTCAACTTCCAAATTGTAAATTATAAGGTAAATAAAAGTAAATCCAGCATGCTCTGTGCTAATAGCGAAGCATGCGCTTACTAAAGCTCATTACGTACAACTGAAAGTCTAGGAGCATGCGATGCAGTTTAGGTCATATTATACACGATTTAAGCACGAGCATGAGTTAAAGTCGAGAGTTATAAAATTAGTCCAAAAAACGAACCATTTTGCCTACAAATTTTTTCAAAATGCATAGAGTGACTTGAAATTTTGACAGTAGGTAGGGAGGAAATAGTCCAAGGATCAAAATCTATATCATGCCGAAGCGCGCCCTTACCTTGGGGGTGGTTGCCAAACCATCTGGGAGGTAGATTTTTTTTTTATATTCTGACCACAGGAATCGATGGAAATATTTTTCTAAACGAAAAATGCTTTGTGCATTTTTTTTTTGTAAAAAGCATACTTTTTGAGTTATTCGCGATCGAAAGTTGGAGTTTTTCGTCAATAAAATCAATGTTTTTAATCGTTTTTTTGCAAATAACTCGATAAGCATGCATTTTATCAGAAAACTGTAAATAACAAAATTGTAGCTTTAAAAAAACGAATATAATGTTTTTTTTTAATAATTGCTGTGGGACCAATACAAACCAAGTTGTAGTTAGCTGTTATTCATTAAACTCAAAATTTCAGAGTTTTAAAGGCAAATAATAATTTTTAAAGAATTTGCAAAAAAGATATGTATCATAAAAGTTGAGTGAGTGATGATTAAAATAAGGTTAGAACAAAATTCTTTCGATGCAAAAATCTTCGAAAACAACCCCCTAATTAAAATAAGTCGTAGCCCTTTTTCAATTCTCTTTATCTATGTAACAAAATTTTGACCGATTTAAATTGCTTAGTTTTGAAAAAAATGAAGCTGCAAGTAAAAATTAAATTTCGGAATTTTAATAAAAAAATTGCCTTTTCTTGAAAATAATTTGAAAACTAAGAAATATACATAAAAATTACTAAGATATCAAATTGTAGCTTTTTGAATTAAAATATGAGCCCAATTTGATATGACTTAACTTTAATATACAAGTTTTAAAGGTTTTTGCAATAAGGGTAGTTTTCACCCCTAGAACAAGCTAACTGCAGCATAATGAAGATTTTAAAGAGGAGGGTAGGTTAAGCTAATCTCAAATTTTCATGCAAAACACTGTGATAATATATTAATTTTTAGGGTAAATATTTTTTAATCATTATAGGGGTTCATTTTAAAGGTCTACAATATTTTCCATATTGTTTAAAAGAAATAAAATACAATTTTTTTAATTAATTTAACTTAAATTTTGTTTAACTTAAGCTTTCTTAACTGTCTAGGTTTATAGATATTAACAATAAAGGGTAGTTTTTACCCCTAAAAAATAAAGAGCGCTCATCGGCATAATATAGATTTTAAAGAGGAGGGTAAATTAAGATAAATCCCAATTTTTTATGCAAATCTATGCATTCTGAAAAATTGCCAGGTTTTGCACCTTTTTCAGCTTAGTTTTCTAGACTACATCGCTATGAAATATTAAGATAATGCATGTTGTTAGAACTAAACTAAACAATTTACGTTATTTATAATTATATGTACTTTTTATATGGATTTATCCATCAAGGTTTGAAATATAAAAATAATCTATTTGGCGTTTTTTACCCTTGCTGGAAATGATTTTAAGAAAGAAAAACGTCCCATTATGATGTGTATTCCAAAGTTTCACTTACGATCTACATGGTGTAAAGCTATTGATATTTTTAGTTTTTAACAATCCTTGTAAATTTTTGAAATTTGGCACCCAGTTTACTAAACTCAATGTGCATGAAATATTCTTTGCACTAATCGTTTTTAATATGTCCTATTATTTTCCGGTATTTCAAAATATTTTTACAAATACGTTATAACTAGGGCCGGATTTAACTGTTTGCCGCCCATAGACTAATATATTTTTGCCGCCCTAATATGTGAATATTTTTTGGATATCAGAACGAAAAATTTAGCATTAAAAAAACGTAAACTACACTAGTAATTCTTATAAAAATGAACTGAATTTGACCGGTATTTTTTTAAACATTCGTTAAATATTAAAACAAAAATAATTTACGATTACATTTTTTTTAAATTAATCGTAAATTCGCCGCTCATAATATTTGTCGCCCTAGGCTTCAGCCTACTAAGCTTTTGCGTAAGTTCACTCATGGTCATAACCAGTTTTAACCGTATTTAATATGTGTAGGAAACTGAAATGTAAAGAATAAAATGGTAAATTTAATTATTTTATTAAAAGAAAACAAAGGTGATAGAGAAAAATGTTCGGTTAAAATTAATTGCCCATGTTCCGAAAAAAGTAAACTATGTAAAAACTCAAGAAAGATTATCATATTCACCTTATGTGTGTGCTTTTAAATTTAATATTTCAGAAAATGCACCAGGCAGGTAAAATCAAATCAAAAATTTAGAGAATTGCAGATCGTTATTTCTGACATTGTTTGTACAATTGCGTTCTTCAATATGTATATAAGGTTTACGATCACCCTGTATATTGGATCTGTAAAGCCTATTAGTAGCGTAGTACAAATTGTCCATATATAAATAAAATATTGCAAGCAAGAAATAAGAGTTTTTAAAATAAATATGCAAAAGGCTTGGTTTCAAACATCAGTTAATTGATCATTAAGCCCGACGAGTGACATAGTGCAGAAGCGGTTACCCACCTTCTGCAAAATCATGTTGTTTGTGTATCAAGGCACGATCTAAAACCATTTTATTTCAAAATGCTTAAACACCGCTGGGCCGTTTGGTGGATCCAATCCTTGTCTCATAAAGCAGATCAAATCAAATAAATACATTATGAATAAAACAAAAATCATCAACACCACTCTATAATATCATAAACATTTTATTCCGTTTATTATTGTCATTAAAGAAATAACATAAAGCTTTTAGTTCAAAATATAACACCGAAATAATTTTAAGGTACATGCTGTATAAACACACCAAAACATTTTTTTTAACAATGGAACGATATAAATAAGGCTTTAAAGACAACAAACATCGGTATACATACACATACCTGAATGTGGGAGTCGAGACATGAGGAAGTGAAAGATATTGAAATTGCCAACCAACTAGCGCCAAAGTGGTAGCACAGGTCCTGTTTTACAGTCCGGAACCTTTCTGCTACACAACTAAAGGTCACCTACTGGAAGAACTTAGAAAATGGGAAAAGAGGCAAAAAAACACTTACCGGAATGACGCTCCAGGAAAAAGACAAGCAAATATATTCACCTCACGATCACCTAAGTATACTAAGAAGCTATAAGAGTTTCAAAAAAATGAACTCTGGATAGTCACTAACTTCCTGAACACTGTCCTCTAAGGTATAAGGTATTAACTCAAAAAGATGGCCAAGAACTTGCCTTCCAAAACATTTTTAGTTTTGCAAAAAGTTTGGGAATTAAGGAAATTAAGTAATTTGGGGTATTAATAAAAGATATTTCTAGGTCGAAGTGGAAGTAGGACTATGTTGAGTCGAGCGACCCCATTCATTACGTTATAATAGAATACAATACAAATTCCGTTTTATCATCAGATTCTGATACTAATATAATTTACCTATATTTTAGGCAATGTTACATTTTTAAGTTATTCAATTTGAGAATAACTACCCTGTCCAATAAAATCATTTAACGACTGTATCTTTTCAACCAAAAATAAATAAACAATTGTAGACGAAGGGGATATAGCAGATACACTCAACTTCCAAATTGTAAATTATAAGGTAAATAAAAGTAAATCCAGCATGCTCTGTGCTAATAGCGAAAGCATGCGCTTACTAAAGCTCATTACGTACAACTGAAAGTCTAGGAGCATGCGATGCAGTTTAGGTCATATTATACACGATTTAAGCACGAGCATGAGTTAAAGTCGAGAGTTATAAATTAGTCAAAAAACGAACCATTTTGCCTACAAATTTTTTCAAAATGCATAGAGTGACTTGAAATTTTGACAGTAGGTAGGGAGGAAATAGTCCAAGGATCAAAATCTATATCATGCCGAAGCGCGCCTTACCTTGGGGTGGTTGCCAAACCATCTGGGAGGTAGATTTTTTTTTTATATTCTGACCACAGGAATCGATGGAAATATTTTTCTAAACGAAAAATGCTTTGTGCATTTTTTTTTTGTAAAAAGCATACTTTTTGAGTTATTCGCGATCGAAAGTTGGAGTTTTTCGTCAATAAAATCAATGTTTTTAATCGTTTTTTTGCAAATAACTCGATAAGCATGCATTTTATCAGAAAACTGTAAATAACAAAATTGTAGCTTTAAAAAAACGAATATAATGTTTTTTTTTAATAATTGCTGTGGGACCAATACAAACCAAGTTGTAGTTAGCTGTTATTCATTAAACTCAAAATTTCAGAGTTTTAAAGGCAAATAATAATTTTTTAAAGAATTTGCAAAAAAAGATATGTATCATAAAAGTTGAGTGAGTGATGATTAAAATAAGGTTAGAACAAAATTCTTTCGATGCAAAAATCTTCGAAAACAACCCCCTAATTAAAATAAGTCGTAGCCCTTTTTCAATTCTCTTTATCAAAGTTTTGACCGATTTAAATTGCTTAGTTTTGAAAAAAAATGAAGCTGCAAGTAAAAATTAAATTTCGGAATTTTAATAAAAAAATTGCCTTTTCTTGAAAATAATTTGAAAACTAAGAAATATACGTAAAAATTACTAAGATATCAAATTGTAGCTTTTTGAATTAAAATATGAGCCCAATTTGATATGACTTAAGCTTTAATATACAAGTTTTAAAGGTTTTTGCAATAAGGGGTAGTTTTCACCCCTAGAACAAGCTAACTGCAGCATAATGAAGATTTTAAAGAGGAGGGTAGGTTAAGCTTAATCTCAAATTTTCATGCAAAACACTGTGATAATATATTAATTTTTTAGGGTAAATATTTTTTTAATCATTATAGGGGTTCATTTTAAAGGTCTACAATATTTTCCATATTGTTTAAAAGAAATAAAATACAATTTTTTTAATTAATTTAACTTAAATTTTGTTTAACTTAAGCTTTCTTAACTGTCTAGGTTTATAGATATTAACAATAAAGGGTAGTTTTTACCCCTAAAAAATAAAGAGCGCTCATCGGCATAATATAGATTTTAAAGAGGAGGGTAAATTAAGATAAATCCCAATTTTTTATGCAAATCTATGCATTCTGAAAAATTGCCAGGTTTTGCACCTTTTTCAGCTTAGTTTTCTAGACTACATCGCTATGAAATATTAAGATAATGCATGTTGTTAGAACTAAACTAAACAATTTACGTTATTTATAATTATATGTACTTTTTATATGGATTTTTTAAACAAAAAACGTACTTAAAATGTTTATTGTTTTTATCTTTTGTTAATCGGGAATATTTTTGGTACTACTGATCTTTTGTCCTCTCATTGATTTATAACTGACCGCTTATTATGTGGTAAAGCACCGCTTTAACTTTTAACTGCTTCTAGAGGCGTGTAGTTAAATACTCTACGATATTTTAATATTTTATCCTACAAGGCAGATGGATACCCCGAAGTGTGTCAGGAGGTGTTGCTGTGTGATCTTTACTCTGTTATTAGACGCAAACTTTTGTTTTTGTTTTTGCGTTGTTATAAATCTGAAAGTTTTGTGAAGTACCCTGCTACTACCAATATAGCGTTAGAATACCAATGCTTTAACAAAAGTAAATTAAGACGGCTCCCAAGGAAGAAGAAGAAAAAAAATTAAATTACTTGTTTTAGTAAAAGTTCAAAAATATTTTTATTTTATTTGATTTAAGGTAATTATCAAACACTTCTTATGTCATGCTTAAAGAATATAGTTTTATTTTAAAATATGAAACCATACTTAGCAGTTAGTTATTACGGCCAGGGTTTGATGAATTACAATATACAGGGTGTAAATAAATAAGTGCGAAAAAATTCAGAGGGTGATTCTAGGGTTAATTTAAAAAAAAAACTTTGAATGTATGTCCTTAAAGTCTTAACTTTTGAGATAGACAGTAGTAAAAATATTTAAGATAAACATATATTTTTTATAATATTTGTGACACCCTCTTTTTTGCCAAAAATGTTGTATTTTACTTAACCTGTATCTATAACAATTATCTGCTGACGGTTGTTAGTTGTCTGTCAGTTCTTGTCTCTTTTAAAGTAAATATTTTTTTTGCAATTTTGATCAATTTTATTAAAATGGCAAATTATTCGAATGCAGAAATACCGACATGCATTTTGTTTATGGTCTTGCTAGCATTGCAGGCATCTAAAATGTATGCCGAAATGTACCCTCAACGAATGGCACTTTATCATACATTGTTTGCACGCCTTTATCAAAGACTACGAGAGACTGGAACTTTGTAAAAAAGCAAAAATGATTGTCATCGCCAACGCGATATTTGAACTCCAGTGTTGGAAGAAGCAGTTCTTAATTTAATTGATAATCAACCGGAAACCACTACAGAAAAATTGTTCTGCAGCTACATGTCGATTACTTGACGGTATAGCTATTTCAAAGGATCGGTTATTATATCCACATCACATACAACGAGTCCAGGCTCTATTACCACAGGATTTTCCTAGGCGTCTTAAATTTTCAAAGCTAATTTTTCCAGACATCAGGATATCATTAACTACCACAATAACCACATCATAAGCTCATCATCAACAAACATTTTCTTTTGATTGTATGGATTGGAATCCTTGGAGACCACCTCATTGGCCCACACTTTTTAGCAAAAAGATTGAATGGGGAAACATACATTTATTTTCTCTAAGACATACTTTCAGCACTTCTTAAGGCAGTACCCCTAGATGTTAGAAGAGCAATGTGGTTTATGCACGATGGGGCTCCTGTCCATTTTAGTTTATTAGCGCGTCGTTATTTAGACGGAACATATCCAAATCGTTGGATAGGCGGAGGTGGTCCTCAGTTTTGGCCACCTCGGTTACAAGATATGAATCCGCTAGATATTGATGACCTGAAAATCAAATTATTAATCCATGATACAAAATAAAAATTAGAGTCACATTTGAACAAAAACATTTAAACAAACAGTGGTTTTTATTTTTTTTTTTAATCGAATACGCAACATTAGACAAAAGAAAGTAAAAAGATCAAATTTGCTCTCTCAAAATAAATGAAAATTGCAAAAAAAATATTTTCAGAGAAAACAGTGGCGGACCATATTTTTCTACAAAAATATTTAGTTTAAACCCCTCGCGAACGCCACTGGTACAAATAAAAAAAAAATAGATGAACATTTAAAAAGGCCTTCTGATGCATAAAAAATGCATATCAAATTTAATTAAGATACAGGGATATCACAGATATTATAAAAAAACATATGTAATTCTTAAATCTTTACCACCCTGTAGGTACCTCAAAAGTTAGGACTTTTAGAAAATACGTTCATATAAAGTTTTTTCTCAAAATGAACTTAGGAATCACCCCCTGAATTTATTTGCACTTAATTATTTACACCCTGTATAACCTAATACTGATTTGGAATTAAAGGTGTCAGAAAGTTTTATTGTTTATAAAAGTGCATAATGCCAAACTATGTTATCAGTAGTTAGTTTTATTAAGAATCAAAGGATATACAGGGTAAATAAAGAAAAATGAAAACTGCTTAGAAGTAAAGTACCCTTATCTCAAAAAATTTAACAAAATGGTAAATAGGAAAGTTGTTTAGAATCACAAGCTATGCTTAAATAACAGTCATAGCCTTTCATTCAAATATTTTTATATATTTTTTTGAAAATTTTGACTTACCCCTGTATAATACATATTTGGAAAAGTAGCCACAACCAAATCACTTTTAAGTAACTTTTATGAAATGAACGCATAATTGTAAAATTTAACTGAATTCATATTTTTTTTAGCTAACTTCCAACTTTGGGTTTGTTGCAACAGCATTTAACAAAACTTCAAACTTTTACAAATATTTTTTTTAAAAGTCAAATATTTTAGAAATGATAAGGTCTATATAGAAAAGCTTTTTGAACAAATTTTTTTTTAATGTTTAGGAGAGTATAGAACAGCTGTTTAGTACTACAATTTAATTCGTTAACTAAAACTTTTTTATAGGACATTATTATGGGAAAAATATTTGCCTTGTTAAGAAGATTATTTGTGAACTTTTAGAATTTTTTTCAATATCGTTGCAACAAGCTTGAAGTAGGTAATTAGCTAAAAAAATATAAATTCTGTTAAATTTTACAACTACGCGTTAATTAAAAAAAAAAAAGATTTAAAAGTGATTAGTTGTAGCTACTTTAATAAAGTGTTGAATCAGAATAATCAAAGTATGCATAATACAGAGATAAATGCAAATTTTTTTGAAAAAAAAACTTAAAGAGAAGGCCTTGACTTTTATGTTTAGGCACAGCTTTTGATTTTAAACACTTTTTTTTATTTAATATTTTTTATATTATTAAATAAGCGCACTTTACTTCTAAGCCTTTTTAAATTTTTTCGACTAACTATTCAAATTGAGGGTAAATGTTTTATACAAAAATATTTTGGTTTCTGCCGCTTTAAATTTTGCGAATAATGTTATGCATACAGGGTGTATCAAAAAGTCCGTAAAAGGATAAAATTCATTTTTTTAAATGATACCCCATGTTTTTGGTTATATTTTTGAATTCTGCGTAAAATTTTAGATATTTTTTGTTTAGCATATCATATCCCTATTTTCAATTGTTTTCGAAATATTTGCGTTTAAATACAAATTCGAGAAGGAAAAAGTGTGCTTATCTTTTAATCCCGTTTAACGTTTCTATGGTTTCAGCGGTTTTTTTTTTTTTTTTGAGTGACATAACACTAAATAGACATATGTCACTCTCAAAAAACCACCGAAACCATAGAAACGTAAAACGGCTTTAAGAAATGCGCGGATTTTTTTCTTCCAAATTTGTATTTAAATGTAAATATCTCGTAAAAAATTAATTATAGGAATATTATATGCCAGACAAAAAATATATAGAATTTTATGTAAAAAACAAAAATGTAACATAAAATATAGGGATTAATTTAAAAAATAAACTTTGTCCCTTAACGGACTAACTTCGATACACCCTGTATACATACCGTTCTTTACAAAATATAGACCAGCAGAAACAAAAAAAAATGTTTAAAACATTTTTCCCCAATTTGAATAGTTAAAGCAATAAACGGGGTTTCTCTTTAGACTTACCCTGTATATATAAATATATATATATATATATATATATATATATATATATATATATATATATATATATATATATATATATATATATATATATATATATATATATATATATATATATATATATATATGTACATTTATTTATTTATTTTTTTATAATTAAAATAAGGTAACATTCATATTATTGATCATGAAAATAGCAGGATATTAAAAAAATCCTAAGCCGCTAAAAATATGGTAACTAAAAGAACTACTTTCTACAGCCGCCATGGTGGCAATGTGTAGTGCAAAAACATCTGCCCAATTTACTTTTTCGAGTTATTTATATGCGAGTGCACTGATACATTCTTCTCTTTAGTGACACCATACATAAATACAGGGTTCGTCAAACATCAATATTATAATTAAAATATTTAGAAATAAAAGCATCGTAAGGGTTTTGTAGATATCTTTTAATTTATTATAATCACTCTTTTACAGAATATAGCTTTTACAGTTTTTCTCCACATATGTAAAAAAATTGATATAGAAGCGTGTCTTAAATAAACACAATAGTAATAAATATTTTTTAAAATAAACTGTAGCATATAATATTTAGAATCTTAAGTAAAAATTTTAAGACAACAGTATTGTAATTAAATAGATTTAACTCATTTTACATATTTTCGTTGCATAATGAATCTTATTACCGCGCTAGGGCGGGATGAACCATAGCGCGTTCATTACCGCACTAGTGCTGTAAATGCTTATTACACAACGCACTTTAACAAAACCAGTATTTTTAGACACTTTTTTTTATTATTATTATTATACAATGCAGTTTATATTTTAAAATTAATTATTATAAATATTAAAAGTTAAAACTAAAGAGGCAACCTTAGGCATATTCTAAATCGTAAAACTTGTTGGGTTGATGCTGGGGGAACCGGAATCGGCATTAGCTGCTGCAGCCGGAGGCGCCGTACAGGAACTGTAGCCGATTGAAGATTCCGCACCCAAAATTTTTTGCAATATTTTTTTTGTTCTCCTTGAAGGTATCAATATAACCTTCAGCCACGCTGTTGCTTCTCCATAAACCATGGCGTTTGACAGTCAATAAGTCTGCTTCAGAATCTGCCAACAGGGTCCGGTATATAATTTTTTTTGCAAATTAAAAAGGTAGCTATAGCTTACGGCATGCTGCCAAACGTATTGATACCAACGGGCTGCCATATGGAAATGTCTTTTCTGTAACCTACAAAAAATGTCGTGTGATCCGTGAGTGTTGGACACAGCGATTTGTATTTTCGGATAATCTGAACCATGTCGACTCCTTAAAATCCTTCAGATGTCACGAAAAATTATTTGGAAATTTTTGTTCTTGTGTTTGAAATTTCAATATGGAAAACGTTCCCTTCACCTTTGACGTTTTCGCATAATAATTGGGTCACTTCTTGTTTTCTGCAAGCCCCAGAAATGCCAATGATTAGCACAACCTGTAACAAAGGAAAATAAACTTAAGTATAGTACGCTAAAAGTCACTTCAACTTTAAACTTGTCTTTTTTGTATATATTTTTTTAAAATATAAAAACTTCAGATTCTTACCTTAATAAGCAAAAATTTCCCATCATCGGCTGTGGCAAGGAACTGGGCAATGTCTTCTTTTGACAATGTCTTGCTTTACTTCGGCTTATATCTTTCGCTTTTTCATTTTAGGAGTACTTGTAACTGTGCGAACTTGCTTATGTCCAAATTGTTTTTGGCGTGGCGCACCGAGCATTGGGGTTAAAACCATGGGGTGGGCCTTTTTTTTAAATCTCTTATAAACCAGAAATTTTTTTAAAAAAATTTAGAAAATTTAGTTTAAATGTTTTTTACCATTAATTTTATTTTTTGCAGACAGTAAAGAGAAACCCCTTTGGGTCTTTTAAAAGTCGGGGGGAAGGGGAAAAATCAAGTTCCCCACTTATTTCTGGTGTAAATGACTAATTTTAGTGAAATATAGCCAATGCAAAATTTTCGCGTCAAGTAATTTGTTTATCAAACATCACACATCCACAAACGGCCTTGTCGACGCAATTGAATGACAAACTAGTTTGATTTTTTTAAAACCCAAAAAAGGTAGAGGGACAGGTACATGTTTCCTTTTGTGACTGCATGACGTAAACAAATTGAAAATTTAAAAAAACATGTTTTTACTAATATCTGCGGTCTGTAAATATTTTTTTTATATTATTCGTGCCCGGGATCAGTTCATAACAACACTCGAGTGATTACCCCGGTGGCCCTTCTCATTCCCACTTGTATTGACTATTAAAGTTCAGAGACTAGTAAAAACGTCCTTAGCAAATAACTGTTAAAATTTATAATTTTTGATTTAATAAACATAGAAAATCTTTTCTGTAAAAACAATATTCATTTAGATCACCCTAGGATAGGTATTATAAACCAGTTAATAATGCATACTTGAGTTTTAAAAAATAATTAAATCTATCAACAACACTAATTAAAGATATTTAAAAAATTTACCGAAACTAATCAAATTTTTTTAAAATTAGTTTTGATTTTTTTAATTTAAACCCCAAAATCTCTTTTTGGGATATAATTTTATTCGAAGATTTTTTTTTGGAACCCCAAGTCTTTGCGCCGGGACATTTCGGAGGGTTCAAAAATTAACAAAGGGGTTTTAAAAAAAATTGTTTCTAACAGAAAAATTTAAAGGTTTATTAAAATTTTTCAGTTACACAAAAATAAAAATTTACCCGATTTTTTAATAATTTTATTTTCAATATATAAATAAAAATAAATTTAAGGGTTTTTTAAAAAAAAGTAATAAAATTTGGGAATAAGGGGGAAAAGGGTAACTTTGGTTTTTAAAAATTTTTTTTAAATAAAAAAATGAGTTTTTTTTTTGAAACTATTTATTTTTTTTAACAATACAATGTTGGGGGTTGATAAATAACATTTTTAGGCGACTGTCACAAAAAAATATTTTACTTTTGGCCGCATTTACTTTACGTCTTTTCTTTACGAGGTAGCCTGGATGGCTAGGATAGAGTGCGTTGCTAAACAGTTTATTAATTATCTGTCAGTGTCAAATTTACAGTAATAATTATAATGAATAAAAATTTGGTAAAATTTTACTGTCCCCGGACACCACGCCGTTTTTCATAAATTTTTTTTTCACAGGGTTTTGGACCCTTTTGATCACGAATCTAAAATTAGTTTTTCCGGCAACCTCAATTTTTTGAGTTAAGAGGCCTTTAAGTGGACTAACCTGAAAATGAACATTTTCAAAATTCCTCATTCTGCTGAAGCAAGATGGAACATACACTTTTGGGCACTTATATATTAAACAGATACACTATAATTTACAAAAGTTTATTGCTTATTTTTAGAAAAAAACACCTTAAATAAATCAGTTTTTATATCTTGACGACTTAATTATAAATCAGGCAACCAGTTATACATCATATATCTTCTTATAACTTCAGAAAATTGATTTATTTGAGATATTTTTTTCCCCAAAATAGACAATAAATTATTGTAAATTTTTGTAGTATTTGTTTAATATGTTTTAAAGTATAAATGCCTAATCGTGTATGTTCCCATTTTTGACCGTAATCAGTTTAAGGGGGATAATTTTGAGGTTGTTTTTGGAAAGGGCCCTTTTAACTCCTTGCCGGAAAACATTTTAGATTCGTGATCCAACCCCGTATACAAAAATTCATGCGGGTGTATAATAAAATTTTACCAAAAATTATATTAAAAATTACCCAAAATGAGTATACAGACAGTGATAATCCAGCTACATTTAAATCTATGAAGCCAGAAAAGCAACGACTTTAAATTTTCTACCAGAAAAATCTCAGCAGATCTACTGCATTTACGCTACAACCTTTAGTGGGAGTAAAATTTGGAAGAAAAGTCGCTTAGTTATCGAGAAAAAAAAAACCGGCGTAGAACCAAACCAGACTTAGTGGGATTCTTTAATAAGGTAATCATGTACACGGGAAAACCCCCTTTTTACGACATTTTAGTGGTCAGAGTTTTTTCGAAAAATCCAAAAAAAATCGGTTTTTAATAAAACACGTAACTTCTCCACTGCTCTATCTTTAATAATATTCATGCTATCAAGTTAATTTTTTTTTGATTAAAGTAGACACAATGCGCTTCAAACAACGTCCCCTTGACTGATATTTTTGTTAAATTTTTTAAAAAAGTACGAAACTCAAAATTGTTTTTTTAGTAGCGTAATTTTAACAATCGAGAAAAAGTTTTATTGAAAATTTAAAAATTTTCAAAAAGTACTAATTTTAAAAAAATTTTAAAAAAAATTTTTTGATTCCTTTTATAGTATTGAGTCAATAATATTTTTAACGGCCAAAACATATTTTTTCCGCTTGGGCTTTAGCCCGGGACTACAAAAGATCACGGTCCGGTGGAAGTGTATTTGGTACTTAAAGTTGTATCAACAGGTTTAAACGCAGATCTAAGGGCTGCTTGTTGTTTAGAAAAAAAAAAATTTTAAAATCCAAAACAGGTGGGTAGATTTTTAAACCCATATAAAAATATCAATCATTGTTAAATTCCCACCTAATAAATAGGTTTTTTCAACTTTTTTTTTTGGTTGCTGTAAAAAAAAACCCCCGGGATTCGTTATTTTTGATTATACATTCAAAACTTCATTATTTTTAAACATTTTAGCAACAAAGAATTGCGGATGCTTTATTGTCTTTTAATTAAATTTGAGAAATATAGTACATACATTAAATATAAACTAGGGCTTCGTTAAGGTCTTTTTTAAACAGGAATATATAATTCTTTTTTCCATATAAAGAGATGATACGAAGCTATTCATTGACTTGTAATCTGAATGCTGCTTGAATAAGCAATGTTGCCAGACTTTGTAATAATTTGTTATTATTGAAGGTTGTTTTACTCTATAAAAACTAACCAGAACTAACAAACAACAACTTTAAACTATGATCTAGTTCTGGTTGGGTTTTCCTCGTTGAAATTATAATTTTTTATTACTCGTACGCCGTTCTGGTCGGTCATGATTAGTGCTGGTTAGTTAAAGCGGCTTTTTATTTTCATATTATATTACTTAACTGGCTTGAAATTCAATCTTTTTGATTTAATGAAAGTTATCCTTATACGGTAACAGCAAAGTTTTTATTATAAATTAATAATATTTGAAGCGATGCATGAATTTATTACATGTAAATCGTAAATAGTTAAAAATCAAATGTCAAATAATGACCAATTTTGAGGAGTACTGTGCCTTTTCTTCAAAAGTGCGCAAACTACATCATCGTACTCACCATAATAACGGAAAATCATGAATGGTGCAAGCGCAGGTTAAGGAAAGTCAAATCTGGGGAAGAGTTCATAGACGATTCGGGATCATATAATATATAAATAGTTATTTAGGCGCTTCATTAGTAGCATTTGCATGTTTAATCCATTCTGTATTAAAAATCTTTAATAATGATATTGCAGGAACGAAATTTTGCCTCTTCCCAACATTTAGTTCTTCTTCCACAAGTAGTACATGTTGAAATTCAATTTTGGATTGACATAAATGATACACTTTAAATATTATGGCAGCAGCTCTTAATAAAGGATTTCGAAATTTTTGGACATTTCTTTGGGAAGTAAAAGGATCTTGCATGGTTAAGCATATTACAGATACTCGCAGAAAAGGTAGATATTGTCGAACTATTTTCATTGTAGGTTCGGAAACCGTTTTCCTGTTTTGTGCGATTTTATGTTTCTTTCAGAGATGTAATTGGCTGTAACACCAATTTGCCTTGATATTATTACTCATCAAACTTAAATAAATCTTTATAGCCACGTAATTTGATATCACATTAATGTCGTTCCTGTTCCTGGCATTTATTACTTTTTGATAGGTGAAAACTTTCCTACTACTAAAGATTGGAAGTACTATGTAAAAAATAAATACCTAAACAGGGATTTATAAGGATAAAATTGAAATTCGTATTTGTTTCAGTACAAAATATAAACTAATATAAAGGTACCAACTATAGTATATGAAGGTACCTAATAATGTTTAAATTACTTGTTTAAACAGATTTTTATATAACTTTTCTTCCTTTTATTTTTACTATTGCTGTAAAAAAAACGTTTTTCTAATATTAAACTATCGCGTTTTAAGGTTTAGTGTCACAATAGTTTGAAGGACCGGCGCGGCGCCATGCCTGTCTGATTGCAAATTATGATAATAGTTTTGAGAATCTGTGTGAGTTTTACGACAGTCTTTATGATATTTTATTTTAATTTCGCATTTTAAAATATCATCTTTTTGACAGATTTTTTTGCTAGATTGTCCTGTCTTTTTTCCAGCACTTAATAGTAATGATAACAACCCTTGTATTCTTGGTCAACGTTTCTCAACCTTTTTTGCCTGGACCAAAATATGTGATATTGTTTTTAATGAAATGTTGTTTTTCATAGGATCGAAAATTGTCCGCGGACAATGCAAAATTTCTCCGCGGACCACTTGTGCCATGGTGGTCGCCCGACCAACAGTTGAGAATAGCTGTTCAGGTCTTTTTAAAACAGATTTATCCATCATACACAGGGTTGCGTATCTTACAAATAAATTCACTTCATTGTTTTTAAAATTTTAAATACATACAGCACACTCTAAATTCGACAACCACCACTACTAATGTATTCGCCCAACTACGCACGCTATCCGCATGCAGAGGCTATTAGGTCCCGATAATACTTTTTACGTCTGAAAAAAAAATCGCTGTTGCCAAACCTTGATAAAGCTCTAGGAAAAAATTTTTTTTTTTCAAAAACTTTTTAATTATTATTTGAACTTATGATGTTGTTTATCGTGCAAGAAATATTTTCAAAAATAAAAAAGTTTATCGATTGGTGAAAATTTCTGATACAAAAATATTATTTTTAGTTTATATGATTTTAGGAATGAAAGTGCGAATTGTGCCCAAACTGTTTATAAGGTTAAAGCGCTACAGTGTGGGCTTTAATTTGACCTAAAAAAATTTCAGTATCTTTGATAGTTTTAAAAAGTTATGGCGGTGGAAACAAAAAAAATCAATTTTTACGAGTTAAAATAAATTTTATTAATTTAAAGTTCAGACCACAAAAAAATGTCGTAAAATACGATTTCTGTGCCCGGTGACATACTCAGAAACCTAACAGGAGTTTGATCTGGTTCTACGCCAAAAAAAAAAAACGGCGATAGACTTACGGAATCGCTCCACCATAGGGGGCCGGGCGAAAGGACGCGCGAAGACGGTGGGCAAAAGAAGACTAACAAACTCTAACATAATTTTTGTATAGTCGCATTAAAATATTATATTTTACTTAGAGGTTCTTCCAAATTCTGTGTATGTATCGATGCGATGTTGTTTCGATTGCAAGCCTACAGGAGATGACGTTTTTCAGTTAACTATTTTTCCACTTAAATGACATAAATTATATACCATTTTAAAGGAGTAAGGGAAACAATCTATGCCTCTCTGCTGTAACGGATTTTTCGAAATATGGAGTCGAGGTTAAAAAAAACAGTATCTAAACATAACCGATTTTAGGGTGGAGAGCTTTCACTCAAGAAAATATGAAAAAACTAAATCAAGTTAGAAAAAACCCATTACAGCAGAAGCCTAGATTTAAGTGTTGGCTTTCATATAAATTTTGAAAATTATCGATAACCTTATACCGTTTTTGAGAAAAACATTATTCCCCGAACCCCAAATTGGATCAAATTTTCGCGGCGCAGATCGGACTCTTAAAACAATATGAAATTTTATGGGATGGTGCAATATACATAAGGCTAAAAATTAAAAATTATTTCTTGCATTTTCTGAACAGGCAAAATTTAGAAAATCGTCTACATTATGGTTTACCTACTCAGTGTTAAAATCTGTAGAATATGGTTAAAAATAGACGGACATGGAAAAGTTTTGAAAATTGATTGCATTTTTAAAAACACGCAGTACAGGATACCAGGCAGAAAAAAGTCCGCAATTTTGGAAGAAATCATGTTAATAAGTTTCCAACAGAAGAGCCCAGATGAGAACTATTTAATGTGGAAGGTAAGACATTAAAATAATTTCAAAGTTAATTTATTTTATAATACTTATACTGTGTTTATTTATACGTGTGTTTTTAATTGGATTGGCTGGGTGCCTGTAGACGAGACGAACTCAGACAACGCTATCTATAAACTTGATATACAGGAAAAAGTAACCGTGTTAATAATCACACTTCCTAAAACAAAAACTGATAACAAACGAGTATTTACAATAACTAATAATAAACTCATTGAAAATCTGAGTCCCCTACAGCTAATTCAGAAAATACTCAAATTTACGACCTCTCAATCTACGTGTTTTATTAATTATTGAAATGGAAAATGCTCGTCACAAGGTGTCCGGTGTACATACTTTTGGAAAAAATACTTCATCCCTTATTGCATAAGTATCTACAGTTGCCAAATGTTAATAGATGTATAGGTCACGCTTTAGAAGAAGTTCATCTTTTCTTTTGGTTGAAACATGAGCTGACATTTTAATCTTAAAAGGCCACGGAGGTTGAAAGTCTAATTCAGTAGCGGAGCTATATTAAAGATTCCATTTAAAAGATTTTTTTAAGAAATATAGCTTTAAATTTTAAGTAATGAAGACAAAATAATTGGCATTGCTGGTACTTAGTTAACAAAAAAATCGGCCAGGCTACTTTTGGTGTCCGAAGACGGTGACCATTTATTACTTTACCGACTAAAGCCACAAATGTTTCTTTTTACACGTTTTTGAGGAATTTATTCGACGCTACTCTGAACGTCACCTTTTTGATTCTGGCGTAAATGGTTTATCGCAAATGAATAAGAAGACTAAAAATGCATCACATTATTCTTGGTATTGCATAAAAAAACTTAGTAGAAACTTTAACACACTTCGCCCATTTAAGCGCAAGCGTTTCAGTATGCTGATGGGAAATAAGAATTTTCTCGATCATTAGAGACATTAACCTGCACAACATGCCATTTCAATGACTTTTCATGGTATTGGCAAGATTAAGTTAGTTTATCAGGTAATGGTTTGTGTAGTCCAGTTTTCGGATGGCCTTCATAGCACTACTAGAAGAAACACCTGGTTTTTAATAAGGTGGATTGCGCTTATTGTCACTGTGGCTTACTTTTTAGTACTTCAGCGGTTTACAGCGCTGCCTGCAAAGATCATGAGCCTTCGTTTACAGGCAAAAACATAATCTTTAACCTCGACGTATTATTACCAAATAATACAGAAAGATGCATTAAAATGGTTTATAGGTGGGTTTTACTGAACAAATTACTAGACAGGATCAATGGACGACCAAAAGTTCTCCCTTCACTCATACACAAAGTGTCGGATTCAAAAAAATATCTATTTTCATTCCTGATTTTCAGTAGTTTGGTTCATCGATATGTTATTTTTAATTATTTGGCGGACCTGTTACTAAACTAACGTTAAATGCTATTTGGAAAGCCCAGATCAAATATACTACCACGCATTAATTTTGCTGAAGATATCTTCAGATAGCATTATTGGAGTATCTAGTCAGTTAGAAATAAAGTATTTTGGCATAATGTATTTTATTGAACAGATGTACTAAGAAGGTAGATTTGCAAAGTGAGTTCATTTCTTGTAGGGCACTACTGTACTAATAGTTTATTAAAGAAACTAGAAGTAAAATTATGCATTTAGCTTCCTGGTCATTTAAAAGTGAGCATAACTTTATCCCTCATTAATAAAAAATTGTAAAAAATTAATTTAAAAATGATCCTCATAATTAGCAGTAAAAACAATGCAGGATTTTTATTACTGGATAATTACTTTAAGTCAAAGTTAAAAGAAGGCTTGCTTTTGTTTAGTTTATGTAAACTATTTATGCATAGCTATTTTTTCGTCAAGTTTGATTACAAATCTTTTTTGTGTAGCATCCCTCATAAGTACCTGCTCCTGACTAACGAACCTACAAAATATTTATCGCATATTATTTAATTGTTCAATTAAGAAAAGCGGTTTTGATAAAAAATATATAATAATACATTCATTTGGACTGTACAGAGTGTCCGAAAAGTCTTAGTACAGGCTAATATCTCGAAGTTAGTAAATATAGAGGGAAAGCAAATTTTGGCAAATTACATACGTACAAAAAATCTACTTCTTTATGCATTTACAATTTTTTACCCTTGCAGGGTTGCACCAAAGGGTGGCACCCAAAATTTGAAATAGAAATTTTATATCGATATGTAGCTCATTTTAAAAGCCTTTAAAAATAAACATTGCCAAAACTAGGGTCATTGGTCTTACAGTAACTAGCATCGAATAAAATGATTTAAAATTTATTAAACAAAAAATAAATTTATTATCACGTTTTGTAAATAATTTTATCTACAACCGTGCAAGCACTATTTTAAGTGTGGTAAGTGTCACTTTACCGCACTAGTGTAAGTAACGTACTTTACCGTACTAGTGCGGTGAGATCGATATTTATTGCTAAGGACTTTTCAAAAATCTAGTTTATTTAAACATCGTTCAACAATTATTACTCTCCACGTAAATTACCTAACATACAGATAATATAGCTAAAGTTAAGCGTAATTGTCGAGTTGCTCACATTTCCTATATTTACGACTGCCTATTGAAATGACTTTCTTTTGCGGTGGTGTCATTTTGACAATGGCTCACACCGATTGACGTAACTGATAGTTTAATCAATTTCGAGTGTAAAATTGGAATAAGCGTCAAGAAAAATAATTATCCCAAAAAAACTTGATGGTTAGGGCTAATCCATCCCGAACAAACAGGTGCTTAGGAAGGGTTCCTGAATCCAAACTGGGAAGGGGATAGAACCGCCTTTATAGAAAAAGAGGTTCCCTGGCCTTAAACAGAAAGCGGATAGGACCGTTTTCATAACATAAGGCCGGAGATGAGGCCTCAGAAAGAATATCTGTTTCCTGTAACAAGGACCTGAGGATAGCTACCCACGTCACTAGACCAGGAGAAGAGAGGGCATGATGGATCTAATCGTTTGCTCATCCATACTCTCAGGAGACAGGACACCCAGAATACATAAGAACACATTGTGCTTGTGGCCGGTAGCGACACGAGTAAGGAGATATAAGAACTCTTTCGCAATCTGGTGTCGGATTCATTAGAAGTTCGATCCAGTAGGGAGAAATATAAAGATGTGAGCCACAATGAACCAGAGCGGTCGCGGTGGAGGGCAATAAAAGTCCACTCACTTTAAACCTACCTACCTAGGTACGCAGAGCAAATCAACTATTGCATGAAATTTTACAAAAGCATAAATTTTATCCCTTTAAAGTTCATTAATGTAAGTACAAGAACTTAGTGAAGTTGACCCAGATCGGAGGGCTGCAGTTTTGTGAAACTATGGAACATTTAACTGCCACCCAGAACCAAACTACCCCTCTCCTCCGACTTCTTCCTTTGGAGTTATATAAAGGAGAGGGTATTTGCAACAAAACAAAAAAATTTATAAAAAAAAGTACGACGAGAATCACGGGTGTCTGCGCCACTATAACACCACAAATTCTGACAAACGTAAGAGCAGAATTTTAACATAGACCTCTATGATTGTCAAGAAGTTGGTGGTAGTCATTTAAACATCATAAAAGATAAAGAGTGAAACTGTTCTTCTAGACTGGTAATTACTTTAATAATGCCCTATTAATCGGGAACGAGTGATCCTAAAGACCTCTAGTTTTGCAGCAGAAATGTTTGTTTCTTAAAGGTCTTTAAAATGAGCTACATACCGACATGGGATTCCATTTAAGATTTTGGGTGTAACCCCTGGTGCCACCCTGCAAGGGCAAAAAACTGTAAATGCACGTAAAGAAGTAGATGTTTTTATACGTATGTATTTGCCAAAGTTTGCTTTTTCTATATTTACTAACTGGCATGCTATGAGGACTTTCTGGACCCTTTGTATAAATATTTTTTAACTTTGTGTTTCTAACTTTGCTTCGTTATTTTCTTTAATATTAAGATATTCTATATAAATATTACAGAATCGGATCATTCTTTATTAGAAATCAAATCAGTTCTTAAATTTTAATTTTTCTCCATTCAAAATCACGTAACAAATCAAATCATAATGTGAGTATAACAATGTCAATTATTATCAGTCTGCTTTTTCTTAATAAAGACGTCCAAAAGAGGACCCCTAGATGTGAAAATAACTAGAAGTCTAATATTCCCCATTAAAGCAACACCGCTAAGTATATAGTGCTATTGTTCAGTCAAATCAAGAAACGAGAGGATTCACAAAAAAACTTTGAAAGCTTGTCAATGGGTGGCTTGCATCCCTACTGGTTTTAGTGATAGAAGTGATGAGAAATTACAATTACATTTTTAATGCATGAATGATTAATAAACTGTCTTCAGTTGTGAGACCAGGAGTTCTCTCTCTATCATCATTGCCTTGCAGAATTTATGATTGTTGTGGGGTTCGCAATGATGAACTGAAGGAGACAAGTTCTTTGTTGATTTTCAAACTATATGAATAATAGTGTTTTAGGGTTTTGTTAAAATTACCATATGGTTTTGTTTTTCCTGATCTTAGGTTATTTAACATTTAAGTAAAAATTAAAGATAAATATTATTTTTAAACATGTGGTAGACTTGCTACACAAAGTAAGTAGTCCCTTTGTTTACTTTTAAAGGGTTTTAGGTTTGGGTCAATAGATAATGTAAATATGTTCTAGTTTTGAAATTCATGTTTAATATGTTTTGTGTGTTTCGCCTTGAAATTTGTTGGGAAATGGAACTACTTCGGTTCAGGTCCAGGGGGTATAGTGAGCTCAGCCTGCTCAGGCCTATTAACCCCTATGAACTTGCAGATCGCCTGCTACAAAAAAGAAAAAACCCCTCAAAAAACCCAAAAATCAAGAAAACTAATCATTCGGTGGCAAGTCGGCCACCGTTGTTAAGATAAAATTTAAAAAATGAAAATTTAAACTTAATTTTAAGAAATTTTGCTTTAAAACTGAGGGAATTTTAAAAGCTTTTACTGATTATGGGGTTTGTCATAACGACATATAAATTTATTTGACTGGTATACTTATAATTTTCAAAAGAACAAATAGGTGGTATGGGATGTAAATGATTGATTTTAAGTTCATAAAATTACTTCACAGCATCAAGCAAGAGGTAATTATGTATTGTTTAAATTAATTAAATGCGTTTTCTTTTCATTTACGTTCTTTTAAACAAGTTTTCTTTGCTAAAGTGCTGGAAGCATTCCAGTTTATTATTTGGTTGTTATTAAATGCGTGTTGACAGATTTTTGATTTGCAAAATTCTTGTTTTTATCTCTTCTTCCTATTTTATGCGTTTAACAAATGGCCTAAAATTTTTACCTGTTTTCGTTTATATTGTATGGTTTGTTTTATTACTTGAGATCTAATAGTGTTTGTGTTTAAAGTGGTGATAGGTATTAGGTTATTACCTATTCGTTGAATTTTGTTAAATAAGCCAGAAATATAGTAAAAATAGATTTGTATTTGGTCTATTTACAATTTTGTCTTAAATTTAGTTGTTCAAATTTTAGAATGCATTTGTTTATAAAATTAACAGGATAATTGTTTCAGGAGAAACTAAATATCAAACCATACCAACTTTTGTCTCTTGAAGAATTACTCAGCATACCAGTCAAAAAAACCAATATGGTTTAAAGAAAAGAATTTCCCTAAGTTTTTAAAGTTTCAAATTTCTTAAAATTTAGTTTAAATTTAATTTAATTTTTTTATTTTATCCTTGACAACGGTTGCCGACACTTGCCAACGAAACGTGGACTAGTTTTCTTGAATTTTGGGTTTTTGGGGTTTTTTTAGGACTAAACAGACTCAGTTCACTTCTTGGACGTAAACCGAAATGGTCCCATTTTTACAAGTACAAGTAACTCAACAAAAAACATACTAAAACGATTATGTGTTACTGGGATTTATACCCTGGGACCAAAGGCCAGATACTCGAACTCACACGAACATGTACGTAAACTGTATTTTAGATCACTAGCACCGCACACCGCCTGAGAAGGTTTACTTACGTACGTGTGAATTTGTAGTGACAATGTCGCTAGGAGCTTTGCGCTTTGTGCTTATAATAGGCGTTTTTCATGATTTTTTTATTAGTTATTGGAAGCCACGTGGATAAGGCCAAAATATTTTTTCCCGATTTTTTGGCCTCCGGAAACTATAGCAAAAATCAATTTTAAGTTTGAATTTTGTTGGCCCGTGACGTGCGGCCTAAATTTATATTGGTGGAATTTCTGCTTTGTTGTCAGCTTTTTGTTATTCGATACGCCTGTCATCAAATATCGATATGCGCAACATCTACAAAGTTGGCGTTTCCTGTCAATTGTCATATTGTCAATGTCAACCTGTATAACCTGTAACCTCTAACTATTTATTAATAATTTCTAATTTGTAAATAGTGTGTTCTTTCAAAAATATTCAATTTATTACTATAGTTATTATTATCGCAAACTTTCCTTGATATGAACCCGCTTTTTACGAGTAAATTTCCGTTATTTTATTCAAAATGAAAAAAAAAGTGTATTGTTATTATTTACCCGAAACCAGGAGAAGCCGGCCGAGTTTAGGATCTTCAAAATATTCTTTTCTCTTCCAAAACAAGACGATAGGAGAAAAGCGCTGGTAGTAACACTGTAGGTATTGGAGAAAATGCCCAAAAGGACATGCCTATTATTTTGTGGCTCATTTTGATGTAAGTTTTTATGTTTTATTCAATTGAAACTATTTAGGTAGTCTGTGGCTGTGTTTAGTGTAAAGAGTCTAAAAGCATATCGCATTTTAGCATTTCGTTAAAATTGATACGATTGTCGATATCGATAGTTCCTAAACAGACTTGGCATCCATGTTGAATTTGATTGGTTAGGGGTGGCGGGCTATTTAAATTACAATGATAATTAAACCTTAAAATAGAAAAGTAAGGGGTTTGTATTTTTTCCGTGTTATTTAGCAGGTTTGCTTAGTTGTGTTCTACTTTTAATTTTTACACTAACAATATAATGTCAATTGATAATACCTATTGGTTATTAATATATCTCTTCATTAGTCAAAGTAAATTACTGCAACTCTTATCTTGTCGATCTACTGGTTTGATACTGCTTTTTTAACAGTGTTACAGAACTAACTCAAAATAGTACTTTGTTTATTGAATATAATAATTTATTATAATTGATAATGAAACCAAAAACCTTAGTGTAAAGAGACTAAAAATATATCCATTAATCAAAAAATAACTTGGCAAATTAATGGAAAAGTAATCTTGATTGTGTTAGTTTTATCAAAACTACCATACTTTGATCAATTTCAACCAATCAGATGCTTTATTTTGACATTGTTACTATGGAAACCAACAAATTTTCAAAAAGTTTTCATTCACGTGGTATACAATACGTAAAATTAATATGTGGAAGTTTCCCGGCATCTGACAGCTATCATAATTAGAAAATAATAATATTGACAATATTTTTCATTTACTTATTTTATAATTTAAAAAAATATTACAATTTATTGAAACACTTTAAATTTAAATTTTAAATTTTTTTTTTTAATTCAAATCGCAACATTTCTTTTCAAAGAAAAAAACCCACACAGTGTTAATGACAGTTCAAATAACAAAAATGTCAAAACCCCGCATTACACACGCCTTCTTTTTATTTGTGAATAACATCCAAATAAATTTTTACTTGTTGTTTTCTTTTAAAATATAATTCCGGTATAATTTTTTTACCAAATCCTCCACTTGCGTTAAATATTACTCGTCGCTTCGCGAATTTATGTACTCAAAAAATTTCCGGCAATAATTATTAATGCTATAAAGAGATTATATGTGATAATTTTACTTAAAAGAGGACCATATTATGCATCAAATATTAAATGCTTTTTATAGTACAGAATACAATACCAGGACCTAGCTTCTGTTGGGGCCCCTAAATGGAGCTCCCAAAAATCGATTAGCTCCAAGATAGCAGCTTGGTTAAGCGATATATCTTCCAAAATCTCAATGGAAAGATTATTTGGCTTTACTCCAGAATATAAACAATATATATACTTATTTTACATATATTACTATATCTAAATTGTTTTGTTAATTGTGAAAAGTTAATCTACCCTTGCGACAATATAACTAAAAACATATAAATACTTTATTTCTTTTTTTTTTAATATATGAACTTAATAAAAATTAAAAAAATTATATTAATTGGTGATTATAAAATATTATAAAAATAATCATTTTAAACTAATAAAAATAAAATATTTAATATTATTAATATTATTCAGGAAAAATGTCAAATTCGTTTTGAGTAAATATGTTTGACCAGTACTTAAAAATACAACTTTTATTTTTAAATATTATGAACGTACAATTAGAAATCTATTTTTTAAATGATTTTGTTACTTAGGCAGTTCTTTTAGAAAAATTTCAGATATCTTCTAATAAATATTTTGATTTTATTCAGTTTATTTTTTTCTTGTTGCATCGTAGTTCAGTTATATATGGTTATAGATTTACCTAAAAGCTGGACGAAAGCATCCTGTTTTCGCGCATGTACATACCAAAATATAGGTATACGTACGTACCTATAGGGTTTGAAAAAGCATTTATTAAACGTCACATGACTTTTATATTAAATCCATTTTTTTGTATTCAAATGATTACGGGCCAGGGCCGAAGTTATCCTATTTGGCAAGAACCCAAAGCAGGTTTTTGATACATAAATCCACCATAACAATATAGAGTATATCATCTACAATTTAGTAATATTTAGTTAACAAACAAATAAAACTAGGAAGTAAAACCCTTTAGTTTACTTACTTTATAAATATTTATCATAACACACCCTGTATATATTTAAAATCTCTTGGTTCATCATTTACTCCTTTCTATATAAATTTAGCATTGTTAATAAAAAGACCCAGTAGGAAAAATAAACTGCTAAACTTTTTAACAAAGTATTCATTGATAAAAACTTGAAATAATTTTTTTGGCCACTTAAGTAAACATCCACCCGCATCATGGTAAACATTATGGCAGATGCAAAATTTTCTTGTAATTCTAAATTTACCGTTTATATGCTGCTTATAAACTGCTAAAAATTAAAATAACCCCTGTGAACAGATGATTAGCATTACTACGACAAACTATTTTTTCTACGACTGGCACTAAAGTAACATTTTTCTCACTGGTTTTCTAGCTTTTAAAAATATTTTCATGCAATGAGGAAAACCCACAAACAGTGAGGAAAGTACTTTTTTCCTTAGTAAGAAAAGTAATTGCTCTCAATTGCTATATGAAATAGTAGAAATAGGCCTTTGATTCGCGACTTTGACATTATCTAGCAGTCTGTGGCAGTTGGAGCGCATAACAAGGATTAAACAAAAAAGGGAGAGCGCCATATTTATTATGTAAATATGTATATATATATATATATATATATATATATATATATATATATATATATATATATATATTATATATATATATATATATATATATATATATATATATATATATATGTTAAACTTTTCTCACTTGTTGCACAATATACTATGGTATTACAGCCTCTTGACGTAAAAGTTTAAATCAAATGTAAGCTTGCCAATGATTCGTCAAAAAAGTAAAGTAAAGAACCATGAACCAGAGAAAGAAGCAAACAAATAAAGACAACGCAGCCTTAAGAGAAATACTTAGCAGTTTAGTTTTACTTGGTGACTCTAGGTTTTAAAAATTTAAATAAATTTGGTTTTATAAGAATAGGGACCAACAGATAGACAGCCATGACATGGAAATAAAACACCAGGTTTTTTGGGAATCTAGGAACCTGAAAACGTAAAAATCTGCAAAGCTTTAAGATGCAATTTTTTGCGTTAACTAAACTTTTCTTATAACAGTGGAAGTAAAAAATATCTTAGTATTCAAATCCTTTGCACTAAATATTCTCAATTAATTGTAAATTGGCAAAAAAGAATCAATATGCAAATCAAGTTTAACAAAAACTGGAATTTTTGATGTTATTATTAAATTATTTTTAAAACTAAAAGTCAGTGGTACATTTCTTTGCCTATTTCTATTTGAAAAAAATAAATATTTTTAAACATTGCATCACTGCAAAACCAGCGTAAAAGTCAGAGTTTGTATTATAGAAATTTTACTGAAGTAATTTTCTATTTTTATTAAATACCCAATATGTCTTTTATAACTAGCATTAATGTAGTATAATCATTTTTCTGACAGTTCTTTTCTTGATCAGTTTAAATAATCTAAACTTATTTAAATTGAGAGAAACATAATATTTCTAGGCAAAATACAGATGTGACGTCTTCAGGTAAAAGGAAAGGGTTATTATTAGGGGCAGATGCAAAAATTTTACCTTCTATTTGCGATTATTTATATTATTTGTCAATCTGCAGGAAGTCCTAGAAGTTCGAAAGGGGATCTTAATTATAAAAGGACAAACCAGTATTTATGTGGTATCTGTAATGCAAAAAGTTCAAAATGGATCTTGAAAAACACTTTCATTTAGCTTGTGTTAGCTATTAGATAGCACAAGTCAGATTTTTTTTATTACTTTAATCCTAAAACAGTAAAAAAGTATTATTTGGAAAAAGGGACAACATTTTTTTCAAAAATGAATTATTTAAATTTTTTATTGGAAATTATTTGTTTGATCACTTAAATAAGCTTAGTTTTGAATTAATTAGGCTAAAATTTTAAATTATTTTCGTTAAATGTTCTACTGTTCCACTTCACATCGCCTCCATCTTATTAAAATGCATTTGCTTTGCAGATATCAAAATTTATTTACATGTTGCTTTTAAACAACATTTAAAAATAAAATTTAACCAGATAATTGACAATTTGGCAATAGAACAAAGGTTTGTTAAAGGTTAATTAGTGATTTAAGGATTTATTTACACAAAAAAAATATCAAAAAAGTATATTTTTCCCAGTTGCTTATTAAACTTCTGTGATTGTTTTCCTCATGGCCAAGTCTCGATTAGATGGTTTTCTAGAGCTTTAATTTTATACTTTTACCATAAGCTATATCTAAATAGCTTCTACATATAAAAACATGTATTGTTCTATTTAAGATTTTAAATTCACCCTTTATTTGCACAATAAGAAATATGACCCGATGCAGCATGTGTCAAAACTTTCGAGAAGTGGCGAATATTTATGGAGTTTTACTATTCACACCTTGCGCAGATGTTAAGCATGTAATGGGTAACCTTTAAATGGTGTACCAGAAAGTATCAATGGTAGATTAACTCTTACAAAATTGAATGTTTTTCTTTCAATGTAATATTAAGCGCATTCAATGAAAACTAAATTAAATACAAAAAATATTTTATTTGAAAAAGATTATGTAAAAATAAAAGCATACGGTTTTTAAATTGTTAATATTATAAAACTTCCGACAAATCTGTCACCAATATATTGATGCATTTTTTGTGTTTGTTTTAGGTTTTAAAAGCATTTTTCATTTTAAAACATGAACTTTTTAGAGCTGCGACTGTATTGATCCAAAATAGGGTCAGAAGGCGTCAGAACATGACATATAAATGTGAACACTGGCGATTATGTCACGACGCGACACGACACTACACGACACGTCGCGACACGTAAAATAAATATAAATCCACCTTAAGGCTTTAAGCCTTTGTGTTCTGTCCCAAAATATAAAAAAATTGTCTAATAAAATTTTAAAAATACCTTGAAATTTAAATATATACATCTATGTATTTTTAATTCAATTGTTATCGGTTAAAGCCAAATTGACAGAATAAGTTTAACGCCAAAAATTATTGTAGAAAATATATGGTATTTAAAAGTTACTGTATTAGTTATATCAGAAAATAACATACCTACCAATATATTTTTCTATGATTAATTAAGAAAAAACTAAATAACTAAAAAAACAAATTTATTCCTTATGTCTTTTTATAATATAACACTTTTTTAGCTTTTTGATTTTTAATTTTAAAATCTTTCTCTGCGGACAAAATTAGATTGAGTTCTTTTATTGAACTGTAACGTTGGTAAAGGTTTAGGAATCTATGCCTAAATTAAATCCACGGTATTAAAAAGTAAAAGTTTTACCGCTATTAGTTTTTTATTTATTATTGTAATATTGACACGAAATCCAAAAACATGGTTTGTTATACATACATTTCTTACACTCATTGGAAATTTGTTATAATTTAAAGATAATATTTAAAATTGACAGAATAGTTTTCCAAAATGTATTTAAAAAAATATTTTAATCCACTTTCTAGATAGATGTCTACAAAATCATTGTTTTAATTAATGTGGAAACAATAAACATCTACAAATTTTTCTTAATGGTCTTTTTTATAATATAACACTTTTTAGATTTTTATAATTTTAGAAAATTTATACTTTCATATTACAAAATCAATTTTTGGGGTATTCGAATCAGGTGGGTTAATTTTGGAATTTTTTATTAAATTTGATCAGAATCCTCTCCACTATATATATATATAATACATATATATATATATATATATATATATATATATATATATATATATATAATATATATAATATATTAATATTAGAGGAAATATCTTGTTATTGTACCAAATTGGTATTTCAGAAAATATCTCAGGACCTAACAATAAACTACATACGAGCATACAGAGAATTTTTTAAAAATTCTAAAGGTCTACCAATAGAGATATTAATAATTTGATATCACATATAAGGCCAACACTTATCAAGGATTACGATCGTTTAGAAACAATCTCTTCAGAAGTAAAACAGCTTCTAATGGAAACAAAAAAAACTTTTTAGATTTTTAAAATATATATACTTCCAGGTGTCAGAAGATTGACTCAGTCAATCTCTCAATCGCTACTAAAAAAGTAAAAACAATGATCGCCTTTATTCTTGAAAGGTTAAAACAAAGTCCACTTTCAAATTGGAATTACTTCTTTAAAATCACATTTAAAAAAAATAATTTAAACGCTATAACTCTTTTAAACAAGAAAACTTTGATCGTAGTAAAGGAACCACACTTTTCTTTAAATTACATTTTCATTATTTCATATGCTAAAGTAATAAAAACTTTAACATCATATAATTACGTAAGTATTAGAAAGTATTAGCATAATAATAGAGCACCGCAAACAAAAATTAAAAACTTCATGTTTTCGTATAATGGATATATATTACCTAAACCGTTTTAGAAAATTGTACGCGTGTTCTCAACACGCAAATTAGAGTTTGGTTTTGCTTATTTTTAAAAGGTAAATGAACTTAAGCTGTTTATTTGAGGTTGAGCAACGTACCGAAAGGAAGATCTAAAAAGAAAATATAGAATTTCGGAAGCTTTGGACGTGACTGCTGCTATTAGCTATAATTTAGTCAATTAAGTTGTCTACTACGTGCAAACTTTTAATTTTCAACATATCCTGTATAAAGTAAATTTACTCTGTATATTTAAATTTAAGGTAATAACACGTGCTTTAAGCCATTTTACTAGGAGTAAAATATGTTGTATTAAGGAGGTAATTAAAAGACCACTTATATTGGTGAACCTTTAAGAGAAGGTTTTTTTATTCAAAATTGTTTTATATGTTTTTATGTATTATATTATATTATAAGTAGTGCAAAATTAGAATAGGGTTAAAATTAATAAAATATGCAAAATCGTTTAACTATTTTATCACTCTAACTTATTTTATAATACTGGTAAGAAGAATTAATTTTTTTTGTCACGTGATCAAAATTAAGTTATTATTACATTAAACTTAAAAAGTCCTTTAATAATCTCAATTTAATATGCAAATGTGGAAGTAATACCTTGTTGGGATCAACTAGTGGTTCATTGGTAACATTTAAATTACAATATAAACGAGATTCTAATAAAAAACTGAATATCACAGATATATTTAATCATATAAAACCTTCATTTTCCCCCCCCCCCCCCCCCCCCCCCCCCCCCCCCCCCCCCCCCCCCCCCCCCCCCCCTTTAAAAAGTCCTTTAATAATCTCAATTTAATATGCAAATGTGGAAGTAATACCTTGTTGGGATCAACTAGTGGTTCATTGGTAACATTTAAATTACAATATAAACGAGATTCTAATAAAAAACTGAATATCACAGATATATTTAATCATATAAAACCTTCCCCATAAAAGAATCAAAGTTAAAGGTCCGAAAGACTTGACCATGATATCTTTATTGTTTTGGGTTCGCTGATTCGAATCCGGTGTCAGTTTGACTAGTTTGACCCCATCAGATCAGGGTCAAGGGCATTTCAAGGCCAAATCTGCAAAACTAATCGCAACATAACAGTGTATACTTAAGTTTTTCAGGTCGCCAAATACGAAGCCGTGGTCAGTTTGACTGAAATATCCTACAAAAAATTAAAGGTCTGAAAGATCTGACCAAGGTATGTTCATGTTTTGGGGTAGCTGAATCCAAATCCAGGGTCATTTAGACCCCATCATGTCGGGGTCAAGAGCATTTCAAGGTCAAATCGCAACCAAATTTGATGGGGTCAAACTGACCACGGATTCGTATTCAGCGATCTTAAAAACATAAGTATACACTGTTCAAATTTGGTTGCGATTAATTTTGCAGATTTGACCTTGAAATGCCCTTGACTTTTACTTGGTGGGGTTAAACTGACTCCGGATTCATATTTAGCGAGTCCAAAGACATATACCATGGTTAAGTCTTTCGGACGTTGTGTTTTTTTGTGGGGGTGTGAAATTTTACAGATTTGACCTTGAATTATCTCTTTACCATGATCCGATGGGGTCGTGGTATAGAATATGTGGTTAAACTGCCCACATATTCATATTCAGCAACCTCAACAATATAAGTACACACTGTTTAAATTTGGATGCAAATAACTTTGCAGATATGACTTTGAAATGCCCTTGACCTAGACCTAATGGGGTCAAACTGACAACGGATTCGGATTCAGCGATCCCAAAAACATTAAGATACCATGGGGAAGTCTTTAGGACCTTCTCCTTTTTTTATTTTGTGGGCTGTATATTTACAAGCCCAGAAAGTGCTAAGTGTTGAAATATTTTTGAGAAATAACAATTATATACGTTTAAATAACTTAAAAAATAATCAATAAAGCATTAATTACTACGGTCTAATTAAGTACAATACGTTATTGAACATATGCTCATGTATTAAACGACTTGACCAAGATCTGGGATCTGAAACATAATAGCACAAACTCTAGATGTTGTGATGTTTTCCTCAACCCATGTGAGAGAAAAGCACATTTCCTTTTCCACAATCAATCCCACTTATAGTTTTGCCGACGATAGTACCCTCCACTCTAACATTCAATTTCTCAAGCAAGTCAGTATGCCTGATTTGGAAACCCAGCGTAGGTCAATGCGGATGTCTCTTTCACAAGACCTCAAACTTATTTTGGATTGGGGCGCCAAAAATCTTGTTCAGTTTAATGCCCCAAAAACACAGTCATGTTCGCTGTCGCGAAAAAAGTCTGCCAATACTTATCCGTTACATATGAGCGGCCAAGTTCTGCAGAACAAAGAGTCGTTTAATCTTGTCAGCGTTACTTTTAAGGATAACCTCGACTGGCACAAACTCATTACATCCATAGCTTCGGCAGCTTCAAGCTTCGATTTCTCTTTCAAACCAGAAAGTATTTTTTTTCTTAAAAACTGTATACTCTGTACGTATCCCAAAATAGACCCTTTTAGAATATTGTTCTCATGTCTGGGGAATGACGTCTCCTACATCATTCTGGACTCCATTCAAAAAAGAGCCGCTCGTCTTATTAACGATCCCACGCTTACAGAAAGGCTTCCTCCTCTTGCCCACCGTCAAGCTGTAGGGGATCTGTCGCTCATCTATAGGTATTTTCACGGCTTTTGCTTAGGGAGTTAGCCAGTATAATTCCCCTCTTGCAGCTCCCAACAGAGCAACACGTAGTGCAACTTTTATGCATCATTTTACAGTTCAACTAGAGAGGCCCCGAACTTCCCGCTATCTTCGTTCCTTTATCCCCAGAGTGTCCAGATTTTGGAATCTGCTACACACAGAAGTTTTTCCTTCTAATCCCAGTATCCAAATATTTAAGTCCCTCGTGAACAAAATTCCTCTCACCACTTTTAAAACACACGGTACGTTAGTACTTAGGCATCAGTCTTCGTGGACTGTCCAAAGATTTACAAAAAAATCTAACTTTGGTTTATTAAGTTATAAGTTGCAAAGGTGTGATTCGAACTCAATACCAAGGGATCGTCGTCGATAAAGTCCGTTACTTTTTTATCTGGATTGGTTTGGTTTTACATAAAATGTGCTTTGTTCATCTCAGGATCTTGTTTTATACCCTGCTAACTTTGACTGAATGGGCGCTGTTGATGGCGTATGTTTTTGGAAATATCTTTGGGACTGTTGGGTCTACTTCTTAGAGTACCGTTTTTGTCTACGAAATCCAGTCTCTGCGGCTGATAAATCTTGTGATTTAATTTTGTGTGCTTTTGTCAACTCTAGGACACTTTTACTGATTGAAATGTTCATTATTGCTTAACTTTTTCCAAGTTACTCTACACATTACCTGTATATATAATGTATTTTCTTATGTACAACTATAGAATGTATAATTTATTAGAAACTTAATATTTCAGGCTAATAGGAACATAAATAAGGTTCTCCTGCATCTCTGTATTCAGTTATTTGCTAACACCTTCAGGGTAAATCCTGGTAGTTTATTGGAGTTTTTCAATTGAGAGTTTCGTTTTAAACTTATTAAGGTTATTTATCTCTTTTCAATGAACTACACGTTATTTATATGCAAACTTCACGTAACAGGGTACGCAAAATGTTGCACCTTTATTAAAAAAAGTTTCGGATATGAATACTAAAATTCTGTCACAATGAAAGTGTACATTAACATTAACTTTAAGACGATTTACCGTTACAAGTACATAAAATTATTTAATTTTGGTAGTTGTGAAAAGGTTGTAAAATTAATATTGACAACGCGGTAAATTAGTTTTGGTTTTAGCGATGCATTCAGTACATGCTTGTTTATATTTTGGGTATCACTGAATTCCATTATGTGATGTTCAGTATACAGGGTGTTACAAATTAAAGTGCATGTGTGCGGCCTGATAAAAAAAACTTTTTTTCAAAAAAACTCCAAAAACGAGAAATATAAAGTTTTTAACATTGTGCTCTAATGAAGTGATATTAATTTTATAGTCCGATTTGTCAAAACTCTTAAGCATCGGTGACTTTCTCGTTACTCTTAAATTGTTTCGGGTCATTTTTAAGGTTTAAGGAAACTGATGATAGTCGCTAGGGCTAACTATGGTAAATATGATAAATAGGAAAACAATTCTAAATTTAATTCGTTTATTTTAGCTATGGCAACCACCGACGAATAGGCAGATGCGTTATCATGGTGAAATATGAGATTTTCTTCGCTAAGTAAGGTCGCATATTTTTAATTCGTCTTTAAACATTGCAATAACTCTGCACTGATGATCTAACCTCTTTCAGGTAATAAATGTAAAATATCTTTTTCATATCCCAAAAATTGTCGCCATAACATTATGTATATAAAACTGTCTTTGCCTTCCTTAGAGTTGATTTATCTAGACCGATCCATTGTTTTGACTGTTGCTTACTTTTAGGTATATAGTAGTGTAGCCAAGATTTATCCACAGTTATAAATCAACATAAAAATTCGCTAAGGTTTCGTTGTAACCAAGGGAGTTAGGAAGGTTTATGGATGCCCAATACTATGGCCTATTCGATTAAAAAAAAGTCCGGCCGACTATGAAAATAACTGTCATTAAGGGCCAAAATTTCAAGACCTTAAACTAATCTTGTCCAGTTTAATGCTCCACGACACATGTCATGTTCGATGTCACGAGAGAAAGTTATTTAATCATAATGGCGTTACTATTGAGAATAACCTTAACTGGCACAAACACATTACATCCTCAGCCTCAGCTGCTTCAAAAAGCTTGAATTCCTTTTCAAGTCAGAAAATATATCTAATTTGTATACTATGTATGTACTCCAATTCAGACCATCTTTAGAATATTGTTTTCATGTCTGGAGAATACCAGCATATACCCAAGTAGCATTTTTGGTACAGCCAACGTCAACCTTACTTAAACGGACGTCGGATTACTTACGGATGTGAGCTGTCGTGTAACTTCTACCTTGGACCAAATTTTTAAAGAAAAAGATTATAAATTAAGGTGGAAATTTGGAAAGGTAAGAAAAAAAATGACAAAATTAATAAGAAAAATAACATACTAGAAGCGTCTGCGAGCTCGTCTAAAGTGACGTTAGTAGCCTACGAGCATACATCTTCTGGAGGCAGATGTGAAATTGCGAGAATATGTAGTATATTCTCGCTAAAAGCGGCCTTGCCGCTTCGCCGAACGACAGGCGTGCAAAAGACAAAGAAAACCCGGATATAACCCTTCTCTCTCTCCCCACATGCTAATATTGGTGTGTCAAAGCTCGGCGCTCGTAAAACAAAATAAAAACAAAAGTAAACATTTTGAGGGGTTTAAAAGCTTTGTTGCATGGCAGTAGGGACAGAAATAGGAAAAGTTCCCGTCGACCGATATTAGCACGCGGAGCCAAAGAGATAGTAGAAGAACTTAAATTTGCTGCTTGGGTAGATTTACCAAGCCCAAATGTGTAAAATATTTGGTACGGTTGACATCCCGATCATTAATCACCATTATGTTCATTTTCGAGAAATGTGACCTGAGCGGAGCGTTCTAAACGTTGTTCGACAGAAGTGCTCGTGCGACTTTTTTTTAATTAGAAACCTGCTGTTTGACAGTTGATTATGATAAAGAGAAATATTTCATTTTGAAATGTAGTTTTAAACTTTGCTTTTACACAGAAAAAAATTATGACTATACGCTTCTCCGATTTTTACATTTTCATGAAAGCGATCTAAAAATGTATTTTTAAGCTAGTGAGCTATAGTGCTACAAAATACAAAGATTAGATCTGCTGGCGCCATTTCTAGGTCAGGCTTTCACTTCACTTTTGTATTTCTAAATGCCGAAAACCCATTTCATCACTGAAGTTTGTCTAGATTAGGGATGTTGCGGATGCGGAAGTTAATGCGGATGCGGTTCCTTTTTTACAAGAAACTTATAGTGTACTCCTTCTCTAAGTAATTAGATTTGTAATAAAATTAATAAATAAATACTATTCTTGCTATTTTACTTTTGTACCCATATAGTTCCTTGTAAAAAAAGGCAAAATCCGCATCCGCAACAACATTCGCATCCGAAACATTCTAGTCTAGATGTTCTGCATTAGTTTTAAATCAATCAATCATGCAAGCCACCAGTAGACACCAAATTTGACATTTATATATAAGCTAACTAGGACAAATAAAAACAAAAATAATGTCCCCTTCCTAGTTATCATGTGTGAGTTAAGAAATATTTAACCACACAATACAAACTTAAAAATGATTGCTATAAAATTAAGAAACAAAACAATAACTATAAATTACTAAATATAAAGAACGTGGTGATCAAAATCTTTTAAATGCTCACGAAAACCAATATTTGCCCAACAAAACCAAAACACCCGATTATTTCTTCATCACGCGGCCTATTGAAAGCGGGGATTAATTTTTGCCTGGTAGGCGATTAATCAAAAAAATTTACCATCCTTATTACCCCTACTGCTTCCTAGGTGCATAGAGAGAGAGAAACGGTATCGAAATCAAATGTTTAATATATATAAATGAACGAATGCGCAGATAAATCGCACATTATTCACCGAACGGTAACCGGGGGCAGTTTAAAAGGAACAGAACGAGATATTAAAATAACGAGTAACAACAGTGATGTTTGTTTTAAACAATTGGCGGCGCCTGCAGCGTTGGAGGCGTTGTAGCGATAATCACTTGTTCGCATACTAAATCATAAGTTGGCAGGACTGTTTTCGTTTTGTTCGGTTGTTGGGTCGCAGCAACTTCGATTCGGTATGGTACCATATTTATACAGTGTATCAAAAATATTGAAAATGTCAATATTTACTTTTATTTTACGTTTAAACATTTATTACTCTACATTTAGATTTATAATAAATAAAATTTTATTTTTTTTTAATATTAACAAAAATTTTTAATTAAAAAAAACATTTTGTATCTTTTTTTTACAGAATCTAGTTAACTATTTTATAATTTTAAAAAAGTACTAGAAATATTATATATTATAAAGAGAAAATCTGCCCTTGCCAAAATATATCAAAAGGCTTAAAGAAAAAAAAAATAAAAGTATTATTCGTTTCCAAAAATTAAAATATTTTAAAATTTTGTAGGCGCAAAGTGTGCTAATTTTTTTACATATACAAACCCCCACGGTGTTTCATAAAGCACATTCTATTTTGCCAGCAAAACTCTATTACGATTTATAAAAAAACTAACATAGGTAATTGAAAATAGCATGGTAGGCAGTACCGATTAAAGCTTGAGTGCTGAGTAAGTCACCATAACAGTGATTGTTACTGCGGTATTTTATTGGTCAAAAACCTGCCATATCTCGTCATTATGGCCTAAGGAAAATTTAACAACACGGTTAGGGATAAAATGCAACAGTCCCTTAAGGCAGTTACCAGATTGACGGGAAAGGAGGGACTAAACATAAACCCCTCCAAATCAGCCATTGTTGCTTTCACCAAAAGAAGAAATCTAGAGGACTTAGAATCCATAAACCTACGAGGTAAAATAATCAAGATTGTGGGAGAGGTAAAATATTTGGGTGTCATCCTAGACTCTAAACCTACCTGGAACCAACATCTTTAAAAAACAAAAAAGCAAGCGGAGATTACTCTAATGTTAATCAGACGCGCTCATGATAAAACATGGGGCCTTAAACCAAACATGGTTTATTGGTTATACACCATGGTGATAAGGCCTATGATAACATACGCATCACTAGTATGGTGGACAAAAATGCGACAAAGAACTGCTGTTACAGAACTGGCCAGGGTACAAAGCCTTGCTTGCTTAGCTATACCAGGAGCAATTAAAACAACCCCAACAGCAGCCACGGAGTTTCTCTTAGACCTTCCACCACTTACTTAACTTCATAGTGATGGGAAAGGCAAAAGGTCCGGTTGGCGGCAACATTCGGGACGAGAGAACAGACCAGATGATTCCCCAATACTCATTTAACAAAAACTTCGAGGTAAAAATTTTAGATCAAAGTGAGTGGCAGCAACCCTATCTCCCTAGCACGGTTGGAGACATCATTTGGTATACGGATGATTCCAAAACCGCGCAGGAAACTGGAGCGGGTGTGTACAGTAAAATGAGGAATTCACAATTCTCCATTTCACTAGAAACACACAGTTCTGTATTTCAAACGGAAATATATGCTTTACTGCAGTGTGCAAAAGAAAATAACATGAGGGCTTATATAAACAAGCGGATCTGCATAACTACAGACAGCCAGGCGTCACTTGGGGCACTAGTAAACCTCAATGTAACGTCTAGGCTGACATGAGAATGCCAAAAAGAACTGAAAGTTCTGGGAGAACACAACAGGGTAACTCTCCTGCGGGTACCAAGACATTCGGGAATAGAAGGCAACGAAAAAGCGGATGAGCTAGCGACATATGGATCATCCACACCATATTTTGAATCAGAACCTGCCCTTGAAGTGACCAAAACCACGGCACGAAGGCAAGCCAGGGAATAGACCCAAAATAATGACGAGGAATACTGGGAAAACTTCAGTAGAATAAGACATGGAAAAAGCTGCATAAGGAGCCCATCCCAAGGAACGGAGGAAGAACTACTCAGACAAAGTAGGAAAAGACTTAACAACGCATAACAGTAGGGTTGCCAACAGGGCACGATAATCTAAGAGGACACCTAAACAAGATAGGCTCATACAATGTGGACCCAAGTTGCAGAATGTGCGACGAGGGGAAAGAAACAGCCTACCTTATATTGTACCAATGTGAAGCGTTGAATCACAAAAAACAGGCATTATTTGGGCAACCGAAAATGAGCCAACAGGAATATATCAACCAAGACTTGACTTATAGAAGGAACGAGACTAATGGGAAGAAGAAGAAAGCCATAAAGGTGTTTACAAGGTAATATTTTTCTGGTTTATAAAAATTATAATTTAAGAAATAAGTAATATTTGGGTGTTCTTCAGAATATATATATATATATATATATATATATATATATATATATATATATATATATATATATATATATATATATATATATATATATATATATATATATATATATATATATATATATATATATAATATATATATATATATATATATATATATATATATATATATATATATATATATATATAATATAATTTTATATTTCCGAGATGGAACGCTTTGGCCCTAGTCCTGGTGTATACAGATGAGTATGCTCAAAGACGTAAACCCAAAAATCAAAACAATTTATCTACGTTTTTGTCGCCAGTCTATAATAAATTAATTTAAAAAGACTTTTATTAAAATAATATTTAAATTATTTTTTTTTTAAATTTTTATATACAAATTAAAGACATTCTGAAAGCTCGTAGACAGAATTTGTCTTTGTGATGATGAAAATTCTGTTTTTAAATTTTATTTAAGTTCCAATTCTATTTTTTGCAAATTGATTTAACCTTAAAAACGATGGCCAACTTGCCACCGAAATATAGTTTTGTTTAAAAATACGGTGTTCAATCGTCTTAAAAGGTGGAAGGACATGTGTTTTTACTACTCTTTAAATCTATTTAGTGGGTATAAATGCGTATATTAACCTGGGTCCGAAAATGCTTAGTTTTCAAGTTACGGCCAATTAAGGGGTTGGTAATAAAAATTAATTTTTAATTAATTTTAGCTAATAGAAAAATGCAATTTAAATAAATTTCATAGATTTTTATTAATTTTTATGCGAAATTTTATGACATAAAAAATAAATTATTATAAGGCTGAAAAAGCGTAGGTTTTTAAGGGTGTTGGTGTTCCATCATAAAAATTTTGTTTTTGTAAATTTAGGTTAACATCTAGGTTTAATTTATTACTAAATAGTAAAAACACCAGCGTTTTTAAAGATATTTAAATATTATTGCAGTTAATTTCATTATTTTTCTTATTTCAAGAAGTTTAAAAAAGTAAAAATTATTTACACCTTTGCCGCATACACTTGTCGATTAGGAAAGGCTTCTTATAACCTTTTTACTTCCTTGTAATTTTTAAAGGCTTTTGTGACATAATATAAATACCAGCATGCTTTTTACACACAAATACAATTACAGAGGACACCTTTAAAAAAATACATTTTAATGATAAAAATAATAGTATTTTTCTACTTCCTTTAACACCTACTTTCAATTTTAACACCTCCACACAATGACACATCATCACCAACAGTGTTATAATTGGAACTTTCGCACGTCTCTCATATAATTTTTTATACATTTTCCGAAAAAGAGATGATTTACTACCTATTATTCTCATCCTTTTTTTCTTTAACGGCATTTAAGCACCGCTAGTGATCTAATTCATTCCAATTCGCACTATTCCTCTACTTAGGACCAGACTACCTTATTATAGGCCCATAAGCCTAATTTTTGTGCAAAACTTTGGTGTTTTCAAAGCGCGCGGCCTCAACAAGGTCCAAATTATAGGTTTGAACAGCTCGTTAGCAGGGCGCCTTGTCTAGTTAGCAGTCTGATTTACAAGCCTGAAAGAGAAACGAAGAGAGTGTTAAAGGATGTGACAGAAAAAGAAAAGAGAGTCATTCATTAATAATTTGAACTATCAATCTAATAAAATTATTATAAAACATTGTCAATGAGTTGTAGAATTTGACTAATAGGTTCAGAATAAACAAATAAATAATTTTAGCTATTTAGATAAATTTTTCCTTACATTAATAGACTATTTTTACCAGATTATTAAAACAATGTAAACCCAATCTGAATGCTATGAAGTATAAGTACAATATAAAAGTTTTCTTGTGTAAAATTTATGCTGCAATTTTATTAAAAAAATTTACAGCTAAAAATTCATTACTGAAATTTGTTTTGACAATAAGATTAGCCAACTTACTTAAATTTGTAAACAACTCATTTAATTATTCTAAAATTTTTAACACCGCTTTCCGTAAGCGAAGTTAATCAATGCTGGCCAAGGTTGGTAACTAGATAAGTGGCTGCTAGCGTACAACGTGTGCTGTTGGCTGTAGTTTAGAATCCATGTTAGAATGTAGGTCTAATCTTAATGGTATTACCAAGACGTTAATGGGGGGCTAGTTAAGAGGAAGTAGTTATTTATATAAAGATCGTGGTGATACTACCGCGTTGTCTAAATGGTGCGGTAAAAGGCAATATCTCCATACTTTCGTTCTTGGACATTATTGACGAAAAAAAGTATAAAATATGTTATCTATAAACATACATTTTTTCTTTAATTTTGACATAGAAAATAACATTTTTCACAACTAACCGGTGTATTGAATCTTTTTACTTTTTAACAGTAGTGTCAAAAAATAAAAATTTTCAAAACTAACTGCAAAATAATCTATTCCATCACCAGTTGCACAAACAAAATATGAACAAATATATATTTCCTCAGGCCAATTATTGAATTTTTGAGACGCCAAATCGTACTTTGATTTCGATTTTTATAGATATATAGGGAGAGAGATAATACAGGATCAATTAGATATACAAATTTTACATAAAAATAAACTTACATACCTTTGATTATGTAGGAGTAAAAAATTCGGTTATTTGTGACTGGCGAAAGAATTTTTATTTTGGTTTTTTAACAAAATATGTGATGCTGTTTAAGGTACTATATAAAATTTTTGTTGTGTGTTTATTCGTTTTCAAATACAAATGTAAAGTTTCCAACGAATTTGCCATAGACTTATTTTCACTGCTATCTGGATTTTTGGGCTGTTCAGATTCTGGCATAGATCTGTAAAGATCTATAATATCTATCTGTGAGAAACTATGAAGTTACAATATCATCATTCACATAGATAAAATCATAAAACGTAAAACCTTCTGCGCGTTTCAAACCATCATTGTTTTTATATTGCTTTTCTAATTGCATTTCTTTGTCACTGGTCACTGCTTTTCTTTAAATATTCATTCAGGAAAATCAAAGGAATGTCATCCTCCTCTTCCTATTTAGAATACTGACCAAGGCCGGCCTTTTTAAAACAAATAGAAATAGCCTCAGATTTAACATCAATATTCCATGCATCTGGATACTTTATCGACACAATCCATCAAAGTTAAGTTATTTTTTTAGTTTTCTTTCAAACATTTTAAAGTGTTTTTTAATTCCTCGCCAATAATGGCATTTTAAATTTTATATGACCTCTTAATCCAATGGTTGTGATTTCGATATCATACTAGAAGGAAAAAAGCAAGATTGATAAATTTTAGCTTTTGTTGAATGGTTTTATTTTGGTTTTTAACAAAATCTTCCATGCTGTTTAAGGCATCACACAAAACATCCGTTGTGTGTTCATTCGTTTTCAAATACGAATCGATTCATTTGAAGGCGGTTGTTGCATGTCATCTTCAAAATCATCATCTGTCATAATTTTTACTGCTATCTGGATTTTTGGGCTGTTCAGATTCTGGCGTAAGTAAATATCTATAATATCTTTATCTATGGGAAACTCTGAAGTTACAATACCATCATCCACATGGATAAAATCATTAAACGTTAAACCTTCTGCGTGTTTCAAACAAACCTTCGTGGACTGTCCCAAGATAAAAAAATCATCATAAGCGTCATATTGCTATTGTAATTGCATTTGTTTGTCACTGGTCACTGCTTTCCTTAAAATATATTTTTTAGAAGAATCAAAGAAATGTCATCTTCCTCTTCCCATTCAGAATACTGACCAAAACCAACCTTTTAAAACAAGTAGAGATAGTCTCAGACTTAATATCAATATTCCATGGCATTTTAAATTTTATATTACACCTTGATCCAATGGTTGTAGTTGCAATGTCAAGCTTGGAGAAAAAAAGCAAGTTTAATGAAATTCAGCTTTTCTTGAATGTTTTTGGAATGAGCTAGCGCAGTTATCAATAAACGTTTTTTTTTCTATTTTTTTTTAAATTACCTGTCTAATTTTAGGGAGCGTTCAAGTATTATGTAACGAATGTGGGAAGAGGGGGGATGTAAAACGTTACGTTGCGTTACAGGGGCGGGAGGGGGAAGGTTGAAACTAAGCGTTACGTAACGCGACTTTCCGGTACTTAACGCCACATAATTGTGACTTTTAGCTAAAAATGGTCACTTGGTGGTTAGGTAACGTTTTACTAGGGGGAGGGAAGGTACAGAAAAACGTTACGGCGCGTTACAGGGAGGGAATTGCGTTACGTAATACTTGAACGTTCCCTTAACCGTCATTCCTTAAAAAGTGTTTTTGTCTTCCACACCTTTAAGCTTGCTTGATAATCGAGATGCAATCACTTAATACCCCAAAAGCAGCAAGGTGCATTGGCCTATTAAAAGCTGTCTTAGTTTTTTGATCCATATATATTGGCACCCATAATGTATAAAAAATATATAATATATATATATATATATATATATATATATATATATATATATATATATATATATATATATATATATATATATATATATATATATATATAGCTTAATACAGTGAAAAATTGTTGACAGATTATTATCGCAACGAAACTTATTTCATGTGTACTTCTTGGCGTTTATCCATTTCTGATGCACATTACGCGATTTAGCGCTTAACCAGGTGTAAAGCCATGTTAATCGGTTTCCTTTGCCGGTAGTCGGAATCCTGTGTTCTTACTGAGAATATACTTATTCCTATTAAAATTACGAATTAATATACTATATTTTTGGCTTTTTACAGCACCTTTTTAATAAAACTTACATTAAAATTATTTCCGGCCACTTAAGACGAGATCAGGTAACCGCCACCCTTAAGTATCCTTTACAAACGTAATTTGTGGAAATTACTCTTATTTTAATATTACTTTGAAAAGGTTTATTTCGTTGAAAATGAATAATTTTTTTTGAGTGGCGTAAAAGCACCGGATATTAGGCATCAAATTTAGTCTGTAATATTTAGGTTTACTTAAAGAGATTGGTTATATTATGGGGTAATTGTAACTTAAAACATGTTTAATCAACTAAGTTTAAAGAATATTTTTGCAAACAAGTTTTGTAAAAAAAAAATATTTTTCTTCGTTTTTCTTTCTGTCTTTTTGACGTTTTCAGATTCTTAGAATATCAAAAAGACAGTTTTTGTAAAATAAATTATGTGTCAGTGTGTGTGTATTTGTGCAAAGAATTTTTTTCAAGGCCCAAAAAACTTTCTGTGGCTTTAATACAAACACTAGATGAAATAAAATCTGAGAGGTAAAATATAAAATAAAACACCTACACTAACAGGAGTATTGAGAGAATCAAAATAAAAAAATATTATCTTAATCGGAAAATCAAATAAAAATAATGTACTGATTACTCTCCGAGACGTTACTTGCTAGGACAGATATATCTGTTAAACAACTGAGGATAAATATTTCTTAGTTTGGAGATTTCTTTAAGCTTCCAAGACTGGGATCACAGTCATAATACAAAAAGCCTTATCTCAAGATTGTAATTGACCCCAAAGGGTGGTTATAGATTTAGCTTAGCCAGCGACAAAGCTGGCAAAAGCAGTAAAAAAAGGCGACAATAGCGATATGGTGCTTATTGTGCAATAAAAAAGTTTCCCAATAATATCATAACAATTGTTTATTTGTCTTAAAGAATAACTAATAAAAGGGTGCAATTCTTTTAATTTTTTGGAAGATATGTATTTATCGATATGCTGTAATACATCATCTTGAACGATTTACTTTGAAAATAATAAAAACTATATTAAATTTCCTAACAAGCAATAAGAAACATGAATCAGTTGTTTGCAGAATACAAGCTGAACATTTGGCTAGATTAACTCAATTACTGGTTGTAATTTGAGCTGGTTCTATTTAATCTGCAAAACTATGTCCGCCACACGCCGCTTTCAAACAAATAATATTTTGATGGTCAGGTTTAGAAAATCCGAACTTATGTTTCTGGGGAGAATAAATTGTTTGGCGTTTTATTCTCTCTTTTTTTATCCCATTGGCGTAGATACATATTATGTATGACTATATTTAAAAAAAAAGCTAAAAAAAATATAGAGTTTATTTAGTTACTTTAAAAGTATTTACAAAATTTTTAATATTTATATTTGTGTTGATTTTTTTTTTTTTGTTAAAAATGTTGCTTAAAAATTAAATAATTTAATTTTAATATAAAATTGTGTAATTATGAAGAAAGTTAATTTAATAGGACGCGTATATAAAAAAAAGTTGTAGTGTTTGTTGGGTATTTAACTTAAAATCTTTGTAAAATACTACATTTCTTATATATTTTTTTTTTGTTAACAAAATAATACATATTAAATTTTTGTGGATTACTAAACCACTAGCACTAAATAAATAAATTACATTTTATAAACAAGTTTTTAATAACATGCACTTAAAAAAAAAAACAAACTTTAAATTAAATTAAACCCATTTAAATTTTTTCCCTTAAACAATTTTATATGATATACAACTTTAATGAAAAAGGTCATAAAAGCTATCAAATTTCCTAAGTTTTAAGAGCAAATTTTTTTAAATATTTAGTTTAATTTATGTTTTACTTATCGTAACAACGGTGGCCGACTTGCCACCGAAAGAATTTTAAATTTTTTTTGGGGTTTTTTTGGGTTTTTTTTTTTTTTTTGTTCAGGCGATCTGAAAAATTTATGGGGGGGAATAGGGCTGAAAAAAATTTTATACCTCGACCGGCGAAGAGGTCCCCCTTTTTAAAAAGTGTAAGGGGGATCCCAAAAAAAAAAAATGAAATAAAACTTATGGCGGGTTTACCTATTTCATTTAAAAAAAAACATTTTTTAAACATTTTTTTAGTTACTTATGTCAGATTAAGTTACATATTGTATTCTTGTTTATCTGCACAGGTGAATCTCACGAAAGCTTTTATATCATATTAAAATTGTTACTACTTTTCATTGTTAAATAAAACTTGTTTTTAAAAATTTTTTTTTTTTTTTTTATTTTTAGAATTTTTTTTATTTCATATCCATATCATGGGGAACCAGAACTAACAAAACCAACCAAATATAGTCCACCATTTTTGGTAGTCCGCAGCAATATATTTAGAGTGACGTCATTTTTTTTGTATTCTTCTTGAAAAACCTTTTTTTTTATTTCTCTATCGTAAAAGTGCATAAAAAAAAAAAGTCCGTATCTGGGGGCCGCCATATTGGTGTAGATTGACGTCACTTAACTTATTAGTATTGCCCCCCAAACTAAACGTGTGTGCTAAATTTCAGCCTAATCGGTTAAGGTTAACTGCTCTAAAATTCAGTTTCATGATTTTACGGGGAAACACATACAACAAAAACATACAAACATTAAACATTTAATAAAAGCTTGTAAAAAGGAGAGTAAAACTTTAATAACTTTTATGTTTTAATCAAATTTTAAAAAAAATTTTTTATGGTATGCTATGATGATGCTATATTGTTACTAGCAGGCTTGACGATCCCTTTAAAATTAAACCTTGTTAATAAAAGCTCTTTAATATTTACGAATATATAATGACACATTTTTAAAAAGAGTCAATAAAGTAATTTTTTAATATATGATTTTTTTGATCCAGCAAGTTAAAAATTTTTAATTTTTTAATTTTTTAAAATTAGATAAATTAATTTTTTTTGGTTTTTACCACTTATATAAGCGTTAAAATTTTTTAGATAAAATAAGTTCTAATAAAGATAATATTACCATCCACAATATTTTGTATTATATTAAAGAAACAAAAGCTTTAGTACCTGCAATTGTATTACCTTTTTATCACAGAAATTGTGGGTTTTATGACAAGGGGATTGCTTTTTGGGGGTATCCTTGATGGTTTTTTTTAAATATCATTGATTTTACTCGGTACACAATATACAATGTAGCTTCAGCTAATAATATACAAAATTTTTTACATAAATTTTTAAAAATTATGTATATACATCTTTATGAAACTTTTTAATTTTACCCTTTTTTATTTTTTACGGAATAATTTAGGGGGAATATTTTTAAAAAAAAGGTGTCCAATTTTTTTAAACAAATTTTTCGAAATTTTTTAATTTAAAATTCTATTACAAAAAAAATATTAAACTAAATTAAGTAAAAAATTAAGATTAAAATAATGGAAATTTTTTGGATTAAAAAAGAAAAAGTATTTTGAATTTTTCCCCTTTGTTAAAATTATTTTTTTTTTTTTTGGTTTAAATTTATTTAATTTGTTTAATTTTTTTACTGCAATATAATTTTTAAATGCAATATTTCAAAAACATTTTGTTTAATTTGAAATAAAGTATTAGAACCCTTTTTTTTAAAAAAATCATTACCTAGTTTATTCCATAAAAAATAATAAAATTAATTAAAAAGTATGGTAAACAGCGCACGTAAAAATGGTTTTTAATTAGCCCCATCTCTTTTTTTTGTCAAAAAGTAGAATAAAATTTCCTATCCCCAAAACCCGTTACCTTATTTTCATTCGAATTAAAAACAATTGGAAGAAAAAAAAAAAATTTAAAAAATTAAATTTAACCTTTGTTCCCATTAATGACGAAATTTTACAAGGGTATTTGGTTCAACATCTTTTTTTTCGATTAAATTAAATTGCTTTTTTTGGGGGATTAAATTAACCACCCTTAGATCTTTGTTAATCCTTACATATTTAGAAACTTTTTTGGTAACCTGATCCTAAATTTACGCCTATAAACCATTGAAGAACCCAAAATAAATATCTTTTTACTTGTTTTCTTGTAATAAATATTTTTCATTATTGCTTCAAATTTATTTTTGCAACATTGTTTTTAAGATTTCATTTAAAATTAAGAAAACGATAACATAATACCCAACAGTTGAAAATTTTTTATTTACAAATTAAATTACCTATGAGTTTTACACTTATTTAATATACCTAAATTTTATTACTTGCTTTACTCTTGAGGCCTAAATTATATTCTAAGACGATTGTCCACCGCCACTGATAATCGAGAAACTGGTTTCTGTGGTCAGTTCTACGCCAATTTTATTATTTTTCCCACTGTAGTCAAAAAGAATTAGGTTTAAGATTAAGCCACATTGTGTTTCGGTAGTGCTTCTTTTATTTTATTATAATGCGAATCCTATGAATAGTATTTAAAAATCGTGTCAGTCATCTAAAGCGAAATGTTGCACGAAAATCACGAGTTTAAAATTAACAAGGATTAAAGTGTAATAAAATATTTAAAATTCTAAATTCAGAATGGAATTTTACGACTTTTCTTACTAATCAACACACATGTTTGCACATTTTCAAATTAATCCGATTTAGAGACATTATATTTTAAAAATGTCTTTATATAAAATTTTATTGCCTTGACCAACCATTTAAATGCAACTTTGTAACGCTTAGATATTTTAAAACCATCGCATCTTGTTAACCAAAGTTTTATTGACAAAAATTTTTAAACGTTTATTAAGATGTTAAAATCGTCTAAATAGATTATTTTTATCTCATAAACTATAGAATTACTTAAAAATTTAGGCATTAATGACCATTATTTTAAAAATCTTAATTATGATAATGTCTAATCGTGGTTTTGCATGTTTAAGGATGCAGCGACCTCTTACTTCCAACTTACCTGTTTTTTGAAAATTGAAACTTAATATACTTATTTTAACCATGAAAAATAATTTTGCTTATACATATACAGTTTGCACTGTTATTTTTAGAATATTAAATTTGTAGACGTTCATAGCACAGTGAATCAAACCGTAAAAAATACTTTTCGAGAAATTATCAAATTTACGAAAAGTTTTTTTTTTGTGTTGCGAAAGTTTAAACCCACAAATTTTGCTTTTATATCGTTATAGCCGAGCTGTGGTATCAGTGATCGATAGAATGATCCATGAATAAAACACCGAATCTGTATTCTAAGACGTATTAGGACACAATATTTCTGAGGGGGGTGATAACCCCCCTACAAGATGACAGGATAAAAAGTTTTCATAAACATAGCTCATAGCTTCAGAAATACATTAAAAATAATTTATAAAAAACTACTAAATTTCATAATTTCTTTAAAAAAAGGATAGAACTCATTGACCAAATATGTTGTGCAATGTTGGTCTTGGCTAAGGCGGCCAAATTATGGAAAGCCAATGCTTTCCATAATTTGGAATCTTCCATGTATGCTCATTTGCTTATCTGAAAATAATAAATTCATATATACAAAGTATTTAGAAAAATTCGCCTTATATGCAATATTTCTTTATAATTTAATTTAAATAAAATTTAGGTATGGTATTAGTTTGCCTCAAATTGGATAAAAAATATAGACACGCTTACTAAACTGACACCAGTTATCTGTCAAATGTGTTTTTTTCAAAATTGTATCAACCATGGCATAATTTGGGGGACCTAAAAAAACTTATTGGAAAAAGTTGTTTTTAATGTAATTTTATGTTTATGTACAATGTTTGAGTCACCTAAAAAAAAGTAGATTTTTTTCACCATTTTTGGCAAATTTATTTCTCTAGACCATATCAGCGAATTGGTTAGTAAAATACTTAGTGTTTAATAGATAATATCTTTATAAGAATTTGTGCCATTATAATTTTGTTTTTTGAAAATATTAAAATTAGGACTGGAACATTTTAACATGGGTGGTGCAAAGGTAAAATATTTTTTTTTTACTTTTACAACTAAACATCATTATACTGTTTTAAATAGTATAACATATTTGAGGACCCAAGAATGTAGCCAATAATAATACAAGGGTTACAGTAAGGTGGCAGTAAATGCTATAAAAACCTAAACAAATAAGCAATGCATTACGATACCATGCATTTTTGGCGCAATTTAAAAAATTTTCAATTTTGACAAATAACAGAGGTCACTGTAGCTATTGAGTCTCTCTCTCTCTGTCCTGATTTTTTATCGATTTAAAGCATAAACTTATACCAAACGCAAATTTTATTTAAATATTCCAAGAAAAATTATATATTATGTCGACTTCTTGAAAGACGCTGTAGATATGACTTTATTTACTTTTTTTTATCTTAAAACACAATAAAGGTTTAAACTTTACGTACTAACATACAGTGGGTGTCTTAATTAAATATAAATTCACGTTATTAAAAAAATCTATTTAAAAAAGAATACATTTATTTTGAACATCATTTGGTTGTTTTTGCCGTTTATTATTATAAAAATTTAACAAAGTTAAATAGTTAGAAAAAACTCCATATTTCTAAAAATATTTTAATAGGAATTATATAGGTAGAAATATACTTATTTAAAAAATTTTAAATCAATAATTCTGCCACTTGTTGTTTTTGATTGCATACTCCCCCAAAACCTAATAACAACAAAAAACCTTAAATCATTTTGGCATTAGTAAGAGCCTATCCAGAAGATAAATAATAAATAAAATAAAAAAAGAGTACGAGCCAGGTACATTTTGTCTTTCGACATAAAAAAGTGGAAACAAAGGATTCTGATTATATTGGCATTAATGGTAAAATATGATAACCTAAAGCTTCTTCTAGGACCTAGAACAAGGCCTTTTATATTTCGTAAAAATATTTCCAACAGGAAAACAATTAGTGACCTTCCTAAGCCGCAAATTAAGGGGTACGATAATAGAGACATTAACATGACCAAGAACACGCACATAAGACATTTTTTAGCTCTAATTTGCAACGAATCTAGGAATAGGTGTCGTTTATATAATGTAATCACATTAAAATGCTCTAATCTATATAAAATGATATACGATTGAAAAGGACACACACAATGAAATATATATATATATATATATATATATATATATATATATATATATATATATATATATATATATATATATATATATATATATATATATATATATATATATATATATATATATATATATATATATATATATATATATATATATATATATATATATATATATATATATATATATATATATATATATATATATATATATATATATATATATATATATATTTAGTTTAAAAACATGTTCATATTTCTGCAAATAACTTTACATTTATTTGGTAATAAATAATATATTTTTTATAATATGTGATTTAACTTAATATACTTATTAAGTTTGCGTTTTATGACCTAAGACTTTTTAAAATACATAGACCCACTGTTCTATTTGCAGGTCATTCTATTGACCATCATCACGTACCACGGCTCAGCTATTGCGATAGAAGGACAAAACAGATAGATATAGAAGTAGGGTTAGCCATAGCGTTAGCCTGCAATTACTCCTGCCTTTTAAGGGTGATAGGTATAGTAAAATATTGAAAATATTTATTATGATGCCCGAGCAATATACTACCAGTAAGGATTCGTTCATTTTTCACGTGATGTTTTTTTAACATTTTTGTAACCTCCCCTCCCATTACATGGTGAGGTTTAAGACTAACCACCAAACCTCCCCCTACCCGAAATCACGTGTATTTTTTAGTATAATGTTATCTTTAATTATAGGTAAGTATAATCTAATTCAATTCTGGAAAATTAAGAACCGTAATGAAAATGTCCTGGAAAGAGCGAGTCGCGCTCCCACGCCGCTTATCGGTTGTTTAAAAACAGCGCGTTCAACGACAAAATAAATACACGTGATATCTTACTACACATCCTCTCCCCCTTGTGGTATTTTGTCATTTTTGTCGAACCCCCTCCACCCTTTCAAGTCTCACGTGATTAATGGATGGCCCCTAATATGCGGTGTTACAGGAGAATCTATTGAAATTTGCATAACCGTTTTATTTTTTTGTGAAAATTCCTAGTTGAAACATGAAACAATACCATACCATATTGTTCTTCAAAAAGATTTCTCCGTGACCATCAGTTAATTATGACAAAAAATTAGCCTTCCTTTGTTGTCAACATAACATTTTTAAAACATATTATAAATTTAGAATTTGTTTAAAAAAAAAAATATGCCACGTTTTACTGTGCTATAAACATCTACGAATTTAATATTCCCAAAGTCATAATGCAAAGTCAAGCGAGTATTGGCATATATTTATTTATATGAAAAAAAAACATTTGTGCTAATTGGTCTATATTGTTGTGTGTTAATAAAAATAAAAGCATATATACTCTTATACGTCTTGGTTTATGACTTTTTCTTCGTGTGTATGTGTGAATAATGGTTTTGCATTGATGACATTATATTGTGTTTATTGGAATTATTAAAAATATTAAAGGGACTTTGTATAGAAATGCACTTAAAATTATTTTACATTCTTCAAAAATATTTATACGGGGTGTTTCTCTAATAGTGCGAAGAACCTTACAGAACTCCCTGGATAAAAATACAAAAAAAGTTCCTATAAGCACATGTCCAAACTTGTGTACTTTTAAACTATGGGTCAAAGAAATTTTAGGAGAAAAATATATTATTTTATTTTATAAATATGGATATTATAAATATAATTACCTGATACTGAAAAAGAATTGAAATCTGCAGCCCTCACTGGTTTTTTCATTTTCTTATTGTACGGGATGCTGTTAAGTTCGTATTGTAGACACGTTTTTAATTTTTTTATTCAAAAATGCCCTAATTTACAAAAAAAAAGTTTCTAATTAAGTAAAGCCTTCGATACCATTTCTTAAATTGTAAATTTCCAGTCACAAAAAAGATTTAACGGATACACCATTGATGGTTACAGATTTCAACCTTTTCTCAGGGTAGCAAATAACTACAAATATTGTTGTTAGAAAGCCTTGTACAGGATGTTCCAAATTCAATTCTCATCATTGGGATATCCGAAGTTTGAAAAGATACGATATCGATTAAATGAAGGTTAGTTGCACAATTTGATACTCATCAAAATGCCACCTTAAAAGTTTAAATACTTCCGAAGATTTTTGAAAAAAACTGAATATTTGCGATTTTGTTTTTATTTTTTTATGATCTATTTAAATAGATATAACAAAAGAGATTTTACATTTTCATTGCTACTTTTTTGGTTCTACAAGACATTGTTATTAGATTTACACAACGATGTTTTGTCTTCGAGCTGCCATCATAAGCTTTGTTTTTTAAATACGGCCCTGGATTTCTTACTACGTATTTTAAGAGCTTCTAAGGACTTAAAACCAATAATGTATCACACTTATTTGGAAAAATAATTTTAATATTTTCCTACCAAAAATATATTCTAACACCTAGTTTCTTAGGGAAATTGCCAGATCCGAAATCCCAATAATGAGAATCGAATTTGGGAAACTCTGTACAATATCAGCATTTCAATTTTTTTTTTCTTAAAAGTACACCGCCCCATAGTTGAAAAATTAAGAAGTTTAGGACATCTGTTTGTAAAAACTTTTTTTCTTATTTTTAGCCAAAAAGTAAGCATGTAAAATTTTTCGCAATATTAAAGAAATACCCTGTGTATTGGATTTATCTTTATAATATTTATTCACTGATAAATGGCAAACCTCCCCTTCCTGATAATTACTGTCTTTCTTTAACACTGTACGCTAGCACCACAGGTACTTCAAATAAATTTGTTACTTGTTACTTTTTGTAAACATTTATACTTAAACAGCAATACCCAAATTGACAAGACATTATCGCAGATCTTAAAACCGTTTTGTGTTTCTTCTCGATTGTATCAAATTTCACAAACTTAACAGCACAATAGTGACGATTGAACAAATTGGTTCTTTTTTAATTGACATACTTGAACTTTTTTCTTTATAAAACTAGATACTTATCTATCACTGAAAAATCGTGTCCAATGAAAAAAAGGACAATCAAATTTGTTTTTCTTGAAATTGATCTCATTATTACTGGTCCACTGGTCTAAAGGTGATAATGGAATTATATTTCTAGGTGTCAAATGCCCTAATTAAGATTTTAGATAATTTTGTAAAATATTTTAAGTGGGTTTTGTGTATTTAATTTTATAGGCTTTGAAATATTCATGGGTTGAGCCAAAGACGTACAAGAACACAGACACTTTTATTTACAAAAAACCATTTGACCACAATATTAGCCAAACAGAGTTTTTTTTCGACAATGATATTTGCCATACTGGTTTAATACTGGCAACAACGCAATGACCACATTCATAACTTTTTAACACAATCCAACTCAAAGCGTCGTTTGAGGCGCGAGTGGATACTTAAATTGGTCTCTTTAATAATAATAAATTTACATTATAAAAATATTTTTAATAGAGATTTATATTACTTTAAATTAAAAAGTAGTAATATAATCTACCCATTATAAATACACTGGAGCCCCGCTAATCCGAACTAATTGGGACCGAATCCTGTTCGGATTAGCGAAAAGTCGGATTAGGCGGAATTTTTTCACTTAATGTTATGTTATTGTCTTTTTAGGGCAAATTTTATCGTCTGATGTGTAAAATATTAAATGTCGAACGCTGAATACACCTTTATTATTTAACAATAGATGGTGTAAAGCCGATATATTGTATTGCGTCAGAAGATCACTGACTTTAAATTGTGCTGGTCAATAGTTTGTAAGTGTCGAACAATGAATAAATTATTATTAGATTTTTTTAATAAACGTACGACGTTACTTGAAAAAACTTGTTTTTTGTTTACTCTTTCCTGTCCTAAAATTTTATAAAAATTATTATTTTTTGTCTTGGCCCTGTTCGGATTAGGCGGATTTTCGGATTAACGGGGTTCGGATTTGCGGGACTCTAGTATACTATTGTTTCTACATATAGTTTACATTTTGACTTTTTGAGTATAACATTTATAAAGGTAGCACAGTGAATTGAGCCATAAAATATTTTTGAAAAAATTACCAAATCTAGATCATGTTTATTTAAAGTTTTTAGTAAGAAAGGTAAATTATTATCACACATGTTAAAAGAACTCTTTGTGTTATTGCCTACTTTTTGGCAATAATTGAACAATGGGTTTTCACAAAAAAAACTAAAAAGGAGATTAGTATTTTAAAATTTAAAAATCCTTAGGGCCCAATATTTTTCTTATACTCGTATTCTATCTTATGAGCTTCAAAGTTCTAGCTAGTTTAGGTTAACTGTTATTTTAGCGGCTATATTTTGTTAAATTTTTACAAAAAAAAATAATTCTCATTTTTTTAACCTTTATTTGTTGTTACGTTTCTATTATACCCCCTTTATAAATACAAATTATAATTTTTGAAAAAGTACCCACCCTTCAATTTTACTTGACAAAGGATCACGATGATACGTTTGGCAATACAGATGGGTTTTTGACAGCCACTGGCGTGACTAGGATTTTCAATTTTTTTTTATCTAAAAAGTAAGATAAGGGTAACACTTTGATAAATAAAATTTTCATTTTATGATTTGCGAAAAAAAGTTGATTTTTTACCGCCCCCCTCCCAGAGAAAACCTAAGTTTTGAAAGCGAATCCTCTATTTGTATTTTTTTCGTAAATTTGATCAAATTTTATCCTTAACTTTCAAATTACGTAAAAATATCTGAAGTTAGAGGCATCTAAAATATATGCAAAAGAAAATCGTCGAGTGAAAAAATTTAGCTGGCTATGGTTTTTAAAAAACCATAGATAATTTTGCGAAACTTGAGATTTGCCAATAAAATTTAATTAAAGCTACGAAAAAAATACAAATTAAGGATTTACTTGTAAAACTTAGATTTTCTCCGGGGAAGGGGGAGAGGGCGGTAAAAAAAATCAAATTTTTCTCACAAATCCCAAATTAAACATTTTCTTTACCAAAGTGTTTCCTTTGGAGCCAATAGCATCTGGCATAAATTTGGTATGGGTAAAAAAGTTGAAAAATTCTAGCTTCGCCAGTGGTGACACCGCTTATTATAGGTTGAGTGTTGGTCGGGCAACAAAATTTATTTTACATATTTTAATGTGTAGCCTCTCACTGTCAGCTTAAGTTATAGCAAGTTTTTTTAAGGCTAACCCCACCTTTACATCTATCTCTTTGCATTTATATCGTAATAACCGATCTGTGGCACTTGTGGCGATAGAATGATCTATAAATAGAAGAAAAAGAAGTTTGTGTTTTTAAAGTTTTAACCAAAAACATTTACATGAATAGCCGTTTTCCGCTTGATCCTATATATATTATCTTATAAATAAACAAAGACAGAGTTTGTGCTTACAAAACAACATTTATTTTTTTAAATATTTATTAAGTACTTTTTGGTTTTGTTAAAATAAAACTTTATTTTGACAAGACAATTTTTTTGATAAGGAATCGTAAACTCTATATATTCTTATTTTTTTTAATACCATAAATTGTAGATTTTAAATGGATGACGTTACCCAAGCTTTAATTAAAAGTAGTTTAAAGGTAACAGTTATTAATATAATATCTAATATCCCTAATAGCTTTACCACGTTTTTTAGTGGAATGCAATAATACAAGTTTCATTACTTAAACTGTTGATAGAACTGAGGAATTACTTTACCTAGCCAGTACTTGGACTTCATACCAACTTCCGTTGGATGTTCTGGAGAAAGAAAGTTATTTATTCTGTTTGTTTTTTTGTTTAAATTTTAATATTATTTTTTTTGTAAAATAATATAAAGTCATATATTCACAAGAAATATAATCATATTTTTACAAAAAGAACAACAAAGTACCAACTATATCCTACTAATTTGTTTTTTGATTCGCATTATTTCAGGTACACTTCTCTTACAAAGCCGCGTGGCAAGTCTCGTGGCACACCGAAGAAGCAGGTGTATTCACCTGCCGGGTCGGGTTGTATAATTGCCTGGTAGTACGAAACTGATTAACCCTAAGATATCGGTTTTTGGCAAAAATTAGATACCGCACTTTTTATTCATTCTTTATTGTCACAAAAACCATTGATCGTGGGCCACTTAATGATGAACACCTATTGTCTATTTATCCATTTTTTATACCTCTATTATATAGATTAATTTTATTGTCCAAACTTTTATGTGTTTTACTATCATTTAAAACCAAAAGTAACTTTTCATTCTTTTGTTACGTTTTTCACACAAACGTAAACATAAACACAACATAAGACGTAGTTAACTTTGACTTAACTTTTTTAGCTTCAACATTTAACTTTAGTATTAGGCTAATTGGTCAGTACACTTGTTAAAGTAAAATAAGCTTTACCAAAAAGTATTTAAGTATAAAGATTAATAATAAGTATTAAGTATAAAGATTAATAAAATTTATTCATGGTGATTATTCCTGATAAAGATCGTTGAAAAATAGCAAGCCAAGAGCTATCTAAGTGCATGTTCCGAACTTAAACATCGTTAAAGGTTTTATCAACTGAAAACTTGGCTCTTGTGCTTCCTAATATTTATACCATGAATACTTCTTTTTATTTGTCGATCTATCTGCGTTTTAGTACAATTTGGCATTATGGTTGATTTACAACTTTTGTACAAAGCTAATAATTTTTAAAAATAATAACTATTTACTGGTGAAGTAAGGTGGCATTACCATGGAACGCAGCAAAGGCAGCCTTACTTCTTTAAAAAGTACCATTTTTCATTTTTATAATACCCACGTAAGTCTGTAGGAAGCCTCCTTTTTAGATGCTTAACCATTTTCCCCTGTTGTATAGGTACCATGTAGTATGACTACTATAATCAGGGCCGTAGCTTTAAGGTTGGTTAGATCCCCCTTTCCAAAATTTTTATGACCACCTTCGAGCATATACCTACAGGAGGCAGCCTTGCAGCTCCAAAAACAAAACTGGCTACGGCCCTGACTATAATAAAGTAACTTAGATATTTGCCCACCGTCATATTTGGTTTGTTTATGGTTGTCTTAAAATAAATGTACATTTCGTAAAGCTCCCTCGCAAAAATCACTCGAGCAAAACTTACTCGCATTGAATGAAATTTCGCACTACCCAAAACAGAGCGCAATTCAGAACTAAAAACAGCGCCAGTGGGGCGAGCCGCCTTCAGTTCTATGTTCGCAGCCAACATGCAATCTTGTTTTGTCCCTCCCGCCGCTGCAGCCGCGTTTTCTCTCAAATCAATGTTATTTTTGAGCAAGAAAGGGAAAAAGAAAAATCGCCGCCCTCGACGATGGTAGAGCAGACCTTTATTTTCTGGAGAAGCCAAATTGGAAACAACCTTGTAAGAGAAATGATACAGGAACCCATTGATGATACAATTAAGAACTTCGTCCGCCTAAGTACACAAGATTTTGAACAGCTGGTTTTTACTGATCAGTCAAAAAGGCGAAAGATCGAAAGAAAATATTCTTTCGATCTTTTGCTTCGGTATGATCCCAGTAGCGCTTTCATCCTCCCTTTCACTGTAAAAAATGGAAAAGTTTAATTAGGAACTAATTTCCTTCCACGCATCTTCTTTTTAATTGCAATTGAAATAGTTTTGTTTTTCGGATTCCACATCAATTCTCAATTTTTGTAAAGTTCGATGAGCTGCAAACACTGTCCTTAATTCATCCCCTTGCGCATCTATGAAGACCACGTGTACACTGAGCGAAATTCGATGATTAAAACCCTAGGTAGGTAAGTAGGTTTAAAGTGAGTGAGTATAACACCCTTCCATCGCGACCGATCGGTCTATTGTGGCTCACACCCTTTTATATTTCTCCCACCAGGTCCAGACTCCTTATAAATCTGATGATCCTGTTGGGAGAGAGATCTTTCACCTCCCCCGGCAACAAGGTGTCATTGCCGAGGATTGCGAATCTTAGTCGTGCACAGTATGTGTTCTGTCGATTCATCCCCCTCCATGCACATGCGGCACTCGGCGGCGTCTTCCGCTAGGCCGATCTTGTGCATTGGTATTTTAATCTGCAGTGTCCCGTGTACAGTCCCACTAGAGTTTTAAGGTGCAAAACCCTATCATGCGCAGACAATATTCGACTGAGCTCCAGCTCGCAGCGAGGACCCTCACCCTACAATTACTCAGGGGTAAGAGAGCGTCTACACTAGGTGCAATTCCCTCCAACCAAAGAAATTACGTCTAATGTAAACGCAGCAGTATTGTTGGTCCAAAGCTCATTTATAAAATAACTATCGTTCTTTTGTAGGAAAAAAAATTATTTTATAAATTTTATTTATTTTAACACTAGTATCTTAACATATTAAATAAAATAACGTTTAATTGATAACTCTTTGCGTGCAACATACATTCGATACAACCTTTTTTGGAAATCAAGTGTCGTGACCTCTTATAAAAAAAGCTACCTCTACCACACCTCTATTTTAAGTTTTTATCGGTATCTAGCTAATTAAATGTTAGGTATAGCATTTCAACCCCCAATTATTACACCTATAGTGTTAAAATTTAATTATAACTATCCCTTAGCACCTACCCTTTGCGGCTATTTTAATACTTGCTTGTCATTTCACTTAACCATAAAGTAGAAAAATTTTAATTGTTGGCCCATAAATGCAGGCTGCAATTAAAAAATACTTTTCATTTTCTAAGGTATAATTTAAAAGAATAAAATAGTCCGTAAAGCGTTTACTAAAAAAATAATTTCTTATCAAACTTTAGTAGCAAGTTCGTTATTAAAATCTCGGGCTTATGGACCAAATTTTCAGTTAAGATAATGTCCCATTTTTATTTAGAAAATTATAGTATTAGATAAAACTTTGTGATATTAAAATATCTAATTATATACTACATTCCAATTTTGCAGGGGCTTTGAATATCAAGTAATAATATGATATTACTGGTTTTATTAGAACGTTGGTTTATTAAATTTTAAAAGGTATAGGCATGCTATTTTAAAAAGAAAAATGAGCAAACAGGAGCTTTATTAACGCGCAGTAATAATAACGAAACAAATTTTGATGTTATAGCAATCTAGAAACCGTTTTTTTTTTTACAGTTGGCAACAAGATATTTAAACTGGCTAATTTTTTAAAGTAAAAGACTATTAGATATTTATAGAAAAGTTTTGTATCATTCTCCATAAAATATCAATTAGCGATCGTTTTAATAAAATATGCGCTCTAAATGGCATCTATTTTTTCTTGTCTTTTTCGGATTTCGTATAAAAAAGCAGCTATTTTGCATAGCTGGCAGGCAGCCTGTGTGCAACTTATCTTCAAGGAAAGATCTAAAAACCTTCTTTCTGTTTAAAGATGCTTAAACCTTTTCTCATATGTTTTAAGATAATAAAAAAAAACAATAATTTTCAAATTTTAAAGTTTTCATAAAAACATAAACAAGAAATTATACATAAGCATCAGGGATATCCCAGAATTCAGTAGTAATACTGACTTTAGTACTTCTTATTGGCATTTTCTTATTTCATTTATAAGTTTTGCAGATGACCCCCTAACTTTAATATTTATGATTTCAAAACAACCTCTAAACCGAATTTGGAAAATAAATTTAGGCAAATAGAGTTCTCATTTAACCGCTTACAACTTTGTGAGAATTGGCCGTAGAAGAAAATCGTAGATAGAAAAAAAAATTTGAAATTAAATTTTCTACAAGCCAGTATGGGTGAAAAATCGCAAAATGCATTGTGATGATTGCAAAAGGCAATAAACTAAAAAAAGTTTAAAAAAGGCCCAGTTCTTTTCGTGATTTTTTTGGACCCTTTAGATATTTCTGAAGACATCCATATTCGGCCCAAAAATCATCACACTATGATGAAACATCATGCCAATTTTGGCATTTTCGATAGTTTTTGCACAATAATTTTGCAAGCTAGAGACGTTTAAAAAAATTGTTCATTTTATAAATTGGGTAAAGTCCAAAATATGGAACTTAGGCATTATTTTTCATATATACTAGAGATCTTAAACTTTTAAAAGTTTTTTTTTAAATAATAAACGATTTAAAGTGAGAACGTCGCCGAGGGGAATCCCCTTAATGTCGGCTAAGGAAAGCCAATACTCGCCCAGCATGGATCTTCTCTTGGACGAGAGTGCAGGGCAGTCACAAAGGATGTGCTCCACCGTCTCGTCTTCCTGTTCAAAACCTCTACATAGAGGCGTGAAAGACCTCCATATTTGACCAAAAAAAAACATATTATAATAAAACATTATACAATCGGTCCAATAGTTTTTGCATAATATTTTTTTAATCCATTTTAAGCTTTTAAACGTTTTTTTAAATGAAAATTCGATTATTTAGGCGCCCTCCGCAAATGATAAAAATACTTACTAATGGAAATAATTATTAAAAAAAAATTTGTTTTTTTGTATATATATATATATATATATATATATATATATATATATATATATATATATATATATATATACAGTATGTCCACGGAAAAGGTGTTGAAGAGGCAATTTTACTCTAGATAAAAAATTTGGCTACTTCTTAGAGTAAGATTGGAATAGAAACATTTGACATATTTTATACGCGGTGTTCAGAAAATTGAAAAAACTTAAAATGGTACAAGAGTAAAGTGCATTTATTTGTGAAGATATGGAAATAAGTTACTAGGAAAAGTTGTTCAAAATTAAAAGGCCTACTTTTATTTATTTGTGATTAAATTAATTTTAATACCAATTTAAATTTTTAATATTAATTTTATCAAATTTTTTGCTGTTAAGTAAGCTGACGTTTCTGCGGCTAATAAATTATAAAAGCGAAATGTCAATACAGCTTGTCACTATCAACGCCTACTAGTACAATAAAGAGTTGTTAATTTGGAATTAGATAATATTAAAATAATTTTAATCACAAATTAATAAAAGCAGGCCGTTTTTTTTTTGAAAAATGATATTAGGAACTATCTTTTACTTTTAAACAACTTTTTCTAGTAACTTATTTCCATATCTTCTCAAATAAATGCACTTGACTCTTGAACCATTTAAAGTTTTTTCAATTTTCTGAATACCGCGTATAAAATTTGTTAAATGTTTTTATCCCAATCTTACTCTAAGAAGTAGCAAAATTTTTATAAGAGTAGCGTTTTTTGATAAAATAAAAAATAAAGAAGTTTTTTACTATTCAACACCTTTTCCGTGGACGTACTAAATTTGGTAATCACTGAAAAGGTGTGGAATAGGAAAAACTTCTTTATTTTAATTTTATCGAAAAAAGTTACTTGTAATAAAAATGTTTATACACTTTTCTTAGAGTAAGATTGGGATAGAAACATTTAATATATTTTATACGCGGTATTCAGAAAATTGAAAAAACTTTAAATGGTTCAAGAGTCAAGTGCATTTATTTGAGAAGATATGGAAATAAGTTACTAGAAAAAGTTGTTTAAAAGTAAAAGGTAGTCTCTAATACCCATTTTCGAAAAAATCGGCCCACTTTTATTTATTTGTGATTAAAATTTTATTATCAATTAACTAATTCCAAATTTTTGTACTAGTAGGCGTTGATAGTGACAAGCTTTATTGATACTTTGCTTTTATAATTCATTAGCTGCAGTATCGTCAGCTTTAAATGCTTACTTAACAGCAAAAATTTGATAATAAATTGATATTAAAAATTTAAATCGATATTAAAATAAATTTAATCACCCAAAAATAAAAGTAGGCCGATTTTTTCAAATATTGGTATTAGAGACTATCTCTTAATTTTGAACAACTTTTCCTAGTAACTTATGTAACCATGTCTTATCAAATAAATGCACTTTACTCTTATTACCATTTTTTAAATTTTCAATTTTCTGAACACCATAAAATATGTTAAATGTTTCCATCGCAACCTTACTTTTAGAAGTAGCAAAATTTTTTATCAAGAGTAGCTTTTTTCGATAAAATCAAAAATAAAAAAGTTTTATCTTCAACACCTTTCCATGGACATACTATATATATATATATATATATATATATATATATATATATATATATATATATATATATATATATATATATATATATATATATATATATACACGAAATTCTGCCACAGATTCGAGTGCATGCATAATGGAATCTCCCGAAACCGTAAGAGATACGAAGTCGGATTTAAGTATTGCAAAGTTGCGAATTTAGGTGCCTAACAACATGACCTTTAGAAAGTTGTAAAATTCCAAGTACTTCCGGAGATATCCGGAAAAAAACGAAATTTTCCGATTTCGTTTTTATTTTTTTCTGACGTTATTTAAAGAGATATGGAAAAACAAAAGACACTTTCTTATGGCCCTTTTAAAGCTCTACAAAGCAGCATTCAAGGATTTTCCGTACGACGTTTCGTTTTCATTAAACCATCATCAACTTTATTTTTTTAAATACGACACTCAATTGTTTATTGCATTATTTTGAAGCAGTTATAATCCCAATTACAAGGATGTATAACACTTAATATTTTTTTGTTAAATAAACATATTTTCCATAAGAGACAATGAGTTAAACAAGGAACGCACATCATTTCTTATGGGGGCGTTCCATATTTGTTAATAAATATTAAGTGTTATACATTTTTGTAATTGGGATAATAAGGGGTTCAAAAAAATAAAATAAAAAACCCAAGTCCGTATTTAAAAAAATAAAGTTGATGATGATTTAACGAAAACGAAACGTCGTACGGATAATCTCTAAACGCTGTTTTGTAGAGCATAAAAAGTGGCCGTAAGAAAGTGTCTTTTGTTTTTCCATTCATACTTTAAATAACGTCGGAAAAAATTAAAACGAAATCGGCAAATTTCGGTTTTCTCGGATATCTCCCAGAAGCATTACTCGGAATTTGCCGCGGCTTTCTAAAGTGGACATGGTTAGTTACGCAAATACACAACTTTTTCATAATTTAACCGACTTCGTACCTCTTACGGTTTCCGAGACCCCCATGCATGCACCCTATGGCACATACCTATTATATATATATATATATATATATATATATATATATATATATATATATATATATATATATATATATATATATATATATATATATATATATATATATATATATATATATATATATATATATATATATATATATATATATATATATATATATATATATATATATATATATATATATATATATATATATATATATATATATATATATATATATATATATATATATATATATATATATATATATATATATATACAAAAAAAATTTTAATAATTATTTCCATTAGTAAGTATTTTTATCATTTGCGGAGGGCGAATAAAATAATCGAATTTTCATTTAAAAAAACGTTTAAAAGCTTAAAATGGATTTAAAAATTATTGTGCAAAAACTATTGGACCGATTGTATAATGTTTTATCATAACATGTTTTTTTTTTTTGGTCAAATATGCATATCTTTCACGCTATCTATGTAGAGAGGTTGTGAACAGGAAGACGGGACGGTGGAGCACATCCTTTGTCAGTGCCTGCACTCGTCATGAGAAGATCCATGCTGGGCAGTATTGGCTTTAAAGTTAGCACACTTCTATTGGGATTCCCCTCGGCGACGTTCTCACTTTAAATCAGTAGGATGAGCGGCGTACTGAGTGAGGAGTCCCCTTTAGGAGGAAGCACAACCGGCCTACTGAGTCATAGGTGCCGTGATATCTATCACCCTCCTCATCTTCAGATTCAGACTTAGATGGAGGTATTTAAAGATATCTAAGAGCCAAAAAACCACGCTAAAAACTATTTATTGCCTTTTTTTTATTGCTTTTTTACAAAAAGCGTAATAATTTTGGAATTTCTAGGTAATTCAATCTTACAGAAAATTTACAAAATTTTTTTCTCTACGATCCATATTTATAAAATTATAGGCAATTAAAGTAGCGTGTTTTTGGATTTTTTTCACTTTATGTCTATTCGACCAATGTTTCGGACTTTTCTGTAAGGAAGCGCATCTTAATTCTTGTTAAATACATATTTCCCAAGAGCTTCCAGCAAAAACATGCCTGCCCCCTTGTAAATTCAACAACTTTTTTGTTTTGTTACCTGTAAACAATATAAAATTATATTAGTTTTCTAAGTTATCCTAAATAAATTTTCTTCTTCAAAATAAATTAAAAAGATAAGAAATCAAAGGCTGATTTTTTAACATAAATTAATATATTTGCAAAGGAAATAAATTTATTTAAGGCTACAGGGCTTTATTAACATGAAAAATAATCCTAATTTAATGCACAAGTGTGACTGCTATTATCGAAAACTTAATGATCATTAAACCATGTATAACGATGGACATCAAAAGATGTCTCAAGAATGAATTAAATAAGATTGTCTTCTTGTATGTCTTTTCATTATTTTCCACCGACAGGTTTTATCAAATAATTAATATTTATATCGTTTTTGGTTTTTGATTATTTTTGTCATTTATTATAATTTGGTAACGGTATCACTGATCTGGAATATTTACCGAAATTGTTGGTTTTGCTTCATTATATCTGCGTAATTTTGCAAATTACACGTGTCTTGTTCTTTTCAAATATTTAACATGCAGCAAGGTGTCTGATTACGATCAATATAAAAAATCTTGGCCATTTCAGAAGTATCGTTAGCTACTGTGAGCAAGTTGTTGAGAGAAATAATTGCATATAATCGAAATGTTCACACCTCGTTATAAGTACTTTTCTTCTTTAATCAGACAAATTTCATTATGTTTAGGTTGTTTAATGGGAATCAGTGCATACCATATTATTATAAAAAATACTTGTATGATTACCTAACGATATTGATAAGTTAAAGATTCAGTAGCAACAGCATCTAAAAATACATAGTTGTATTGTTTTTAGTTTTTTATATTTATACCTTTATATAAAGTGGTACATAATATTACTATACGTTTAATAAGTAAGTTTACGTTAAATAACTAAAGTAAGTAAACTTTTTTAATACTTACAAGCCTATAAACTAATATATTTAAAGACATTACGATCACTGACCTAATATAAACAAAAAAGGTGTTGTTTCACTTTATATTTTTTTTCTTGATGTGTGAAGTCGGTAATATATGTCTGTCTATGTCCTATTTTATGTCTTAAGACAACAAGAAACTGAAATAGATTTAAATAAATAATTGTTTTTGGACTTAGTATGGTTTTTATTGAAAATAAGAAAAAAAAACACATTTTTTTAGTGGTGCCTAATTTTCTTAATTAAAATACGACTGAGCATGTATAAATCCAACTTATAAACATGCAGGTGTTTTATAGGTGACCATGGAATATATATATATATATATATATATATATATATATATATATATATATATATATATATATATATATATATATATATATATATATATATATATATATATATATATATATATATATATATATATATATATATATATATATATATATATTTATATATATATATATATATATATATATATATATATATATATATATATATATATATATATATATATATATATATATATACATACATACATACATATATAGAGATCTGGCGACCGAAATTAAAAGAATTTGGAACCTCAGAGAGGAAGTGAGAATCCTCCCACTGATCATAAGCACTAATGGGCTCGTACTGAACAGCACTGTAAAGCACTTGGCTGAACTCAAACTTCCACACGCAACTATACTGTGGATGCAGAAGGCTGTCGTACTGGGCACAGTGGCCATCATTCGATAAATAGTCTTCCCATAGTTAGAAAATATGGCTGCTCTTGGCTTTGATAGCCCGGGCAGTCGTATAAAACCCACTAAACGTGTGGAGCAAAAAAAAAAAAAAATATATATATATATATATATATATATATATATATATATATATATATATATATATATATATATATATATATATATATATATATATATATATATATATATATATATATATATATATACGGTTATGTAGAATAAAAAAAAATTAACAATACACAGGGAGTATAAAAATTTTTTTTGGATTTTTTTTTAAATAATCATACCCTTAACCATAATGTTTTAGATAACCCAATGGCAATATGTTTTTTTACGTACCATATTTTATTAAAAATAATTTTCATCCGGTCGGATCTTCGACTATAAAAATATTTTAGAATAAACGTATTGTTTTTAATTTTCAAAGTTGCAATGCTAACAGTACTCGTAATGTAAAGGCAATTTTAGAACTCTTAAATTGTGTCAATTTTGGTGCGGCAAATGACATAAGAACACCAATTAAAAACACAAGAGCCCAAGTCATACTATATTCACTTGCTCTAAGTTTGTTTTAGCATATACAGTTTCAAAAACTATTAATACAAAGATAGTGAACACGCCTAAAAAAAAACCATTCCAAAACAAGAACTAAAGGTTAAAATCTAAAATATAAACCTATTGCCTAAATACCAGACGATTACTTAGAACGCATCGGCAGTGCAACACGGCGATTTACCGATCACCGTGTTTACGAAATACAGCTTTCGCCTAATAAGTTAAATATTCGTTGATTTTTTTTTATATTATTGTGCTTTAAAAATTAATTTTACACTTATTTTCGTGGATATTAAGTTATGTATGTTAAATTTAACTAAATTTCTATTATTAGGTATTAAATCACCTTATATATTTGTGCCTGATTACAGTAGTATTTAAAAAATTGGCAATTGGAAATTTACATTTTATTAAAAAAAAAACCAAAATTATTAAAAAAAAGGTAGTTTGATTTATAACTTATAACCCTGGTTATCTCAGGTGCATCTCCAATTGTAACGTAGTTTTTGAGTTGCGATTTAAATAGACTGAATGACTATATTCTGACCTTATGTCGGCCTGCATAAAGTATATATTTATGTCCCTACATTCATTTTTAACTAATAGTCTAGTCGAGAGGTTTGTTTTCTGCGAGAAATTGTTAGAAAACATCGAAAAATATGAGCCACAGCTCATTCGACGCGGAATGCAAATCTGAGAAAGGGGTTTTGAGGATTTTTTCTGCCAATAAAAATTGCAATTGTTATTAACAACAAACGAAAAAAAAGAGATAGCGGCAATTGCAAAAAAGATCCTTGAAAAGGAGGATATTTCCAAAAAAAAGTTCCAACTCCCGAAGCTGTATCTCCATTGTTAATAATTTTAATTTAACGCTGAACATGAGCCTCCGCGCAACATTTTGGTTGTGCGCTGAGTCAAAACTGAATACGTCACACAAAATATTTTTTAGGGTATTAAATATTAATTAAAATTTTTTAAAATATTATGGTGTATACAGAATACTCCAAAGAATTTTTTTCCGTTGAAAATTTAACGTAAAGTTAATTTTTTAAAAATAAGGAAAATTGTTAATTACTAAAATTGTTTCGAAATTTTGTCTTTATTGTACATTAACAAAAATTTTTAAATAATTGTTGTGAATTTTTTTTTGCTTCTTATATACATACTTAACAAGATCACGCCATAAACGTTTAATAAATTTTATTCCTTTTTTATAATAATAAAACTCTGATTTTTCATTTTTAAAATTATTATAAAGAAAGGATAGAATTTATTAAAACTTTTAAGGCGTGATCTTGTTAAGTATGTATATAAGAAGGGCTCCAAGACACAAAAATTTTTTACGACAATAATTTAAACATTTTTTTTTTCATGTACAATGAAGAGGAAATTTAAAAAAAAACTTTGTTAATTAGCAATTGTCTAACTTATTAAAAAATTAACTCTCAGTTAAATTTTTAATGGAAATAAATTTTTTAAAGAGTCACGAATCCCATATAAGTTTTTTAAAATTTTTTAATTAATATTTAATACCTTAAAAAGAATTATTTAGTGTGACGTACTCGGTTTCGACTCCGAGCGCGCAACCAAAAATGTCGCGCGGAGGCCCATTTATAGCGTTAAACTAACATTACAAATAATAATTATAGAGTTTCGGGAGTTTTTTTTTAGTTTTTTTCTCTACAAGGATCTTTTTTGCAATTTTTGCTATCTCTTATGGTTTGTGAGTTATTATGAAAAATCAAAAAGGCTTCTTTTTTTGTTCTTTGTTAATAACAATTGCAATTTTAATTGGCAGAAAAAAGCCTCAAAACCCCTTTCCCAGATTTGCATTCCGCGTCGGATGAGCTATTGCTCATATTTTTCGAAGCATTCTAACTATTTTTCACAGGAAACACACTTCTTGACTAGACTATAAATGATTAAACTAAATAAGAAAACACTTTTTATCAAGAAAACAGCTGGTAAAAAGAAAGATACGTGCTACTTTCTGCAAAAATATTTTTTTATTCATTTACATAGGTATTTTCAAAAGTGTCAGTCAAAAGTATACAGCGTCTGGGTTTCATTAAAAGGCGCCTGCAAAGCTATGTTTTTACGCTGAAAGTGGTAATGGTCTAGTAAAAGATAAGATAATTTTAAGCAACACCTATTTATACAGGTTGCCAATACTACTTAATTAATAGTGCCCACAGCCAAGATACGGCGCCATATTAAGATATCAAACGTCACTCCCATTGATAGTAAAACGAGGTTATGTTTTCTATTTGAATGTGGAGTTATCAGTCTTTGTTTGTGGTTAAGTGTGAAGTTAATGGAAAGAAAAGATTAGATGTGTCGAAATAGTTAAAAAGTATTTAAATGTAATCGTAAAGAGTATTTAAGGGTTATATGGACGATAAACTTAGATGTTACAGATCGATCACGGCTTGGTTTTTAAACCAATTTAGATAACTTTTTACCATTAAGAAGATGTAGAAAAGATAAATTTAATATAACTTTTGTAATTGTTTTAATTAAAAATTATACATACGTATGTGCAGTTTGTTTTAAATAAACCGTTATTTTAACGAATTTTAGGCTTTTAATAGAAAATGTAATGAGTAAGAGATTAAAATCCATCATTTATTTTTAATTTATTTAATTAAATAGAAAATAATTTTATTCTATATTTAAGCATTAAATGTAAAAATCAGTTATTGTTAGAAGTAAAAGGGCTGTTAAAATGCAAATGGAAATAATATAAAAATTTTGTCCTACTTTTTTCTTACCCTACCTAATCAATAAATAGGGTATATTATAATTTTTAAAACTCAATAAGATATTTAAAGCCGTATTTAAAAAAATACCCTTACGGAAAAACCTTAATTTAAATGTTTCATAAAAAACTAACTTTGACATTATTCCATGTGTTTTGCTTTCTGTTGTTCAGCCCCACAAAATAAAAAAGGCGAAAGTCCTAAAGACTTGACCGTGATATTTTTATGTTTTTGGGGTCGCTGAATCTGAATCTGGGGTAAGTTTGACCACATCAGGTCAGAGTCAAGGGCATTTCAGGGTCAAATTTGCAAAATTACACAGCTCAACAAAAAAAAATTGAAGGCCAAGAGACTTGATCATTGAATCTTTGTATTTTTCAAATCGCTAAATCAGAATCAGAATTTTTAGGTCAAATCTGCAAAAGTAATTGCAACCAAATTTAAAGAGTATACTTATGTTTTTAAGGTTGCTGAATACAAATCTGTGGTCAAATTAAAATTTTGCAGATTTGACCTGAAATTCCCTTGGCCTTGACCTGATGGGATCAAACTGACCCCGGATTCGGATTTAGCGACCCCAAAACCATAAGAAAATTATATTCAAGCTTTTCGGACCTTCAATTTAAATGCGATTAATTTTACAAATTTGACCTTGAAATGCTTTTAATCATAACCCAATGGAGTCAATCTGAGCACAGATTCGTTTTTGGCGAACTCATAATAATAAATATACATTCTTTAAATTTGATTGCGATTAATTTGGCATATTTAACCTTGAAATGCCCTTGACCCAGACCTGATGCGGTCAAACTGATCCTGGATTCGGATTAGGCGACCCCAAAAACATAAAGATACAAGTCTTTCGGACCATCAACTTTTTTTATTTTGTGAGGCTGTGTTATAGAAAAAATATTAAAGTTAGTTGCACGATTAACCCAATTCACAGTTTTGCTAAGGAAAGTCTCCTTTATTGTATTATTTATTTTTCGAAGCCACTCACTTAAAATAATGTGAAAAGAAAGCGCATGGTAATGCAGATATCACTTTCACATGACATTCAACAAATTCTGAACTAATTCTTTACCTATAAGCATTTCAAATCTGCAGAATAAAAAATATGTAATCATTGAGAACGATCTTTATTTTCACATGCATATTACATTCATAGCCGCAGAAGCTTGGATAAAACTTAATTTTCTATTTAAATCCAGAAAATATTTTCGTTCTTCTAATTCGTATGCTTTGTATGTATCCCAAATCGAACCTTTCTTCGAGTATAGCGTTTTTAATTCCATTCACAAAAGAACGTTCGCCTTATTAATGACCCTCCTCTTACTTTCTTCTTTTGCTCACCGTGTAGCTATGGGGATTATGTTGCTTTTTTATAGATTTTATAACGGCTTTTACTTTGAACACTTAGTTAATATTATTCCTCGCCTAGCAGCTCCCAATAAAGTAAGACTTATGTCCAACTTTCATGCATCCTTTCACAGTCCAACTGGACATATTGTTCTCCCTAGAGTGACTAGACGGTTATGAAACTTGAAATATTCTTGCTACTGACATTTTTTCTTTTTCTGCAAATCTTTAAATTTTTAAGTTTCCTGTCAATGAAGTGCCTTTTACAATACTTAAGATACCCACCGTGCATTAGTACTTATGCTTCGTAGACTGTCCTAAGATAAAAAAAACACTAAACGAACTTTAATCAATCATCCTAAAATAAAACATACTAGACACAGTGTAGTTTTAGAAATCTTTGACATTTGTGTTTATTTTATATTTACTTATAGCAATCCAAAAATGTTTATAATAAAAAAAATTAATAGCAGGAAAAGCAGTAAACGAAAAAAGGAGTATGTTTTTAGTTTTTTAGTACAAGGTACAGACACAGTCTAATAGAAAATCAAGCTGTATTGTTTATTACAACAAAAGCATATCAGGTATTAATGGCATATTACTTCTATAGTCATAGGAAAGCTATTAAGGCTGTACAGGACCATTCAACGAGAGCCGAATAGGGTCATATTGGTGTCTTTTCTTATAAAAAAAATGTCAAATAGCCATTTTGGGTACTTCTTTTCATAAAATTCTAAAAAATCCCTAAAAAATATTTAAATTAAACCAAAAGGGAAAGCACATAGGATTAACGTTTGCTTATTAAGAGTACACCTTACCAGGTTTGCGGTTCGATAAGAAAAACACGATTTAATGGTTTGAAATACACTTTATTATTCAGTATAGTCTCGCTGAACATCAATAAACTTGTTTCAACAAAATTCCAATTTATGAATTCCATCCCTGAAGTGAGAATCTGGAAGGGCTGCAAAATACGCTTCCTCAGCTGTTATGACCTCATTGTTTAATAAAAAAAACGCTTTCCAGACATGAATTTTTTTAGGTCTGGGGCCAAATTTGGTAAATACGGTGGATGCGCTCCAACAATTCGAACGAATTAGCCATTGTCAAAATGCTCTTGTAACGCGGTGCATTGTCCTGATAATAAAGATTTTTTTCTTCTAGAAACCGGGTCTTTTTTTACGAATTTTTTCCTTAAGCTGGTCTAAAAGGTTACAACAATATTCAGAATTTATTGTTTTATCAGTCTGCAAGTAATCCACAAACAAAATTCCGCATCCCAAAAAAACTGATGCTAACACCTTCTTGGCCGATTTCTGGACACGAACTCTTTTCGGAGCCGAAGAACAGGTTCACACCACTCTTTAGCCCCTTGTTTTGATTCAGGATCATGGTGATACACGAAAGTCTCTTCCATAGTGATGAATGGACGCACAAAATTTACTTTATTCTTTCGAAAACGCTCCAAATGTTACTAAGAGAGTCGCATTTAAATGTTTTTTGTTCCATTTTTCTACTAAATCTCTTTCAGTCACTCATCGATTTTTCAATACGGTATCCTGTATTTTATTTACGATTTCTGGTGTTGTTGCTGTTTTTTACGTCCTTGACCTGGATCGTTTTAAGGCTTGTACGACCACGTTTAAACTCAGCAACCCATCTTTCTACTGTACTAATTAAAGGCGAAGAGTCCTTATAACTTTCAACATTTGTTCATAAATTTCCTTTGCTTTTAAACCTTCCCAAAATAAAATTTAAATCAGTGCACAACACTTGATTTTTTTCATTGTAAAAAAATAATGTGCAATGTCGATACTAAATGGCTTGTAAAAAAAGAATTATTTGACAGATTGAAATGAAACTTCACGTATGTTTATATGAAGAGTGTACCAACATAACAAAAAAAAAATATGCTAGTAGCAACGAACCGCTAACCTTTTTGAACATCCCTATATTTTTTATTGGTTTGTTTTTGTAAGCAAATCTTTTTTTCTTCGATACGTTTCAGCAAAAAAAAAATTGTATTTTGTTTTAGTAACAAGGAGAATTTATTAATTTATGTAAGTACTTTGCGAATTAAATTAGTAAATATAAAAAGACAACAACAAATACCTAAAAATGGCAAAAAGGAAAAGTCAAGCACACGCTAATAAGATGGTTAATGCGTTTTTTAACATAATAGAAAGACTAGAAGAATAAGAAATTACCTTAAAAGCAAGAAAAAAAGACGAAATAAGGTGAGTTTTTATTGTTAAATATTGGACACTACCCATAAGATAAGTTAAGATTCCCTTTCCCAAAAACGAATTAAAAATATTACAGAGCATATTAAAAGTTAAAATTATATATTAATTAATAAATAAACAGATTTTTAAGTATTTTAAATTAATTGCTTTAATTCATTAATTATTCTGGTATATAGGGTTATAAACTAAATGCATTTTACTTATGCGTGCGTGCTTTTGCCATACAACGACTGAAGACAATAAAGCACAATTTAAAACAATTTTTTATGTTACAGTTCGTTGCCAAATTAGCTCAAAATTAAAAAGCGGTCATAAAGATATAACCAGTAGCCATCATTACTTTAAATATGGGTCATATAATGTTTGTATAACAAAAGTTATTGCCTTTAAATTTGGCAGCCCCAGTAAAATGAGAATAAGAAATAAGACAATTTTTTAATAAAAAGAATTTCAATTTAAAATTATTTGACAGCATTAGACTGAAATTATAAAAAATTGCACTTTCTATTTTTTCTTTGTAAAAATTTTAAATTAGTTTTATAAATAGGAAAGAAAAATACTTCAATACATCCATATGTGTTTTGTCTATTTTGTATTTCTTATTTTAACGTACAAAAATACGCATTTTGCCCTCATGGTAATTTAAATTTTAAATAAAATAACGTTTTAAAAATTTTAGCAAAATTTTTCGCAAATTCTGTACCCTACAATGTTTATAATAAATGTTAACATTACCGAAGCTATAGAAACAGAGATAATCGCGAAAAATTGATTTTTGTGCCCTTTGACCTTGAATAACTCACGGCGCGGACACGGGATTTTATGAGACTTTTAGGACACCTTTTAGAACTTCCAAAGGAGGGTGTATACAACTTTATAGCTTATCTTATTATCTCTAATTCCGAGGTGAAATCCTTTATATGACTGCACTAAAGGGCAATTTAATAGGTTTACAATCCTTTCCATATAACATCGAAAGTAAAAAATATAAAAAATAGTATAATTAGTTTTTCGACAAAAGTTTGTTAACTGTGCAAATAGACTAAGTAAGTTATTATTTAAATAGGGCGGCAACTTCAAAGAATTCCCTCTTATTCGCATGTAGTTTAACAAGGTAATGATGTGAAGCCGACCTCGATTTTTCAAGCAAGAAGAATTAGCCAAAAAATATTGAACCTGCTTATAATAAAGAGCATTAAATTATGCCTATGGACAAATTATGAGTAATGAAGCCAGTCAGACCAAAAAAATTGCCTTCATATTAAATAGCTACTACCATTTTGAGAGCAAGAAGAAAGTTTCACTGTAATTTGCGTCGAACAAAACACTACAAAAAATTTGAATATTTTATTTCTTTGTTTTATTTTGGACCCATTTTAAAAATAATAAGAACGTTTTTGAAATGAGATATTTCTATTATTTAAGTTGGTTAAAATACAATGCCTTGATTGATTACCCCGGCTTATGACCACACACACACCGTAGAGTTAAAGATGTAATTTACACAAGGTAAAAAAAAATATTGGGCTAACTGAAAAAAAGGTACTTTTTAAAAGCTAATAACCTTATTTCCTATGGCGTGATAAGATATTTCTTTAAATTTTTATAATAATTAGTAAGAAAATTAATAATAAATTATTAGTAAATTATTAAATACAGAGAGATTTTAGAAGGTAAATAATTCAGTGGCGCATCTAGGATTTTCAATTTTTTTTTATCTGAAAAGTTAAATATAGAGCTCACACCATATATACAGGGTGTCCTGATAAGGTCGTCCTCCGGCGATATCTCGAACCCTTCTTCGCATAGTTTTCGGAAAAAAAAAATATTTATAGTAAAACCAGCCTCGAGAAAATGCTGAAAATTATTTTCAAGTTTCTAATTTCACCGCTAGAGGACGCAAAACTAAGAACAAATTTGAAACACTGATTATTTAAAAATATGCCATATTAACTTATGTCGTTGATAGTTTTCTTACAAACTACGTAAAGTAAAGATTTTTTTTTTCTTTTAAGCACTTTTTTCTAACTTCTCGAAAAATATAGAAAGGGGTGAGGCGCAAATATACATTTGAAAAAAATTAAGTAACTTTTTTTCGGGATAACCGATTTTGATAACCTAGGTCTCGTTTGCATAAGCTTTTACCAGGGCTTAAGATAAAATATTGGTAGAATTAATTTATTTTTTTGTTTTATCCCTGGAGACTGATTTGTGTCATAGTTATTAATTTTTTAAATTTTTTCGAAAAATATAAATACAATGGTATTATTATTATAAACCCATTAAAAAGAGCATTAAACAGTAAAAAAACTGGTGAAAACCGAATTTCGATATCATAATTAATTCTCTACTTATTGCCAAAAAACTGCATTACTAGTATCCTTTACTTTTTTAAGTTGTCAGATAAACAACGCGGCGTTTTTTTGAGAATGCCATGACAACCAAAACGATTTGTTCTTTTACGAATATTAATTAATATCAATAATATCCCTATAATTTGTTTATCATTAATTTAATAACAGCATTCAGAATTACACGGCTAGTGGATAATAATTATCTACGGGCTCTGGCTAATTGGATCTTTATTTTGCTGGAATAGGATGCACATTTCCAGTTTTTCTTAAACGGGTTGTCAAACGTATAAACACCTTTTTTATTAAAATGTCGTCTTCCGGAGTTATCGTATGCCTTGATGGTAGAATAAGACATAATTTAAAATTACGACTAACTACACTTCTACTATCAATAATAACGATGAACCGAGATAAACAAGAAATAAAATTTAAAACTATCAGGTTTGACAAACAATGCACTTGTCATTTTTGACATCCCTGTTTTCTGTGATTTTTTGCGTCCCAGCACTCTCGATAAAAACGCCGCGTTGTTTATCTGACAGCTTAAAATAGGAAACAATACGAGTAATGCAGTTTTTTGGCAATAATTCGAGAATTAATTAACAGATAAAAATGCGGTTTTTCCCAGTATTTTTAAACTTTTTTATGCTCTTTTTAATGGGTTTATAATAATATTAATACCATTGTCTTCAAATTTTTCGAAAAAACTGACAAAATTAATAACTTTGACACAAATCAGTCTCTAGCGAAAAAACAAAAAAATAAATTAATTATAACAATATTTTATTTTAACCCCCTTTAAAAGTTCTTTCAAATGAAACCTAGTTTATTAAAATCGGTTCAGCCAAAAAAAAGTTATTTAATTTTTTTCAAACGTACATTCGCTCCTCACCCCTCCCTAAATTTGATAGGTTAGAACAAAACGCTTAAAAGGAAGAAATTTCCTTATTTAACATAGTTTGTGAGAAAACTATCAAAGACATTACTTAATATGGCATAATTTTACATAATTCGGGTTTTTAATTTTGTTTTAAGTGCTAGAGGGCGTAAAAGCAGTGGAACTAGAAACTTGAAAATAATTTTCAGCAATTTTCTAGGGGCTGGTTTTACTATAAATATTTTTCTCCGAAAGCTATGCGATGAAGAGTTCTCAAGATATCGCCTATAAGACGACCTTATCAGGACACCCTGCATACCAGATGCTATTGGCCTCAGGGGAAACACTTTTGAAAGGAAAATTTTTATTGTGGAATTTGCAAAAAAAAAAATGAAAACCCAAATTTTATCACCAAAACCCAAATTTTACAAAATGATCTATGTTCTTTTTAAAGCATAGCCAGTAATTTTTTTTTTAAGTATAGCTTGGTTCGTTATTTTAGTTGATGGCTACCCTTACCTTTCATCAAATGAATGTTTGGGTCTATTTTTACTTTACGTTAACGATTTTCTTTCTTCTACGATTAACCCAATTTATAATTTTCCTGACAATATTACCCTTTATATTCTAATGCAGTTTCTCAAGCCGGTCTTTGAATCTGAATTGGAATTCTACCTTTTTTAAATAAGGACAATCTAAAGTCAAAAGTTTATTAACAGAGCCCCTCAAGCTGGACTGTAAAATGAGCACTAAATGTTGCCCTGTTGGAAGCTGCCAAAAAAGAATTATACTGGCTAATTTCTTGGAGCAAAATCCGTAAAAATGTTTATACAAGGGTGATAGATTCTTTATGTGGGTGGACAAGGAAAGAAAGCTTTTTTGTAAGGGTAGGATAACTAATAATAGAGACGTAAAAATATTTCCTTTGTCTTTAAATATTAAAGTCTCGTGTTAGTAAACTGCCTCTTACTTCACTTAAAACACTCACGGTATATTAGTATTTAGGCTTTAAACCTTCGTAGATTGTCCTCAGATAAAAAAGTTGTCTTAAATCTACGCAGTAGTAATAACCCAGTATTTAAAAGTTTTTACAAATGTTGGTAAAATTATGTGGTCGACTGTATATATGAACTTATAATTAAAAGATTCAACAATAACCTGTCACACCACATTGCCAATTACATCACGTGTTACATGCTGTAAATTTGCAATCTAACTCTAATTGTGTTTTTTGTTTTCGAGTTATTTATACCCTTTATACAGGTTGTCCCAGAATATGTGGGCAATCTCTCGGAATCTAATAAAAAACCTAAAAATATTCTGATAAGTTCCCATAAACTTTTTTTCTACGAGCCTTCCCTATGGAGATACAGGTACATAACGGATGACTCTGGAAATCGTTTTTTTTTTTAATAACTTTTAAAATACTTGGCGAAATTTAATATTTTTTAATATGATGGTTACTAAATAAGTCTTCTTAAAATGAACGCATTAATTCATATTTGGCTTTTTTTAGTTTGCCAGGGACGGACTAGCTCTGACACAATAGTAGCAATTTTTTTAACACCCTGTATGATAAAGGCCCAACATCATTATTTTTGGATATCTTTAACCTTAAACTAAAAAAAGGTATTCTTGATTGACATCGATAAAAACAGTTTACGAGAAATAAAATATCATGTTTGGTATTTTTTTTTACATTATACAAGGTGTTTTTTAATTGTACGTCAATATTTAAGAAGGCAATTATGGTCCAGTTTAAGAAAAAAACTTCGTATGAACGTATGTCCTAAACGTCTTAACTTTTGAGATACTGGAAGGTAAAATTGTTAAAAATTAATCATTTATTATTAATATCTGTAATACCACTTTAGATATTTTAATGAAATTTGGCATACATGTACTATGTATTAAGAAGCATTTTTTAGTGTACCACATTTTTTTAAATTTGCCAAAATAGGCAGGTCAAATTCTGAACAAACGTCACTGGTGGAAATAAAAAAAATGTAGTACACCAGAAAATGCCTTATTATGGATAGTACATTTATGCCAAATTTCATTAAAATATCCAAAAGTGGTATTACAGATATTAATATTAAATGATTTATTTTTAAAAATTTTACCACCCTGTATCTTAAAAGTTAAGACGTCTAGGACATATGTTCATATTAAGTTTTTTTCTTAAAATAGACCCAAAAAAATTGCTTCCCTAAACATTGACGTACAATTTGAGAAAACACCCTGTATAATGTAAAAAAAAATACCAATATTGATATTTTATGTCAGGTAAACAGTTGATTTTATCGATGCCAATCAAGAATACCTTTTTTTTAGTTTAAGGTGAAAGCTATCTAAAAATAATATTGTTGAGCCTTTATCATACAGGGTGATAAAAAAAAATTGCTATTATTGTGTCAGAGCTAGTCCGTCCCTGGCAAGCTAAATAAGCCAAATATAATTTGATGGGTTCATTTTAAGAAGACTTATTTAGTAACCATCATATTAAAAAAATATTAAAATACGCCTAGTATTTTAAAAGTTATTTAAACAAAAACGATTTAAGGTAACTTGCCAGTTATTGACACCCGCCCAATGATCGACACTTTCGTATATTATCTATTTTTATAAGAAAACAAATTAAATTAAACATAGAACGATCGTCGGTAATTTATCCTTATACAATTTGGCAACAGTGTGAAATACTTCCAAATATTCATTTGTCGCCATTTTGAGAAAAGTTCGGATTTTAGTTGGACGTGTTTGTAAGAGTTCCTTTTGCTTAATCGAATCATTAAGGTAGGTAAAATTTTATTATACAATTTTTTTATCAAGTTTCATCAGATTTATATCTTAAAGCACTTATATTATATAATAAAGGCATAAACAACACATTCCATGATGTAGGGAAATCCAAACAGTAGAGGTTATAATATTTAAAAGAGTGTCAATTACTGGAATGTGAAACCCTAGTGAATCTAGTAATTGACACATATGTCGATCACTGGCTTGTTAACAAATTTTCTGTTTCGTAGCTTAACGGTTTGTCCAGTCACAAACAGTATTGCCAATACAATTTTTTTACGGAAAACCGTTTTTGGCCAGTTATTGACATAGTGTCAATCACTAGGGTGTCAATAACTGGGATGATTGAAAAATTTAATATTTTCTTCCAGGTTGGAGATGGCACCAAAAAAAAATTATACGCCAGAGAAAATGGCTCAAGCATTGGATCTCGTCCAGAAGGGAATGCCTGTGGCTACAGCTGCCAAACGAACTGGTGTTCCTCGAATAACATTAATGTATAAAGCGTCGGGCAAATCGCCACGAGTATGTTCAATGGCACCAGCTGGAAGTCTCAGCCTAGCAGAAGAAGATATCCTTGTTCACTGGATACTAGAGTTAGCAAAAATTCATTACCCAATAACAAAAGTACAGTTGTTTGACAGTGTTGAATACATTATTAAGAGAAAACCCAGGAAACATTATTTCAAGGATGGAAGACCAGGAGATAAATGGTTCAAAAGTTTTTTGAAAAGGCATCCTGAGCTATGCACTCGAATCTCTCAAAATTTAACTACGAGCAGAGAAGCTGTGTCTGAGAAACAAATTAGAGACTGGTTTTCGGAAATAAAAGAATTTCTGACCAGCCAAGACCTGCTGCACATTACTGAAGAACCAAGTCGTGTATTTAACACCGACGAAAGCGCTTTTTTTTTAAATCCAAAAGGCGACAGGGTTATTACTAGAAAAGGCGAAAAAAATGTCTACAATGTATCCGGAGACGAAAAGGAAAATCTGACAGTCCTCGTTACCGCCAATGCTGCAGGAAAGCTACCTCCACCCATGATAGTATTTTCCTATGTCAGGGTTCCTAGCTACATTTCGGAAAGTATTCCTAAGGACTGGGGAATTGGTACATCTGAAAATGGATGGATGTGTGGTCCCACATTTTATTGTTATATCACGAATATATTTGTACCTTGGCTCGACAGGGAACATATAAAACGTCCAGTTTTGCTTTTTATGGATGGCCATGTGTCACACATGACACTCCATTTGTCCGAATTTTGTTCTGCAAATGGCATAATTCTAATAGCCCTTTTTCCAAATTCCACACATCTCCTGCAACCAATGGATGTGTCGGTTTTTTGTCCATTGAAAACTGCTTGGAAGAAGGAGATTCGCAATTGAAGGGTTCAGAATGATGGACGAAAACTACAAAAACAGAACTTTGCTCCAGTTTTAAAGAATGCCCTGGACTGCCTTACCATGGATACAATAAAAAATGGATTCAGAGTCTCTGGTTTGTGTCCTTTTAATGTAGAGAATATAAAATTTGACAAAATTTCTGCTAATAAGAGATCAGAGCCAAAGCAGCATGAAATTAATGCCTTAATAACATTGAAGACCATTGAAAAAAAAATAGGCAAAGTAAAGGTAACTGAATTTGAACAACTTTTTAATCATGGCAATCAGTGTAAAATTGAGGATACATCCCTGTTTCTATTGTGGCAATACGAATGATGGAAGAGAAAAAAAGAGGTCAATATTGAGAGAACAAAATAAACTAAGAAATAAATACACAAAAGTCGAAGGTGCCAAGAAGCAAGTTTTTAATGAAAGTGGAAAAGTTAAAAAACAAAAGTCTTTAAATAAAAAGAAATGCAATACATGGAGTGAGTCTGAATCCGATGAAGAAAAATGGGTGCCAAGTGGAAGCAGTAGTGAAGGCCTTGATGAATTTACAGACAATGAATTAAATGAAAATTTGCCTGAGAAAGATAAGCATGGGAAGCCACTTAGAGAAGGCGACTATGTTTTAGTCGCATTTCCTTGTGAAAATAATAGTTTTAAGAACTATATGTGTGTGGTTCAGGAAGTTATTGATAATACAGATGCTGAGGTTGTAGGGATGATCTGTTGCAACGAAAAAAAGACGCTATTCAAATTAAATGAAAATGATGTATCTGTCATTAAATTATCTCAGATAATTAAAAAAATGCCATTCCCAAAAATGAGTATTGCTGGTAAAAGACTTAAATATGAATTTTCAGAGCCAGCTGATGTAGAAAATACCCTATTTTAATTTAGTTTAGATGTTTGGTTAATTTTTGTTCAATATTTAAGTACCTATTCTGTAATTTGGTTTTATAAGAATATTTATTTAGCAATTAATATTTTAATAATAAATTTTTCTATTTTTAAGCCTAATGTTGTTATTTTTAATGTAAACAACAATTTTATTTACACACTTGCCTGCATTACTTATGTATATTTTTTCTGTCAATAACTGGCATGTCAATCATTGGAATTTTCTTTTATTTGCATGTCAATTACTAGGTCCAAAAATGGAATTATTAAAAAAAAAATATGAGAAAAATAGCATTTTAATGCCTGTTTTTATTTAATTTCAAATTAATAAGCCCTCCAGAATTAGCATGGAATATATAAGATGTAGTTTTTGCTTTATTTAAGTGAAATATATATCTTTAATGGCAAAATTAGCTCTAATAGTGTCAATAACTGGCAATTTACCTTACAGGGGCGTCCGTTATGTACCTGTATCTCCGTAGAGGAGGGTCATTTTTTTTCTATTAGATTCCGAGAGATTGCCCACATATTCTGGGACACCATGTATAGTTCTGCTTTTTTTATTGTTTATTTTCCTTTTATTTTTTTTTTTGTTATTTTTTATTTTAATGTGATTAACTGCCCCGAGTTGGATTCTGTTAACAGTTGAGACAGGAACGCTAAATTCAGATTAGTGGCACAGGAATGTGTGTATGAAACGGGAAACAATATTTGAGTATTTTCTATAATAGTTAAAACTATAAACGTACTAAATTTCTCATAAAAGAAAAAATATATTTTAATTTGAAATTTCTTTACCACCAGTTGATGATGCTTTAATCTGCAAGAACTGCTTCTAGCGCCTCGTCATTTGTTAAATTACAGAAGCACCATTCATTTTTTATTTGTTTTTTAGTGTGTGGATGAATGGACGGACTAATATACATGGATCACCATATATATTGGTATTTTTGTTGGAATCGGTAAATAATGTAAAAATTTTCTTAAATTTACCCATTCAAAATTTGTGTATAATCAAGCAATATTTCTATCTTGCTCTTAATAAATAGTGATAAAACTTAGTTCTGCTTAGTTCTGGTACCTGATATTGTAAACCGCTAACCATTAAAATAATAATTTAGACTTTTTTATGGCAGTTTTTGATTAAAATTATGCCACTATCATAACATAAAATATATTCTTTTTTTATTAGGTCACAGGTTTTACTCGGAATTTATTTTTATTAAAAATTACCATATTAAATATTACAAAAATAGAGAATATATTTATTTTTCCTATCTACGTGTTATCAATTTACCCAAATTTGTCAATATGGTTAACAAAAATAAGATAACTTTTTGTTCTACTGAACCTAGCTAGATTAAAATGAATACAGAAATAAAGTTTTGAATTTTGCTCTCCTTTTGCCACTTAAACATTCCAAGGATTATTGATACAAAATAAAATTCATTAAATTAGCTCAAACAACACGTTACAAAAATATGAGATGTTCTTTGAGAAAAAAAAAATATAATTTTGTATCCCCTTGTATAAATATTTATTGGTCACCCTGTAAGTGATATTTAACCACAATGATACGCATCAAAAAAACAACCACTGGTTAATCTCAGTGTTCGAAAAAAAAATGTATGAATTCTTAAGATAATGTATTTTAAGTGAAGGAATGACAAAAAACGTTTACAATTATATACAACCACCAATTTAAATTTATATTGTATTAATCATATAAAATTTAATCCAGTTTTTTCAAACATCAGGCAGTCAATTTGGCCAAATCAGGCCATTTTGGTGCACAGTTTATGATTTAGTCAAGATAAAAGGACTGATGAGACAGTTTCGTGGGGCCGTCATAAATTTTAAATGGTTATGGTATTTTTATGGAAATTTGATAGTATGTACTAAGATTTTATGAGCCGGGTATTACAGTATTGGCTAATTTGCGGGTTAAAAAATATAAACAAAAGAGTAAGTATCTTTTTATTGTTTACTACTTTTTTTAAAAGTACTTTTCTTACTGATTTTAAGTATAACCTTTATATTTTGTAACATTTTTAATACAAGTCGAAAAGCATTTTTGTACATTTAAAGGATTTAAGTAGTGTATTAATTATTTTTTCGATTTTTAGTAATTTTTGCACATTATATGCAAAACTTTTAGCAAAATATACTGTATTTTTCTACTTATAAACAAGGCTTAATTTCAAATAATTTGTTAATAACACACATAAAAAAACCGTATACGATAAAAGTTTTTAATTAATCCAAACTTAAAAAGTTTTACAGTAGAAAAAAAAACGATACAAGTTTGTAATTATTCTAAACTAAAAAAGATTAATATTAGAAAATAACGGTTAATAAAGTAACGTCAAATAATCGCGAATTCTTGTTCTATGGAAAGTGATCAAGAAATGAATTTCTCCCGGTGAAAATCGAAGAAGCTGCCAATAAAGCTACTTTTAATTATTGCCTTGTAAGTCAAAGCAACCATACAAATTTACATATGATCGTTTCTTAAAATGGTGTAATTAGAAAAATGTTAGTGGCAAGAATGCCAGTAAAAAAGTGCTTCTTGCTTACTTTAAAGAAAAATCCAAAATATGAAAATCGTCTACGCTCTGGTCAAATTACTTAATGTTAAAGGCGATGATGAACATAAATAATCAGAACATAAGCAGATATTACAAGCTAGTTGCCCTTTAAAACAAAGGGGTGAAGGATATTAACTGAAAAAGTCTAAAATATTGACAAGAGAACAAATCGACCAATTTCTCGCAGAAGCCCAGGATGAAATATAGCTTATGCAAAAAGTAGCCGGAATTTTCGGTGTATTTAGAGCCTGTCGTCGAGAAGAACTGTGTAATTTGACATTAAATACCATCGAAAATTTGACAACTTTACTAATTGTGCATATACCAGACACAAAAACTAATGTGCAACGAATCTTTGTAATTAATGATACTTTGTATATGAACTATTATAAAAATTACATAGCACTTCATTCAGTGAATATTAATCTTTCAATAGTTTTTATAAGATGCTTAAAGAATAAATGTGCCATAACTCCAGTTGGAATCAACACATTTGGTAAAATTCCTGCCCAAATGTCTAAATTTGCCTGATTCAAATCTTTACACTGAACATTGCTTTGTTGGCGGACTCTGGTGCTAATCTTACTACAATTAAGGGACAAGGTGGATAAAAGTCCAATACAGTAGCAGAGGGTGCTGATCAAATTTTGTCCAAAACTTTGGTGGATGGCATTGCTTTCTGTCCGGGTACATATCTTACCAAAGTAAATTGTGTAACAACCACCAATAAGATTGGCCATGGAGTTTCTTATTTTAATTGTATTTCCCGTAATTGTATTTTGATCTAAGTATTACGTTCCTGTAATTTTTTATCTGCGTTTAAAGTAAATCAATTTTAGCACAAGTGCTTAAAGTAATTACTTTTAACACCAGCGTCATAAAATAACATTTTAGACACTGACAGCATGCATTAAAAATCAAACTTTTACTGACGTTTGTAGAATAAATATTTATTTTTGTTTTGTAACTATATTTTTGCAACTTGTTAAAAATGCTACTTTTTTGTTTTTAATTTTCTTTGTAGCTTTTATAACGAACTATCTGGCCTGCAAAAAATATATAGGATATATTATTTTGTATTACTCCCGTTGCTAATAATGTATGGTTATAATATTTTATCACTATCCTTTATATACGACTTATAAATAATAAAAAATACCTCTCTGAATTGAAAAATGGTTTCTCCAACAAAAATGTATCATTTCTCAGCTTACAAGTGTTTTAATGATACAATAATTCTTATCGTACTTACTTTTACTCAGTGCAATTTGTTATATAAAGTAATAATGCGTATATTTTGCATGCCATTATCGTATGATGGAATTAAATCACTGATAAGAATTTACCGACGTTTAATAACAATCTTTAAAAACACCGAGAATGCATTATGGTTTCGCATTTAAAATCTTCAGATCATTTATTTTGGAGCTTACATAGTCGTAAAGCGATCATTAAATTATTGGACTAGAAAACTTTTATTATGGGAAATGTTTGATCTTAATAAAGAGTATATGGGTAATTTTTAAAACCAAAATATGTACGTCGAGAAAATTTTAGTTTCTCTTAAATTATTGAATTGTTTTTTTCAGTTTTCTCAAATTTTACTACTATTTAGTTACCTTACGTGTTACTCTTGGTTTTACGGATGGAATGCCAGAATTTAAAATTATAAAATCCATGAAAGGGATTTTAGAAAATGGCAGAATGTACTCCTTCCAAAAGCATCTACGGCCGAGTGATTATCGCGTTGTTGAATTTAGCAATGGACTTAGCAATTGTTAAAAGTTAACAACGGTTTAGAATGTTTAACAAAATGTCAGATTTTGACAGGTTGCCTACTAAAATCATTGAATAACACTGACAATGACGTTTTGTTAAACATTCTAAACCGTTGTCAACTTTTAACAATTGCTAAGTCCATTGCTAAATTTAACAACGCGGTCATCACTCGGCCGCTAATATTTTATTAGAATTTTTATTTTTTTTCTTTCCTCTCGACTTTTTCAATATTTACAGCTTATTTTCTTTCCTATTTCTATTTAATTTAATTAGATTGCATTCGGCATAAAAGTGAGTTGAATAAGGATCTATATTTTAACAAATGTGGAGTCTAACTATACAGTAAAATAAAACAAATATATACCGATATTTGGTATAAAATACAACCATAAAAGTTTCTTTAATTTCAATAGATAATATAAATAATAGGCCTGAGTAAACAGAATTAATTTTCAGATTCATTAAAAAATCTTGCTGTGGAAACACTACAGATACATTAAAATCATTTCTTTAGAAATACTAGTAATAAAATAGTCACAATTATCATATTATAGATATTTATGATATAACCATCATAATAACCATTATTATGGTTCTAGCCGTGAATATTATCAGACTATCTAACGTCTTAGCAAATTTCATACAAAATTTTATATTCCGACGATTTCTTTAAATATAATTTTTTTGTTGCATTTGAGTAAGTGATGTAAACGTAACTTAATTTCAGTAATGTGCGTAACAACCTAGGGTAATAACGGAATTGTTAACTTGTATTCTTATGTTGCATTGTAAAATGAATGGTTTACCCCCAGAAATTGAAAATTTAGCTAACTGTGCAGTTGCTGAATTAATGCCTGAAAAGTCTAGAAGCGTATACAAAACAACATATGCCAGTTATGAACAGGGCCGTATTTAGGCGGTGGCGAAATGGGCGCCCGCCAAGGGCGCAGCTACCTGGGGGGCGCAAAATCGGCTGTGAATTTTTTTTCTTTTTTTCATTATTTATCAGTTCTGTAGTCATATTATTATTATGTTTCATTGCCAAAATTAATCAAATAAATTACAACCGCCCAATTTTATAACAAATTTTTAACTTAGATACCCAATTTAATTATTTTTAATATATTAAGACTAAACAAATGTATGAATTATTAATAAAATATTAATTTAAAGCAAGAATGTAACTCTTTAAATGTTTTTAATATTTCAGCTGCGGATAAATTGGTATTTTATAAATTGGGTGCAGCACTAGTTCTTTTTTTATTGCATATAATTAAATTTATTAAAGTATAAATATTAAGTTTTAGTAGGCCTGCTATGCACAGTATTTTTGTAAATACAATTTTATTGTTAAGAAAATGTATTTTAAATTTAATGATCATTAAATAAGGAAGTAAAGTTAATTTACATTCCACTTCTTCCAGTCAGATACAAACAGTTGTTTTAGGTAAATCATGACTTTTTCAAATAGTAGCCTAGTATTTTGACATAAAGAAAATGTAGAATTTTTCACAAATTCAACCACGAAATTTGTATTTTAAAGAAACGAAATTATTAGTTTAAAAAACTTTAAACCTACAATTTTGCTCTTTAATTTTTAAAAATTTTTGGGGAAAAACCCCCCGTTTTCGTTGGGGTTAGTTGTGGTTGTACTGTACTCCCTAAATCTCCCGGTGTGTGGAGGGGGGGCGCAAATGTTATGCCTCGCCAAGGGCACGGTCGTACCTAGATACGGCCCTGGTTATGAAAGTTGGTGTCAGAAGAAAAATATTGAGAATATTGCGCATGAAATGGTACTTTTAGCCTACTTTAAAGAACAATTAGTAACGAAAAGTCTTCCAGTTTATGGAGTTATTAATCGATGTTATGAAGCACGTTATCAATTAAAAAAGAAGTTGAGTTAAGTTAGTTTAATCACCTTATTGCCTTTTAAAAACAAAATTCCGATTCTTAGAAACCTAAGAAGTTCTGAATTTTGACTAAATAAAATACTGCAAAGTTTTTACAAGAGGCGGAGAATAAAAAATATTTGCTATTGAAGGTGTCAATGATAATAGGTATAAGTGGAGAAGAGTGCCAAAGAAAGGAGCTAAAAACTTAAAAATGGAAGATATACACGATGAAGGGTCTGTTTCTAGAATTTTAATACCTAGTACGAACACCAATGTTTCCCTAGAATTCTTTGTAACGCCTGGCGATATCGAAGGAGTAAATATGGTGCAATTGGTTCGAACTTATGTATCAATGAGGCCCAGCAATGCCGAAAATTATCTTTTTTTGTCCTTTAAAAACAGCAAATGTACAAAGCAGCCAGTGGATATTCCTACTTTTGAAAACATGTGCAAGACAATTGCTTTCTTTTTAGAGTAACCTTATTCTGCCGAATACACTGGTTACTGTTTCCGAAGGTCTTCGGCTTCGTTGCTGTCGGATTCCAGAGTGGATCTTTACACTTTTAAACGCCATGGTGGCTGGAAAAGTGACAGAGAACCAAAGGATACATAAAAAACTCAAGCAAAAATAAAAAAATAAAAAAGAATTTCAGTATTCATTCTTGAAGAAAAATCGGCATTCGGTGTTTTACCGATTAATTTCTCTGCACAAGAAACCGAAAATTTACAAATTAACAACCAGAATAATTTGACAACTTTGACGCCTATGTCTAACATTAATTTAACAAATTGCAAAAATGGTGTATTTAATTTTAATCATTAAATTTTGTTGTGTTTATTTTTTTTATTTATTATAATAAAATATCCTTTTTGGGGACACTGATAATAATAACTAAATTTAGTATAAATATTAATTTAGGGTAAATTTTGTTTTGACGGATTGTGTGATGGAGAAGTTATATGAGAACCCAGAGCCAACTTAAAATTACTTTGGTATTAAGATAATTGTAAGAAGGTCCTGTTAAGGACAAACATTGTGATTTATGGGCCTGAGTTAACAAAACAATAAAAGATACACAAACACAATAAAGAAATCAAATTAAATTTGGTTTTAACATGACTAAAAAAACTTTGATTTTGATCAAATTTACCCCCAAAAAATTATAGATAACATGATAAGATCATGGAATTCACAATTCTCCATTCCACTGGAAACACACAGTTCTGTATTTCAAACGGAATTATATGCTTTACGGCACTGTGCGAAAGAAAATAACAGAAAGGTTTATAAAAACAAGCGGATCTGCATAATAACAGACAGTCAAGCTTTACTAGGTAGTAAACCTCAAGGTAACGTCCAAGCTGACATGGTAATTCCAAAAAGAACTGGAAGTCCTGGGAGAACGCAAAAGAGTAACTCTCTTGTGGGTACCAGGACATTCGGGAATAGAAGGCAACAAAAAGAGGATGAGCTTGCAAGACAGGGATCATCCACACCATACTTTGGACCAGAACCTGCCCTTGGAGTAACCAAAACCACAGCACGAGGGCAAGGCGGCTCCTAGAGAAGAAGAAGAAGAAGAGAAGATCATTGGCCGCGTATTCTTTGAGGGGCAACCACAACTAACCAGCCCCCTTTCTCATTTTTTAAAACCTGTTAAATAATTTTGAAAAACAATGAAGATTTTTTCATATAGTATTTTATTAAAATTGTAGGTTAAACAGCTGGGACCCCTAGTTTTTGTAGTCACTATACGCTAATGGAGATTATTAAACCAAGTTCTGGTAAAAAAAAATTGTTAGGGTTAGCTATATTTATCAGATGTAGATTTACTGACTTCACATATTTGACAAGGATTATATTTTTTGCATCAGTTATAAATTATTTCTCGTGCCTTTATGCTTCACAGGTTTAATATTTGTGATATGTGCTATATTTGTTGCCAGAAATAATAATTTATTAAAGGTATTATAATTTTAATAGATATCAATTTCATTGTGTTACCCATTGGTAAAAAAAAAAATATTTTTGACAAGTATCATATTTAACAACTATCATTAGCTGTTAGTAATCATTATGTAAATGTCTACCAGGTTTAATTATTTGTTATACTGTTAAATTATGATCGAGTAACCCTTAACGGATACGCCCTATTTTTGCCAGAACAATTTAATAATAAATTTGTATGCCAAATTAGTTGCCAATATTTTCCTGAAAAATAATATATACAACAAGAAAAAAGAAAAAAAACGAATTCGTCAAGTATTTGCTAAAAATGTAACGATTCGTGACGGTGTGAGCAAGATGCATCAAAGAGTTTTGGCACCTGCTACAGGGAAACGGATTCTCTTGAATTGGATCATTCAGCCTTAAATATTTAAAATTAAGTGTGTGCTGTACGTCAATATTTATAACAGCAGGTGCAGGACTACCTTACGTCAGAGTATTATACAAGGTGTACCGTATTGTTACGCTCAATCTTTAATTACTAAGTCTAGATTAGTTAAAATAAATTTGGTACAAAGCTATCTTTCGCAGAATATTCAATAATTAATAAGAACAATATGGTAGCGTAGCATAAACATATATACTAAGATAAGCTTTATTTTTGAAAAAATAGAAATTGCTAAAGAAAATTTTTATACTCTCATTTTTAGCCAATCAGATGTTTTATTTGGTAACCAGCAAATTTTATGCAATTTTTTCATCCACATGAGCATGTAGACGAAAAATTAATAAGTGGAAGTGGTCCGGCACATGACAGCTATCATATAATTAGACAATAATAATATTAAAATAATATTAATTATAGTTTTTATTTAGTTACTTTATAAGTTAAAAATAGTACCATTTATTAAGCTGCACACTCTAGAATATTAATATTTTTATTCTAATTAACTCTGTAGTTTCCTTTTTAAATCGCAACATTTCTTTTTAAAGTAAAAGACTCAAACAGTGTTAATGGCAGTTCAAATAACGAAAAACGTCAAAACTCGCATTACACACAGCCTTCTATTTATTTGTGGATAACGCCAAATAATTATATACTTAATGTTTTCTTGTTAAATATAATTCCGGGATAAAATTTTCTTACCGAATCTCCCACGTGCTTGAATTAATTGCGGGAAATTTTTCTTGTACATAAATTTTTAAAGAAAATTATCCTTTGTCGCTTAGCGACTCGTGATAGTTTTCAAAATATTCATGTTCTCCAAAAATTTTCACCAATAATTTATGCTCTAAGGAGATTATATGTAAAAATTATTTAAAAAAATATTTTCGTTGAGTGAACTAAATGTTTTTTATCATATAAACTAAATGTTCATTTTAAACAATTATAAGGTGTATAAATATTACTATTGTACCTCATAAAAACAGTAATCATTAAAATTAAAAAAAAAAAATAATTACATAAAATACAGGATATTCTATCCATGGACAATTTTGGAATAAAACTGTATACGTCGCTATAGGCGTTCTTTCCAGGACTTTGCTTTCTGGAAGTTCGGTAGTTCTGGCGACTGGGCAAGAGGGTGCAATAGGGGTGTTTTTGTATATACCGTTACTATGTTCACAGTACAAGGAACCGGTTACTAATTTCACCACTTTAGCTTACTAGAAGCGGATGGTATCTTCTCTAATATAATAAAAAAAGGTGCTCGAAAAATCCTTAGAATATTCATTAATATATTCTCACAATACATTAACATCAGAACTGGCCCTCAGTAATGTAGTTGCGATTCCATAAAAAAGATAATAGTAGAAGCAATTTGTCTAAATATACAGAAAGCATTTAACAAGGCACTGCCAAATTTTCTGAAGCCTCGATCTATCGAAGAATAGAACCTAACCAAAACTAACCTTATCCACTACACTGTAGGAAAAATATTAGATTAGGAATCACCAGAAGGTGACAGTAGGATTTATTCTCTCTATCTGGCTATGGTACCTGCTGGCAATATTCTCGCTGCAGTGCACCCTCTACAGGTTAAGCCGGATGTACTGGTTATCCTAACAGAAAAAAGATCGGTAGACAAAATCTTAGATAGACAGATGTCTGTTAACCATAAAAAACTGTTTATAATTAGAGCGGTCGGTAACTGAATTAAAATAATTAAAAAATCGCATTTGATTACGTCTCAGTAATTGGATTACTATAATTCAATTACTTTCCGGAAGCGGTAATTGTATTTGGATTATCAATTAATAGGATAATATAATCGTAATTGGTAATTGATTTTTACGAATCCCAAGTAATTCAATTACTCAGAAAGTAATTCGATTACTGATAAAGTAATTGAATTACTTAGAATTTAGTACAACTACCTAATAAATAATTGAATTACTACAAAAAACTCAATTACCTTTCTTTATGAAAAAATTGCCGGAATTTTGGCCAGCCAGAAAGTGCTTCAAGATGCGGCGAGCCGCTTTGTATCAGGCGAACGCCGCCTCCGCGCCGATTTAGTATTTTCGATTAATGCTTGCCGCCACCGTTTTTATACTTTTTTTTGTGGAAAAATCTGTCAATGTTTGGGGTAGGAGCTGTTTGAATAATGTGACATGCGCGTATGATGCATATTAGTATAAATATTTTATTTGTTTAGTGTATCGTCTTTAATATATGTGATAATTTTAATAAAGTAATCTTTTAGTTTTAATTAATAATTGAATTACTTTTAACAAACATGGTAGTAATTGGTAATCGTAATTTATCACTACTTAGAAGAGTAATTGTTAATTGTAATTGAATTACTTTTTAAAAGTAATTGCGACAGCTCTGTTTATAATGCTATAGCCTAACCTACACTTAGCTTATCGATATATGTGTATGTTATGTATCTGTAAATTTATAATTTTTATACAATGAGGCAATCAGCTTTAACAGCTTTAACAGGCTTCGTCCCATACTGGTAAGACAAAAATTCGTTTTTTAGAAAGAAATAATAATCTTACGTTATTTTCTAAAATTATTCGGTTAATTTTTTGACAGTTGACGACAAAGCTAATTTCACCAACGAACATTTAGTCCTCGTTATTTCTGATAATACATGAAAAAAAAAAATAAATATCTTAAAACCGCATGTCTTGTTTATGTAACCCAACTTTACTTTTTAATGTGATTATTAACTAAGTTAAACATATTAAATTGTTATCTTATAAATAAGCATTTCAAAAATTGACAAGCCTAAATCTCTTAATTAGGCCATACCATTCTTTTCGGCTTGATTGTAATTAACAAAATTTACTAATTGGTTACTTAAAATTTGTGGTTTTCACTTTTCTGACTGGCTTTATTTTGTATATTTTAATGAAGGCAGATTTTAATAGTGCTATTACTTTTAGTTATTATAATACAAAGTTATTGGTTTCATAATAATATATCTAATTATATTCAGTCCTTATAGTTTACATATATAACATAACATTACTGTAGAGCCGTTTTTAGGCGGTGGCGAGATGAGCGCAGCTGCCCGGGGGACGCAAAATCGGCTATGAAAAAAAAATTTTTTCATCAGTTGTTAGTATCGTAGTCATAATATTATTATTATTTAGTGACAAAAATAATTAAATAAATAAATTACAACAGAACAAGTTTATAACAAATTTTCAACTTATATACTTTATTTAATTATTTTTAATATATTAAGACTAAAAAAATGTATAAATTAATAATAAAATATCAATTTATCCTGATACCTACATCGAAATGTGACTCTTTAATTTTTAAGCTGCGGATAAATTGGTATTTTATAAATTGGGGGCAGCACTAGTTTTTTTTATTGCATATTATTTAATTTATTAAAGAATAAATGTTACGTTTTAGTAGGCCTGCTATGTACAGTATTTTTGTAACTACGATTTTATTGTTGAGAAAATTTATTCTAAGGTAAATTATCCGCAAATAAAGATGTATTAATTTACATTTCACTTCTTTCAGTCAGATACAAACAGTTGTTTTATGTAAATCATGTCCCTTTTAAATAGAAGGCTAATATTTTCATATAAAGAAAATATAGAATTTATCGCAAATTCCGCCACAAAATTGTTATTTTTAAGAAACGAAGTTCTTGGTTCAAAAAAATTTAAACCTTTAACTTTGAACTTCAATTTTGTAAAATTTTCGGAAAATAACCCCTGCAATCCCCGTTTTTGTTAGGGAGTACTCCGTACTTCCCAAATCCCCCGGTGCATGGGAAGGGGTCGCAAATGTTAAGTCACGCCAAGGGCGCGGCTATACCTAGATACGGCCCTGCATTACTGAGGAGTTTCATATAAGATCGTATTCTTTCAGGACAGCGGTTCCTAACCTTTTTAATTCTACTACCCCTATGACCACCAAGGCAAATTGATTTTACTACCTTTAAAATATTATCCTATAAAAAAGTTTATGCAATTACAAATAGTTTTTACCAATCATGTTTCTTATAATTTAAAAAATAATATAAAATTAAATGTTTACTAACAGTCAGCTTAAACGATAACACAAGTCCATAAAACAAAAAAATGGTGTGTGCTGGGCGTTGGACTATGATTTCTGGCGTAATTTTTTCGCTTAACACGAATCTAAAGTCAAAATTCGAGGTCAAACAGCAAAAAATCAAGAAAAGGCGTAATTGCAGGTATCATTACGATTTTTTTTTTAATTAAAACGTCAATATCTGAAAAAATATAAAAAAATACACGAAGCTTTGTATGACTTAAACTATGTATTTCTATAAGGTTTTTAATTTAAATTATATAACTTCTTTGTCAAAATGCAATATTTTTCGAGTTATAATCAAAAAACCGATTTTTTAGAATATTTTCAAGGTATACCCCTAGAAAAAAATTGAAGTTGAATTTTTTTTTGTTTTTGGATTTTTTCTGCAAATTTTAGGTGTTTTGAAATTTTAATAAATAAAATTAATGATTTATTATAAAGAAATAAAAAAAAATATTGTGATTTATATTTTGATTAATATTTTTTTCATATTTTGGTCCGAAATTTTTTGTCAAAATTTCATTTTTGTTTGTATCTCCTTTATTATTTATCTTATCAAAAACATTTATGGAACCTTTAATATAGAGAATTTAAAAAGCTTTCTTTTTTCTTCTATAAATTTTTTTGTATCTTTTAGGGTTTATATTGTCGTAGTCCAAATATGCCGTGGTAGCAGGTTTTTGCCGCTAAATGTACTGTATCGGTTTTTTTCGGTTTTTCTAGATGTTTTGCTGTTTGACCCCCAATTTTAACTTCAGATTCGTGTTCAGCGGAAAAAAAATACGCTAGAAAATCCCAATCCGAGGCCTAGCACACACCACTTTTTTTGTGAACTTTTGAAATCAGTGTAATGGTTGGTATTGTTTTGCATTCCTAACTTTTTTATGTCAGGTGGTTTAGTTTATCTCAAAGCACATTTCAAAACATATTTCAGTAAACGTTTTCTGCCCTCTGTTTTAAGTCTTACTAAAGTTTAAAAACCACACCAAAATGGTACTAACATTTTAAAGCTTTGTCAGCTATAATCGGATATTATCTACCAACTTTTTACCTAAATATACCGAAACCATAATTTTAAAAATCCGCTTTGTAAGTGCTATTCTAGCAAATAGAAAATGGTCTTCATATTCGAGAGTTAAACTGATGGTTATTCATGTCCGAAAAATATTGCTTCAGTTAACCTATTATTGCAGATAAAAGAAGACTCATGGAAAAAAAGATTTATGTCCAGCTCAGGCCGAAAATAAGATCATCAATGCAAAATATAGCTTTACACCCGATGGCGGCAAATGCTACTGGCTTTAAGGAGAGTACTTTAGTTAAAAAAAAAATAATTTTAAAACTTGCAAAATATATATATTTTTTTTTGGTTGCCCCAAGGAAAAAAATCAGACCTTTAAAGCAAATCCCCTATTTGTATTGTTTTCGTAGATCAAATTTTGTTGTCAGATTCCGAATTTCGTAAAAATATCTGCATTCTTCTTGAGATAAGAGGCATCTGAAATATTTGCATAAAATTGTTGAGTAAAAAAATTTTATGTGACTATTGTTTTTAGAAAATCTTATATAATTTTACGCAAGTTGGGATTTGACGATTTTTGGGTGCCTGGATAGGCAACTTAAAAAAAATCAACTTTTTTTTTGCAAATTCCAAAATAAAAATTTTGTATACCAAAGTGTTCCTCTTAAGACATCAGGTATGTATTTAGTGTGGGTCCCACGTCTCACTTTTTAAATAAAAAAAAAATAAAAATATTAGAGCCGCTGCTGTTTATACCTATACTTTATTATCCTATACATAAATCGGTAATTTAAAAAACACCTACTTTTCGTTTTACTATGTTTGTTGACGTGACGAAATTAATCTAAAATTTAAAAATATACATTCTAAGCTTTTAGAAGCTTTTAATAACTACTAACCAAATTTAACATTTCAGTTTTTATAAATATATGACCCCAAAATTACACCAAGGGAAGGAATGATGAAAGTCATTGTGCTTTCATCTTTTTTTTCTCCTGGTATTTATTGACACTGTCCAAAGTTTTTGCTAATATAGTTAGGTTTTTTTTACGTATTTTGTTCTAATAATGTATGATATCTTCCTAAATATAATATAAATATTGTCTAAGAATTAATTTTAATGTCATGATTTTCTAACAAAAAACTATTTGACTTCTAACCTAAAAATAGTGTTTTACTCTTTATCCTTTATGGACTATCACCTTTCTTTCCTCTGATTTTTCAAATCTTATACTATAAAAGTTAAATATTTGTTTTGTTTTAGGATGGCTATTTACCAGTTGCTTATAAAGTTGTGTAAACATCGACACATCTCTAATTTAAACTTTGTGTTGGTAAATTCTTATTTACGAATAAAACTTTATCCTGTACCTACTGTCAAGCTATTCGTCATGTATTTTGACTTTCACCAAGTGAACACACATTTGAAAACTCGCTGCCAAATAATATATGGGTCTTTCTTCTGGGACTAAGTGATGTGAGCGATTTAAGGCCTATCCTATGACGGAGGATTGGTTGCGCGCGCAGTGTGAGATGTCAGGCTGACAGCAAGCTGGTTGTACGCAAGACCAGTAGCAGTTCTTGGTTAGATCACCGTTAATTCTACCTTTTATAGATTACGTTGTAAATTAGTCGGAATTTCTGGGGGCTACATAGCCCGATTATGTTGCGATATCGCAGCATACGACTGGAAGGGGAGTGCTGGATGAACGGCTCTGGAATTAAAACAGATTGGCAGCCAAGCCCATATTTAGAATAGTCAATTCAAGTCAACTATAATTTGCTATTAGGTTTAGAGCGACTTACAGCTTTTCATTGAGCAAGCAAGCCACAGCATACTAGGGGGAAATATTTGGCATCCATTTTAAGATACTAAATTAAAATCATTTAAATTTTAAATTTAAACGTAAATAAGATAAGGCTTAAAAGTTATTAACTTATAATAGATAATATCTCGTTAAATGAAGAATACGTCTAAAAACTTTTAAATTAATTTTTTGTATATTTTAATAATTATTTTTGACTCTAATGTTATGAGTTAATTTGTTCAAGCTTTAATCGAGTTGGCACCTTATAACAATATTCAATCAATACCGAGACTAGTTAATAAGTGATAAAATGCAGCGTAATGTTTGATGTGGATGTTGAGATCATTAATCCCGCGAAGGCTCACAGCTATGACATGCTAGAGTGAGCTTAAGATTTATTTATAAAATATATTAAAAATTAAGATTTTATTAATTTTTTTATTTAAAAAGGATTTTTAAAAAATATGCAGGATGGCACAATAATCCTCGAAAGTCCAATATCGTTGTTGCTCATCAAATTGGTAGAATTGTTTCTATAAAAATTATAGGGTTTTTAAAGTGCATGTCCTAGAAATACTTTATTGTGTATAAACTGTTTAAAAAAAGCAATGACTGTGAGGTTGATTTTTATTAAATATAACCCTAACCCTTCTAAGCAAAAATGAAGTATGAAATTCTGCATATATTAGGCTATTTTATTTTGACAGGCGTTGCTGCCACCCTTTTTATAATTTACTAAAATGTTCATAAAAATCTATATGCCCGAATGTTATTTAAAAACGGGAAAAAATTTAGCTCAAAACCTAGCTAGGTATTCTTAAACACTAAGAGCAACAAAAATAATACTAAAAAAATTACTATATCATATACAGGGTCTTTTTATGACGTGGGCAACATCGCAATATTTGAAATCCTAAATTTATTTATTTTTTTAATTTACCATTTCTTATAATAACATTTCATATTGCAAACCATTAAAAAATGTACTAAAAATTGGCATTTATAATTAATATTTAAAAATAATCCATTATTTACAGTATTAAATTATATTGAAAATGCCGCCAATATCACGGTTGTCGGTGATTTAATCAACTCAGAAATATTTTAAAGAATATACAATACAACCCTACCATATCCAGCTTATGCAGAAATTACTCGAACAAGACTAAAATGAAAATTTGAGTAAAAGAACGCCTTTATAATTAGTGTTATTTGCCGACGAAGCTACAAAAATAGAAATGTTATTCATCACAATTTTCATTATTTTACAACCACGAATTTACATTTTATAAGATCTTATTCACAAACAAGATGGTCACTTAACGTTTGGGGTGGCATAGCTAGAAGTTTTGTAATTGATCTCGTTTTTTTTTTAAAAATTCTTTGCCAGTCAAGTTTATATCCAATCCTTTTAAAACGAGTTGCCAGGCCTGACCTAACGTCAACACAAATTAACATTTTAGTCATTACCTTTAGGTCACTCTGATTACAATAAAATATTTGTAGGACATCATGCACTTTTAATAACCCTATGACTTGCATATATAAAGTTTTCATTTTTCGATAAGCAACAGACGATATTGGACTTCCTCGTACACAAAGGGCCACACTATGTATACAAAGGTATGTATTAGGACAATTACCTTTTAACTTTTTTATCTGTACTACCCACGATCGATGTGTGGAATTACCACAAACAAAAATTATTTGGCTTTTCTCCAGAATAAAGATATTTATATATTATTTTTTTAAATTATACTTTTTTTAGAGATTATTATGGAGAGCTAGTCTGCTCCCGCTATAATAGTAACAAAAAATATGAAAAGACATAAAAAGGTTTAATTCTTTATAAAATTGAATTGTTTTAAGTACTATAATAAAATAATAATTTTTATGAAATTATAAAAAAATAGAAAATATACTTACTTGAAAACATTGGCAACGCGTTATAAGATATATATGTTATTTCAAACTTTTTATAATATTATATTATTATTATATTATTATCCATAATAATCTCTAAAAAAGGTATAATTTTAAAAAATAATATATAAATATCTTTATTCTGGAGAAAAGCCAAATAATTTTTCTTTTAATTACCACAAACAATTATTAGATTAATAACAGTTTATTTCTGTATTAACTTATGAGACAATTCTTACCAGAGAGGATGGCAATGGGGAGAGAAAATATTCCTAATTCAATAAGTAGCAAAATTTAAATAAGCGTTCCGGGATTTTGCGACTGCGCACTACCACTTCAAATATAAAAATCGGCAATGAGCATGACACAAAATCCCTGATAGTCCAGGAAACAAACCATTTTGCCTCGCAATTTTCTCAAAATGCATAGAATGACTTGAAATTTTGACAGTAGGTAGGGAATAGTCCAAAAATCAAAATCTATATCATGCCGAAGGACGCCTTCACCTTGAGGGTGGTTGCCAAACCATCTCGAGGGTGAAAACTTTTTAGAATATTTTGACCACAGAAATCGATAGAAAAATAAATTTTAAGCAAAAAATGTTGTATGCATTTTTTTTTTTTTTTTTTGTAAAATGCATACTTTTCGAGTTATTCGCGATCGAAAGTCGGCGTTTTTTGTCAATAAAATCAACGTTTTTTATCGTTTTTTTTGCAAATAACTCAATAAGTATGCATTTTATGAAAAACACTTTTAATAACAAAATTGTAGTTTAAAAAAACAAATATAATGGTTTTTTGGAGTTGCTGTGGGACCAATACAAACCAAGTTGTGGTTTATTAAAGGTTGGCTGTTATTCATCAAACACAAAATTTCAGAGTTTCAAAGGAAAATAACGCAAAATCTACGTATTTTTCGAGAAAAACTAATAATAACTTTCTTGAAGAATTTGCAAAGGGCTTTAAAAAGAAAAGATATGTATTATAAAAGTTAAGTAAGTTATGAGAAATAAATTTAGACCGAATTTTTTTGAGTGCAAAAATCTTCGAAAACAACCCCATAATTACCTCCCTTATTAAAATAAGTCGTAGCCCTCTTTTTTAATTATCTTCATCTATGTATCATAAATGCATTCTAAAATTTAAACTATTAAAAAAATTGCTTAATTTTGAAAAAAAATGAGGCTGCAAGTGAAAATCAAATTTTAGAGTTTTAATAAAAAATGACTTTTTCTTAAAAATAACTCAAAAACTAAGGGAGAAATGTAAAAATTACAAGAGTTTTAAATTGCAGCTTTTGTACAAATAATTTGCTTTTTTTAATTTATTGCATGAAGGAATTTGAGTGAGATATAAACGTTTAAAACGTGTGTGTATAGACGAGCACTACCTTGTTTCAGCCCTTTAAACTCACCCCTTTAAAAAACTAAGAGATTTAAACAGTTCTAGTATATAGGAGCTTACAGCTCTTGAAAAAACCAACAAAATGATTTTTTTAAAGAACTTTTTATCACAAAAACTAAAGGAGTTATGCTTAAAAAAACAATTTTTTGGGGCATTTTAAAAGCGATTCGATGCATTTTTTAAATCCGCGGTTTTGTACTATTTTTTGCATTGTAAAATTGAAAGGGGTGGGTTTTTGAGCATTAATAACTTACAAAATTAAATTAGTAAAACTTTTGAGCAGTTATATTTTTTAATTAAAACCCTGTGACAATGTTATTTTTTCTAGGGTAAACACTTTTTTTTATTAAATCATAATAAGGGTTGATTTTCAAGGGTTGAAATATATTGAATAATGTTTCAAAGTATTAAATCCTAAATTTTTATGCAAATGACTTCATTTTAAAAAAATTGCCAGGTTTTGTACTTTTTTCAGCTTTCAGAAATCTTTAAACAAAATTTTAACAGGCTCGATCGGTCGCTTAACGTATCACAAGTCACATGTGTGTGCCTTTTTTACTGGGTGGGAATATATGTCGAAAATTCACACAATAGTGTTTGTCGTATTTGTCCGAAACCCGCAGAGCAGCACAGTTATAATCCAAGGCGATAACATCCAAAACACAAATTTTTTAAAAAAATTCATGTAAAATTTAAGGAGGGGCAGGGGGTCAAAAAATCCTGAAAATGCCTTACATAATTATGGACTCCCCTTTTTTCAAATTTGATGTCTTTTGTCAAACCTGTTTTAAAATATATTTTAGGAAAAGACCCTACAGTGCCCTCATATTTATAATCAAACATTTATATAAGATTATAAAAATAATAAATTTGTAGTCACCTAATTGCCATTTGTAGGCAATTTATAATTAAAACAAAAAAAAACAAAATACCGTATTCCCTTCATATGCAGGTAAAGATTTTTATTTTATCAGATCTATAGTAACCTATAGCCTAGAGTGTTAACAGTGAACCTCTATGATTAAACCATATTTGTCTGACTTGTGTCACCTTTAGGCATACCATAATTAGTGCCCAATTTATAATTATTTTATGCCCACCAAAGCAAGAGTTTTATCTGTTTTCTTTTAGGACATTTTTAAGTCTAACGCAGGCTTTATAGCTCTAAGATATCCTTGTCATCACTGATTAATGACGTCGCGGTCCTTTTCGTTTTTAAATAATAATTATCCTTAGCCAAAGGCTAATTTTAAATACCTTGTGATATATGAGTAACTTTGTTCTAACTATTGTATTTTTATCTGACCCATATTCTAGCCCTTTCATTATTATTTTTTTCTATGCCACCTACGAACGAACATTAATATGTCAGAAATAATTAAATGTTTTGTCTTTATATGTAAGGGATATATCTAAGGGTAAAAGTATTTAAATTTTAATTTTTAAATAAAATATATTAAAACCAGAACATAATAGTACATTTTACATAGATTGTATTTCATCAAACTGGCCACTCTATACGGCAACGTGGTAAGCCCAAGAAAGTTTTAAGGTTTAAGGAAAGCCAATGCTGTAGAACAAAATTGTTCAGACGTGCAGGGTGGCGGTAATTTGCGCAATAAACAGTAAATCAGGTCTGGACTTCTATAATTCTTTATTACCATGTATAAAGTTGACATCATCTAATGTCAAATTCAAATTTACTCTACTTTTACTGTTTTTTTTTTATTTTGTATACAACATTGTGGGTTATTAAACGAAACTATTATAGAATTTTAAAAATTATTGTGCAATATAGGATTTTATATTATCTGATATAATATGAAAAGAATTGATAACGATATTTTTGGGAGTTCTGTATTTTTACCAAAAATCTTAATAAAATAAATGAAAGCACGATTGTTTTTAATAAATTTTAAACATTGTATGGTAGTTTCGAGTACTTATCGCCAATTGTGTGATAAAAGAAGAACAAGATAGTGTAAATGAGATTAATTTAATTATCATATTTAAGGATCGATATCTGGAAATTAAATCGTTGTCTAAAAAAACTTACTTTAGATTTGTAATCAGCACCTCCGTATGCAAAAAATTATCAAAATCGGCGAGGGTCAAAAAAGTATAAGCTTAGAATCTCGGAGACGTAAACGGCTACTCAAAGTCGCAACGATTCCAAGTGGCCGTTTTTACCACCGAGATTTAGTCTGAGAAGTGTAACTACGATCCCAGTACTTGCACATGTAAATTTCGCGTACTTTTTTTTACAGTGACCGATAAACGATTACAAAGAATAAAACTATATTTTTGCAACGTACGTTATGTTTCGTTTAACTTTATTTATTGTTTACTACAAGAGTTATTTCTTCTTCACGCTTTAGAGACGAACAAAACAAAAAGGTATGCAATTCCAACAACCAATTTGTGCCTTTAAATGAGGATTTATATTTTTGATTTCGCTAATTATGGCTAAACGGGATACTAGTGTTTATGTATGTATTAGATGAAAAGCCTGTCTCCGCCAGGCGAGAGACAATATTAAGTAGCCTCTGTCTCCGTAAGACGCCTTCCGTACGGCTAACGGTAAAAAAACACTTTTTTGCTCCTATTTTCGTCCCGGGGGCGAAATTCAAAAAACAGGCTTTGTTAGGTTCTAGCCACTGCTAAAGACTACCACTGTGCCAAATTTCATGATTTTAGCTCAAGCCATAACTTCAGAATCACGTGGACAGACAAATAAATATATATACCTACATATATATATATATATATATATATATATATATATATATATATATATATATATATATATATATATATATTCTTTGAAATACTCGCTTTACTACTTTTTGGAAAATGGGACCACTTCGGTCCAGGTCTCGGAGTATAACGAACAAAGCCTGCTCAGCTTTATTGACCCCTATAAACTTGCAGATCGCCTGTAACAAAAAAGCCTGCTCAGCTTTATTGACCCCTATAAACTTGCAGATCGCCTGTAACAAAAAAGAAGAAAAACCCCCCAAAAAACCCAAAAATTAAAAACACTAATTTACGTTTCGGTGGCAAGTCGGCCACCGTTATCAAGATGAAAAGGGCTAAGCAGGGTCAGTTCGTTATAGCCCGTTATAGACGAGGCGTCTATCCCAAAAAAACATATCGAAACATGAAACTAATGTTTAAAAATCTTATGACATTTAAACTTAACTAGTTGTTGCCTATTTGGTTGTTAGTTCCCGGATTAGATTTATTAAAATGGTTAAAGCTATTTAATAGTTGCAAAAATATATTAACATTATACTTTAAATGATATTTTTAATAAAAATAGTGATAAATATACCTTAAACCAATCAATTTTTCTTTATATTTATTTTATAAGATATTTATCTAAAATTTAACTGATTTTTCATTTCAATTTTCCTTTTTTATGTTTGGTACCCACTGGTCCTCACAATATTCAAATAAATTTCAAACTTCATTTTTAATTTTGACAACGAATCCTAAACATTAAATTCTAAGCTATTTTAAAAGTAAAACATAAACGACCATTGTATGCAAACTCCTCAGGCAACGGTGGGAAGTAAAAATAAGTCATAAAGAAACCTACCGAAAAAAAATAAAATTAAAAGAAGCTGTAATAATTGCAAACAACCAAAATGTATTTAGCAAACCTAGTGTCGACGTTCCGCATATCTGGCAGCCGTTTGAACCGTAAAAAATCGGTCAAGCTTTAGTGAACAACGGATAGTATATAAGTCGTAGCTGCTAAGAATAGTTTTTAGTTATCACTAGAAAACGGATGGAGATACATCACTAACCCAAAGGTTTTGTATCAATCGACAAATAAAGGCAATGAATGTCCAAGATTTTAGTGTTGTTGAAACCATAACATTGTCTAACACTTTTAAAGAAACAAAACATATGAATATACCAGCTTTAATTTTATTTTCAGTTATATGTATGGTAAAACACTCCAAAAGGCTATTTTAAAATTTAACGTGCATTGTTTTCAAACAAATTACTTTTTTATGCAATCCGATAAAATCGTAGCCATTACTAATGTATCTTACCGATCAGACAATAAATTTAAATCAAAAATTCTGTTTTGATTTCGAAGTGATGATAAGTCCGTTAAGTGATGTAGTTTGTATGATAATGATGTATCAGAGTAATTGTAGTGATTTGTACATTGACTTTATGCGTCGAAACGAAAATTACTGCATTGGTAGGAAGTTAAATGTACGTTTGTTCAGGTTCTTTAATAGGGACCAAAATGTTTTAATGGCTTAACGGTATTATGTTAATATTTTTACCTAAAACCCAATTATCTAGAAGCATGCTAGTTCATCAGGACCAATGTGTGGTATTACACGAAATATCGAATAATCTTGAAATTTGCCATAAGACGCATTGCCTAATGGTGTGGTAACCTAGTCTATTCTCAGATATATACCGTGTTAGCTCTTGCCTTCTGTTTATGGATTATTCACCTGCCGACCAGCAATAAAACTGTGGATCGGTAGGTATTAAAAGGACAGAACGGACATTAATAATATGAAAGATTTAATTTATTGTTTATTTAAGGTACAGTATAATCTTAAAATTACATTAAGAAATTAAATATATACAAAGTTTTAATAAATTTTTAACTGCCATTATATCTATACATAATTACATTTTTAATCTAAATATCTAAATCTAATTCTTGTTTCACTATCAGAGTCATCATTGAGATTAATGATTAAGAATAGGATTTATGTTGTTTTGGATAGAAATGTAAGAGTCCTCGAGATTTTATAAAGTGCTGTAGTGATTTTTTTCCAGACTCTCAACTGGTACGTTAAGTAATTACATTTTTATCAAATTTATAACACTGGGACTTAAAGTACATTACACAACATTTTCTGCTCTGATCTTTGATTTTATTTGGTTCCACAAATGCTGCTTTGGGGTTAAACATACAGTGATACGAAGGAAGCCGTAAGACAGTATGCCCCAGCCTGTTCAGCCAAATTATCACATATGTATATATATATATATATATATATATATATATATATATATATATATATATATATATATATATATATATATACATATATATATATATATATATATATATATATATATATATATATATATATATATATATTTATATATATATATATATATATATATATATATATATATATATATATATATATATATATATATATTGTTTTTTTAATTGCATGAATTTAGGACTTCCAAAAGATGCGTTTTTTGTAACTGAATTTAAAATAAATATCATTTTTTAACAAGTTATTCCCGGATTTCAGTTTTGAACTTGATGAAGAAGCAGGTGCTTTGTGTAGCGAACGGCTGTGGTAGCTTGCGACTATCCATGACAATAACACTGTTGTTTGGAATATTTTTAAAAGATAATTTTGAAACCAGTTTTTCAGAAAGTTCTGGCACTTGTATCCTCATGATAATCCAAGCTAGAATCCTTAATATTCTTTGCAGACAACAGCAAGCAGTTTGGGACAAATCCGTCTTCTGAACCAGCGTGTATTATTGTAATGCGTTTTCCTGAGTTTTGACTGGAATCAACCCATCCTTTGGATACTGTGTCGTGGGTATCGAACCATGTTTCATTAAGGTAAATTATGGATCTGATTTCCAACCTATATCTTTTAATTGCTAGAAGGCATTTAAATCTCCAAGTGCGTAATCTGTGCAACTCCATTACTACTTGTCTTTTGTCTATTTTGCGGTATTTAAATACCATTTTACAAACAACTCTATGGAGGGTGGCACGGCTAATATTTATATTGGTTTCGTCTTCGTCTAGCTTGTTTTTCAGTTTATCCAAGGTAGGAATAACTCCGCTTTCATAAAGACAATATATTTTCCTTCTTATTAGGTACTGATCGCTATTAATTGTCTATACGGTAAGATTGAAAATCACCACATTTTTTTCTTTTGTTCAATTCTTCACTAATAATGATATCCCTTATCGATGATATTGGAGTTTTTGTAAGTAGACAGGTTTCTTTTAAAGCTTCTTATTTACTTAGACCTTTACTGATTAAAGTTTCATACACATTTTTCACAACCTGTTTTGCATCTGATGACAAACGATTTCGACGCGACATAGGTATATTCTCGTAAAACAACTTTTTCGAAACGCACAGTAAAAACGGTTATTCAACACAGCCACTAAAATATTAGCCAAAATATTTATATGCCTAATGGTTAATACTCAAGAAATACCTGGCCCACCCCTGCCCTTATGAACAAATGGGTTTACCCAATAACAATAGGTAATAAAATCGTTAAAGTTTTATTGGGTTATGGTACGTCAAAAGCCATAACGATATACTTTGAGACACACTATACCAAAAATATTTATATTGACACTTAGAAACCATTAAACGAGGTGAGTAAAATGTAAAGTGTTAAAAAAGGACAATCTCACAGTTGTGTATCATTACAAGATTTGTTGGGTTACTGATAAACCCCATATAGACCGAGCGCTCGCGGCAGAAAAAAGAGACCGATTTTTTACAGGCTGCCTTTGATACGGGTGATATTTATAGCCACAAACTATAGATAGATGCATCTATTAAGTTCCGCAACGTGTTACTTCATATATAAACATTAACTTTAATTAGCAAAAAAAAGAAGCTTCTTAAATCAACTTTTTACAGTCTGCCAATTGTTGAAGCATAAGGCTAGATTGCCAAATCCACAAAAAAGTTGCAGGCAGACGGATTTTCTCTCCAGTACAAGAGTAAAGCATACTAAAGTAACTAGTTCGCAAAAAAATCGTGTAACTAAAAACACTTTTTTACAGTCTGCCAAGCACCACTTTAGACTAATGTATTGTTACCGTAGAGTTGACCTTAATTTTCACAAGGCAGACTGTTTCCCGATTTTTAAAAATTGATATATAAAAGTTATTTAGCAAATTTTTTACAGTATTTCAGAACTAAATTTTTTACAGTGTAAAAGTTATTTAAATATAAACTTAAAGTTCACAATATTGAATAAAACTAATGGCAGCCTAATACGATGTATAGATATAACTGCAAAACTATTTTTAATTTGCAAAATAAAAGTACAGACTTTTAACGATTTACTACAGTCGGCCATTGTATCCCAACAATGTTTAGTTAGTAAATAAAACAAACTATTGAATGGCAGACGATTTATGATGGTACATCTATGCGTTAATTGAAACTTTGAATATTATAGAATCGCGCGGTAGGCAGGTAACGTAAGATTGATGGGGTCAGAGTAAAGTTAGGTGCACTACGATGTTCTTTGCATGCATCACTGATGCATAACCCTACCTGACCCCGGTCAATCTTTCATCACCTAACTCTAATGGCGTCCTAACGCCACTTGACCCTACGGTCAATCCCGGCTTTTTCTGTGTAATTAAAATTAGACGCATAATTGTTGTTTTAGAGGCCAAATACTGAGGTTTTCTGAGTAATTACAATTCACGCACATTACGTATGATGGGAGTTCTGGAAGTTTATTTCTTAACATCAATATTTTTTCAAAATTAATTTTTACCAAATTATTTTTTTATTAACATCTAAAAAACGAAGTAACTTTGTTTAGTGTAGTAGCCAAAATATTCATAAATTTACACACAAAAAAGCTTCAAGTTTACCCAATAATTCTGCAAATATTCCCCCACACATTTGATGTAAAAAATGTATAATAATAATAAAAATGAAAAAAAAATTAATTTAATTAATATTAATAAACATACCTAAATATATATTTAAATTTATTTGAGAAGTATTATAAAGATTATTAAATTAAAAAAAAGAAAGGTATGGAGTGGAATTGAACCCCGAACCTCCGCAGGTTTCTGCTGTTTGCTTTTACAAAATAGTTGGCTATGGTAAAAGTACTTGACAGAATTTGTAAAATATTGCAAAAAAAATCACACAAAAACAATGGATAATATAAGAAAATCTTATTCTAAAACAGTTTCGAAAAGCTAATATATCACAAGTAGGCGCAAGTAGGCAAACAAGCAAACGGGGACGTCGTTATAAACTCGACCAATCAGGAGCGTTTTGTGTTATGTGACAGACGTTTAAAAAATACATTTTTATGTACGGATTTTTAAATTAATAAATAATTATTTTCAACTTACGTTAATAAATAACCATTTTTAAACTACCTTTAGAAATCGTCTGCCATTCAATAGTTTGTTTATTTATTACCTAAATATTGTTTGAAAACAATGACAGACTGTAAAAAATTGTTAATCAATATAAGTTTTTTTACAAGTTTAACTCCGTTTGCCTATACTTTAAACTTCGTGAATTAGTATGCTAATAATTTAATATGAAAGATTTATTGTAAAAGTTGTTATTTAGTCAATAGGCAGACTGTAAAAAATTGTTCTGAAATAGGTTGAAAAATTTATTAATTAACTTTTATATCATCAATTTTTAAATATCGAGAGAAACACTCTGCCTTTGTAGAAAATTCGTCAATCTCATGCACACATTAGTCTAAATTGTGTTTGGTAGACTGTAAAAAAGTGTTTTTAGTTACACGATTTTTTTTGCGAACTAGCATTAGTATGCTTTATTCTTGTACCTGGAAAAAAACCATTGCTGTCTGCAACTTTTTTGTGGATTTGTGGCAATCTAGCCTTATGCTTCAACAATTGGCAGACTAGTAAAAGTTGATTCCAAGAAGCTTCTTTTTTTTTGCTAATTAAAGTTAAATGATGTTATATATGAAAGTAACACGTTGCGGAACTTAATAGGTGCATCTATGTATCTATAGCGTGTGGCTATAAATATCACCCGTATCAAAGGCAGCTTGTAAAAAATCGGTCTCTTTTTTCTGCCGCGAGCGCTCGGTCTAATAGAGTTTTACACATTTTAAAATCAATAACGGCCATTTAATTACTATTGCATTCCTTTTCTTACAAACTTTCTACACTCTGTGGGGTTTATCAGTAACACAACAAATGTTTTAATAATACAAAACTAAAACTGTAAGATTGTCCTCTTTTAACACTTTACATTTTAGTCACCTTGTTTGATAATTTCTAAGTGGTAATATAAATATTTTTGGCACAGACAATAAGCATTGCGTCTTATGGCAAATTTTAAGATTATTCGATATATTTCTCCATGAGTGTATTTGTTCAAGGAGTTTTACATAAGCAGAGACTTTTTGGCAAATAAACTAGTTTAAAAGGAAAATGTATCAAGTAAAATAGTTCTTAAATAAATTTGTTTAAACTAGACTAACAATTCATTAATAGGCACTTGTAGAAATCGAGACATATTTAAATCTTCTTACGTCATTTAACTCCTACAAGATATAAATTTCCCATAAGCTTATTATCCTTCGTTATATTTGTTTAAAAACCAAAACTTAATTAGACAAATTTACAAAGGTGACCACCGAAGACGTGAACAACAAACTTCCATTAACTTTGCAGTTTGCTCTCATTTTGCAGATAACCCGGTCAAAAAACGCAGATGAAATGCTTGCGGAAGTTTAGATAAGTTAGCACTTATTTAGTACCTGAATTTTGACTTTTACAGGTTGGCTTTACTGATACCTGATACCACTTTCCCATTTATGCATTTTGTTATCATAAAAGGTGTGGTCTATAGATAACGGTCAATTTATAAAAGAATTTTGGCAGATCTCGTAAGTAGCTATAAAAGTCAAAAACGATAAAACTAAGAATAAGGGCGTTATTAAATAGATGTTAGTTTTTTTTTACCGTTTAAGGTTTCTACAGGAACATGCGTTTAAAAACAGGCTATTGCCAGGTGTGTGGTCAGTTCTTTTTAAATTTTAAAATAACGAAAAAACACCATAATAAAGTTTCAGTAATAGGACAAAAACCAAACTAAAGAAGTATTTGTTTTAAAGGGTCTCGATTCCCACATATTGTTTACAACCATGGACCAGGGTGAACTGATGAAAAATCTAACAGAATAAAAAAAACCGTAGTAGAGAACCAGAGGGCACAAGAACTAAATTATAAATTATTAATTCTGTCTTAAGTCTAGGAGGAGTCGGCGCATGAGTACCGAAAGCTATTACACCTCAATTTTATACGATCCTCTTTAAATTGCCCTACTGATGATATAAATAAATGCATGTTGCGATGGCGCCATCTGGTGGCATTCTTTAAACCGAAATGGTTTAAACAATTACAAGAAATTGTTATTTTTTAACCGGACAATTTTTTTTCATGTTCTTTATTGAATTACAAATAAAAAAAGTCCTATTACTATTTACGATAAAGTTAATATTTTTGGAGATATAAATTTTTAAAAATTCGAAAAATCTCAAATTTGGGTACTTTTGACCCATGAAAAATATATATTAAAAAAATAAAACTTAAAAAATATATTTTTTTATTATTTATACAATAGTTAATAATATCCTTAATTGAGATTTCCTATTGTTTATACAGGTTTTTTGATTATTAATTACGCCCGCTTACAAATAAAATAAAGCTCCAATAACTTTTGTAAAATTGATTTCAGAAAAAAACTTATAAAAACAAATTGTGGATAACTCAATTATTAATCAAATTGCTCCCTTTAACGAATTTAATAAAGTTACTAGTTTTAAGATAAGATAAAGGGTAAATAATGATTCAAGACACATAGAGGCCGATGAAGCGTATGAGTCAAGAGAGACGGCGATACTTAAAGGTAAGGGACGCATACTTGTGAGCGCGCTTAGTAAACAATCAAAAAACCTGTATAAATAATAAAAACATTTTTTTTTGCTCCTGTTATTGTTAAACAATACCGAATAATTAATAATGGCAAATTAATTTAACAAAGGCTTAAACCTATGGTCGATGATATAGAAAATTATTATCTACTTTTATTTTAACAAAAGGTTTTTACTTAAAACTAAACAGCAAATTATTATTTTAAGTGAAACAATAGGGATCATTACTTTATTTATATTCTTTTATAAAAACTATGGAGTTCGATACTTGGTTTTCTAAAGTAACGATTTTAAAGCTATAATCTGGAAACATAATTTCTTACACAGAAAGATACGTAAATTTATGTTTATTTAATTTTAAATCTTAACTTTTATTTCCTCTTTAAAAATAAATATAATTTTTTAATGCGAACATTCTAATTTTTCTAAAAAAAATTGACAGCATAAGTACGTATATGACCCGCTACCTATATCTGAAAACAATTTCTAATATAGATAAGTTGACATAAATCGACCTATTTTGATGTCAATACTTTATAATTTAATTTTATACTTATATTTTCTGGACATCCTGTATTATGTACATGAAATTATAAAACAAATAACTTGTAACAGGAAAGTATCACCCTTTAAGCCACTTTTTTCCACATGTGTACTTTTTTTTGCGTAAAATTCTTCTTGCTGCAATTTTTTTATGCAACGAGAATACCGGAGCTATTTTTTTGCAGCAATTTTGTAAATGATTTTTAATAATTTCTAAGGTATCAACCTTAAAATATTTTGACACTTTACAATTAACTTCATTTAGGAAATATATATTTGTAAAAATCAATTTAATGATTTCTTGACACATTTTTTTTTGCTTAAGAATTTTACAAAGCAAAAAAAGTTGTTAATGAAATTCAGTTATACTCTTACCGGTAAAACAAATTGCAGCAATAAATTTCCAACTGTAAACATATTAATATATTATTGCATGCAAGAACAATTAAAATAAATAAAATTTACGTTTTTTTTTAAATAGGTTTGACACCCATAATATTTGTTCTCCCAAAATCAAGGATGTATTATACTTGGTAATTTAAGAAATAAAACTTCTCTCCAGCCCATTCATAAGAAGATAATAAAGTTTTTTTTATGATTTATGGTTTTTTTAAAACCAACATATTTTAACCATCTACTAAGTTAATACGTCGTTTATTTAAGGACAAAATTCGTAAAAAAAAACTACTAGGTCGGTGTTTAAACAAAATTAATGAGTACTAAATACGTGGGATCAGATAAATCGAATGTAAAAAATAAGATGATTTGGACTGTTTATCCAATTTTTTTAAATTTTTTTAAGTAAATTAACTTAGTAGTTCTTTTTATAAAAAAGATTCCAATAAAGGAGCTCAAATTTAAGACACAATTTGTAAACTGAAGAAATAATCTTATAAAAATACCGAAGCTCGGACAAACAATACAGACCAAAAAGCCCAAGTAAAGACTTTTTCCAACATTTTAAAAAAGTTTGAATTTCTTACTATTTTTTTTACCTGTATAACAGATATAATGAACATAAAGGTTAATGTCCGAAACTGATTAAAACATACACTAAAAACTCCTAAATAGCTTCTTCTGTCTGCGTTATTTTCTCACCTTATAAAAGGCGTTGATTTATGAATTAAAGGTGCCTTATCCGACACTATCTAAATGATAGTCCGATTTCTTATTACGATATTTTCAAAGATATCGCACAAACGCTCCACTTATCAACACTTTAAGGCCCAATAAATAATAATTTTTAGCTTCCCACGTCACTAAATTTGGTGCGGCGCTTAGCCCGGAGATTTTTTTATGGTAATGCCTTTATTATCTTCGATTTTTTTTTTTAATTTTTTTATGTTGGGAATCACTTTAAACGTGTTAGTTTCAAAACAATGATGTAAGTAAAAAAAGACACCGTTTCATACTTAAAAATATAATTTCTTATTTTTAGACCTATTAACCTATCCATTATTGAATTTAAAAAAGCTGGTAATGCAAATAACAATCTTTATCGGATTGGGATATTAAAAAAAAATGGTAAAAACAAATTGACTAAAAAATCTTCTAAGGAATTATTAATTGTCCAGGAAACGAACCAAAACTCAAATAATATTTTTTAAAGCTAAGCACAATTTTATAAAAAAATACAAAAAAAAAGTATGGATCATAAAAATTTAAGTAAGTTATAATTAAAATAGAACACGGTAAAGACCTGAAAACTTTTTTGAGTGCAAAAATTTTCGAAAACAACCCAGGTTTAAAGATAATTATACTAATTACCATGGGTCCCTAATTAAAATTTGTGGCGCTTTTGTGGTAGCCCTTTTTCAATTCTCTTTACCTATGTATCATAAATAACGTGATAAAAATTTAACCGAATAGGCAAAAAAAAATGACTTTTTTTATAACTCGAAAACTCAAAAGTGGAGATACATAAATTTACTAAGGCATTATTGAATTGTAATGCAAATAACAATCTTTTTGTATTACAAACATTTGCTATTAATTTTTTTAAATTTACTTTTATAAAAAAAAGTATGGATCATATTAGGCTAGTAAAACGGTGCACAAAAAGAGGTCGAAGTGGAAAGTTTTGATGTAATTGTTTTTATTGGTTAACTCCCTGTTTTTTGGGGTGCTGAACACGAATCTGAAGTTGTCCAACAAAAATTTGCTCGGCAAATATGAGAAACCATCAAAAAACCACTAAAAATTATGTTGTTTAGTGGATTTCAGCTTATAACTTGCAAGGCAAGCTATTTACGCAAAAAATAGCTATTTACTAAAATAAAGGAGAAAACATTTCCTATAATTTATGTTTAATTTATGTTTCGTAACATTTTTTCGTACGTCGTATGGTTTCCACGCAAAAGAGTGCTGAAATATGGGAGAAATCAGTAATTTTTGGAAAAAAGCAAAAAGTAATGAATGAATCAATGCAATTTTTCAAGTGAAAGAATTGATTTGCAGCGCCTCGCTTATTTCGATGTAAGGCAAAGACCGTTTGGTTCGACTAGGCTGTCTGAAGGGGGTATGCGTCAAGGTCACGTCCTCATACCTTCAGTTACTCGGTTCGTTCACTGTCTCTCTCTGCAACGGCGAAAAGTCCAGTTTTTTTTGTTTCCGGGTGTTTTCGTTGAGAAACAATACAAGAACTCTTTACAATGTCCAGTGGTAAGTGTTTTATTTGACTCATGGTCGTGGGGTTAGTGAAGTCATTCCTTTTGTCCACCTACAGAGGATACTCTGTAGGTGGACTAAAGCAATGACTTCCCTCCAAAATATTTGTGAGAAAATGGAAAAGATGTGTGAAGTAGCATTTACTAGCTCAGAACAACATGTGGAGATGAGAAAATCAAGAATTAAAAGGAATACAAGTGATTCGAAAAAGTTGATGGACTTGTTTACGCAACACCATCCTTTTCCTAATGTTGCAGACATCTTATTTCTTACTACTGGTGTTGTGGGAGATAGCACCATACACTGTCACCTGGCCCAGAAGATTGGACTTCTCTCAATTGATAGGATTGTGGGTGGTGATTTTGAAACTGCCAAATTCTACTGGAAAGACAGTCGTGCCTCTTGCTACGATGAAAAATGCAATCAAAATAAGTGATGAAACCCCATGAATTTCCATCAATCCTACGACTATTTTTCAAAGAATCACAATTGCTAAACAATCTGATAAAGAACTTTAAGATTTCTTAAAATATTTCTGTACAGACTGTGCCCTTATCCGCTGCTCTTTTCAACGACTCACACCAACTGAAGAGGCGAATCTCCAGAGCCATTGGTGGTGTACGTCATAAATGAAGGATAGATTTGCTGCACGTTTAAGAGTCGTGTCGACCGGAGGTCAATCATTCTCATCCTAGTAAATAGATAGGTACTTATGAAGTAAATTGATATTTTTTATATCTATTCAATAAATTGTTGAATACTTTTTGCAATAAAGTCAATGATTTTTGTTTCATTATATAGGATTTTTGACCTAGAAGAACTGAAATGCTGCCCTGCTGAAATCCTTGAACCCGGTGTCTAAGAGGGCAATCGTATTAGGTCATAAATACTGAATTGTACATTATTATTGAATGCAAATTACCTTTAATTAATCAGGCTTTAATATTAACCTTATAGTTTCTAGTACAGAACCTTTCCATTGAAAAAACTTCAACGAAATGGTTTTTTAAAGAACTTTTTTCCACAAAAACTGAAGGATTTATGCTTAAAAAAACAATTTTTTGAAGCATTCTCAAAAACTATTTTGATGAATTTTTCTTCTAAAAATTGCATTGTAATTTTGTAAGGTGGATTTTTAAAAATTGGATTAAAACGTTACAAAATTAAATTAGTAATACGTTTAAGCAGTCACATTTTTTAATTACAACTCTGTGACAATATGTTAATTTTTCTAGGGTAAACAATTCGTTTTAACTAAATATTAATAATGGTTGATTTTCAATGGGTTAAAATATATTAAATAATGTTTCAAGGAATTAAATACTGGCTATTTTTCAATATATTTGAGCCTAATTTTATGTGACTTAAGCTTTAATATGAAAGTTTTAAAAGTTTTAGCAAAAGGGGTAGTTTTTACCCCTAAAAAATAAAAAGTAACCTTTAGCATAATGAAGATTTTAAAGAATGTGGGGGGGTAGGTTAAGCTTAATCCCAAATTTTCTTGCATAACACTGTGATAATATATTAATTTTTTAGGGTAAATATTTTTAAAAAATTAAATTTTAATAGGGGTTAATTTTTTAAGTGCTTAAATATTTTAAATAATGTTTCAAAGAAACAAAATACTACTTTTTTACTTATTTAAGTCAATAAAATTTTACTCGAACTTAAGCTTTAATGTATAGTTTTATAGGTTTTAGCAATGAAAAGTAACGTGCCTTTTGACCCTAAATAATAAAGAGCGCCCATCTGGCATTATATAGATTTTGGAAGAGGAGGGTCTGTTAAGCTTAATCCCAAGTTTTCATGCAAAAGTTTGAAAAAATTGCCAGGTTTTGCACTTTTTTTAGCTTCATTTTTTATGTTGGACAGTTTTCTGGACTATATTTTTAAAAAACAATAACTTGATGTTTCAGTTAATCAAAAACAAAATGAATTAATATATTAAATTTTCCCATAGAAAATTGGTTCTTCAAAATTCCGTACAGAATTATTAGTTTTATTACTGCTTTCGTCGAAATTATTATGTTTATGGCAATATTAGATATATGACCAATAAACAACCTAATTAGGTAAATTACCAACACCTATTTCCTTTTTAAAAAATTTCTATTTGTATCTCTAAAAAAATATTAGGGTTAATTTATTATTATAGATTCTGATGATGCTTTTTAGTAAAGAATAAACCAAAAGGTCAATCAAAGCAATGTGTTGGTTTTATTAATTTAAAATTTGAACAAATAACCCAGGAAGAATTAAACTAATAACTTTCAAAGTATTTTTGAGATAATTAAACTAAAAATTTTATGTTCCTGTTTTAAGGAAACATTTTCTCGTAAAAAAGAAGTGATATTTTAATCGCCCTTCATGTAATAATAAATAGGTTTTTAAAATGTATTGTAATAGAGATGTTTCAATTTTATTTTTGGGTTTTTTTTTTCGTTTTATATGTAAATATGGAATGTATTGTAATAGAGATGTTTCAATTTTATTTTTGTTTTTTTCGTTTTATATTAAATAGGTTTAAAAAAAGAATGTTTGTGCGTCTGTTTGTTTTCAGTACTTAACTATACAGTAAAACAAAAAGTCTCAATATAAGCAAACTTCACACCAAAATTTTACCCCAATAGACAAATCTATTTGGAAGAAAAAATAAATTTAAATTTAAAAAACATGTAGAAGAGGGTAACGATAAAATTATTAAAAATAATTAAGACTTTATATAAAAATTTAATTAATTGCAGTCCGGATCATAAAATATTATGTGTATTTTATGGGTTTAACGAAATTTATAGATTATATATTAAATAAAAATATCAACCCAACATATAAACAATCTTAAAAATCCAGTTTAAATAACTGTACCCCTAGGTATTCGGATCCAACGTTGACAGTACATGAGTATACGACCGTTGTGATTCCGGCATGCAAAACTCCAACAAAACAGCAAAACACCCTAGTGGTAGTTTTGGTCCTAGAGGGTGAATTTTACACTACAAATTCAGGAATAGCGTTGAAAAGTACATTGGAATACCATGCTTTAAATCCATCTTCCACCCCTTCTAGGGGTAGTTTTTGGCCTCTGGGTCGAATTCTAGACGTGAGGGGCTTTTTCTGAGGCCGGATTTGAATTCAGCATCGAAAAATACATTAAAATGGTCGGACCCACGGATCTCGACATTTTTTTTTGTGGAGTATGTGGTATATACAATATACAATCTTGGTCAATTTCTATAGTTATTAATATGTTAAAAAAATACACATTTTTATGGTCTTTGCTGCATTCAAACACCGGTTCCCGTAGGATTAGCAAAGTTGAAGAACGCAGGACTCAGTCAGTAACTGCATAGCGTTGGGTGTGGTTAAAAATTAACGTTAAACTGTAGGTCCCGTCTGGATGACATTATCTAGACGTTAATGGGGGTCTATATTGTCTAAGAGGTGTTAAAAGGCGTATCTGCATCTTTCGCTACTTAGACAACGTTGACGAAACTAGGAAAAAATGGGTTAAAGACCTCTTAAAAGACCAAGCTTTCGTGCTCTGTCAAAATTAAAAAAAAAAAACAATTTTAAAAATACGACATTTTTCGGTAGGATGAGTTAAGCTTCATTCAAGAGAAAGTGTTAAAAGATGAAAAGTGTTTATTTTTACATAAATCAAATTTTACAAATTTTGAGAACTTTCGTGGAGTTTTGGGCACCTGGCCAATTTTGCGTTTTTTTTTTTTTAAGAAAAATACGGCACAAGTTACTTTTTAATAAATTTAAACCAGTTATCTGAACATTTTAACATGTAATGCTGAATTTTACTAGACACTGTAAATTGTAAAATCCTAACATAAAAAATTAAAAAGCATATAAATACTCATTAAGCCACGTGCTACAATCTTACAGAACATTGACCAGTCACTACGACATTAAGATTTAAGGGTGGCCGTACTAAAGGGGACCACTTCCACCTTTGATATATAAGATTATACGCGCCGAGGGTACAGGTGCATGTGTGTAGGTATGTACAGGTGCATTTCAAGGTCGCACCCCTGGTCGATACAATCAACGTTAAATTTTCTTGAACGATTAAAAAATCCTTAATACTTTAATCCGGGTATAATGTGATAATATTGCAAGTAACGGGTAAATTTTAATAAAACAATATAGTGTGGTAAATTTAATTTTATAGTGAAAATTTACGGTATACGGGTTGTTTTTTTCAACATTAATACCGTTATTAGTCCTTTGTTTTAACAGTGATTTTTTGGGTAGTTTTTTCCCATAAATATGAAGCTTAAAAAAATTAGTTATTTGCCAACGTTAATATATTTATAAATAAAAAAAGGTAATTTTTGAGTCTTACTTTACTTCCTAAAATTAAACATACAAGAACAGTTCTGGAGTCGGTTGTCTCTTCCAATCTTGCAATTGGTTCAAAAGAAAACTTAAAAACCCCTAAAAAAAAACAAAAACTTATCAACGGTTTAGTGACAAGGCGGTCACCGTTTTTAAAATACAATAGTTATTTATAAGTGCTGAAAGTACAATTTTAAGGTAGAGATCGAACGATGTTAGAATAACACCGATACGTCACGGTTTTATACGGGTTTGCCATATGAGACCGTGACGTATCGGTGTTCTTCTTACAGCGTTCGATATCTACGAATGTAAAAGAGCGAAGCGAGTTCTGCAACTCGTATGAGTACCGTAAAACATACTTTTAACACAAATATACAATATTTTTTCTACAAACGCAATAAAGTAGTTAAAAATTATTCAAAAATTAAAAGATTTAGTTTTATATAAAATTATTGAAGCGGGCATATAGTTATTAAGGTATCAAGGGTATTATAAGGATAAAAACGCTTGAGGTCGATGGTGTGTTTCATCATCATATATGTTTCATTATCATATACGTTGACCGAAAGTGTTATTATCTTTAATACCCGTGGTGCCTTCAACGTTTAATGTCCGACTAAATATTCTTTATATGAGAAAAATTTGTAATTTGTAAGTTATTTGTCAATAAGACAGCACATAAAAAAATAGTTTTGCGATTGAGGTATAAAAATGTCCGAAGTAGTGGAAAATACCCATATCCCCCAAGATATTTTAGTGAAAACTGCTAAAGCTGAGCATGCGCTTGTGCCAAAAAAAACTAGGCGGATTTCCGAGAAAGAATATTTTCATTTTGAGGCCTGGCTGACGGAACACTGCGTGGACCGTGTGGACGAAACCGTTTTGATGACTTATTTTCAAGATTTCTCAGAGTCATATTCTTTAAATTCCTTTTGGACAAAGTTTTCAATGTTACGTAAAGAATTAATTCATAAGAAGATAAGAAGTAATGAAAAGTTGATTTCTCTGCAACAGTTCCTAAAGCAACTTGAGAGAAATTATCAGCCTAAAAAGTCGAAGGTTCTAACTCGCGAACAAGTTATAACTTTTTTGAAAGAAGCGCCGACTGAAAAATATTTGGCAGATAAAGTTGCATTAGTGATAGGTGTATTCGGAGCTTGTAGAAGAGACGAGCTTGTGAAAATGAAGTTTTCCAATGTGCGTGATACGGGTCAGCATATATTTATTCACATTCCACAAAGTAAAAATGGGCAAGCCTTTTGGTTATTGATGACAGTGACAAGTGCGCAACAAAGTTAATTCGGGACTATATGTCTTTGCGACCTAAAAGTGCACCTATTGATAGGATTTTTTTGTGCTATCCTGATGAACGATGTACTGTGCAGCCCATAGGTAAAAATACATTTGGAAATATATCCTTTAAGATTGTTACATATTTGGGTTTACCTGATGCTAAGGCGTACACAGGTCATTGTTTAAGACGTACAGGGGCAACAATTTATTCTGATGCGTGAGGTAGTTCCGAGAGCTTAATGAGGTTAGGAGGCTGGAAGAGTTCTTCGGTAGCACGAGGGTACATGGATGATAGTGAAAGCTCCAAATTGGCTAATGCTTCCCTTGTAGTTGGGAAAAGTATTACTTCAAGTAACACAGCAACTGCGGTGGGGTATGGAAATGTGGAATTTTCCGGTCAGTTTGAAAATTGTACGTTTTACTTTAAAAAATAATTTTTATTATGATAAGTATATTGTGTAAGTATGTTTGTACTTTCGTAATAAATGCTTAAATGAAGATAATTTATTGTTTATTTATGGGTAAATTTGTAGGCCATAGGGCGTTAATTTTTTTAATAACGTCCTAAGGTAATATTTCGTATTTAACTGACTTTGACATAATATTATTATTTGTCAAATACTATAGTAGTCGGACATTAATATATTAATTAACCACAACTAACCAAAAACTATTTTTACTAAAAATAAGTTAGTTTAAAATAGGTTTGTTTAAAAGACATCTATTGAATTTTAATTTCAATTTTAAATTTAAAAGGATATTTTTTATTTTGATTTGGGGAACAAATTTGTCGATTTTTTAGAATTGTGTATTATAAAATAGCATTTATATGATTCAAAAATTAGTAAATATAGTACAGTGCGTGGGGAGAAAACACCTTGGTGTTTGACCTCCGGATTTTTTGTACAGTTTCAATTTTAACAAAATTTTGGTATTAGGTTGCTTTTACCCTCTAGATCAAAGTTTATATATGCCTAAAGTGTGCTTTGAATTTTTAGTGAAATTACAAAAAAAAATGTTAAAATTATTTAATAACACTTATATTGTAGAAAAAAAAATATTTTAATAATTTACGTTATAATAAATATTTAACCACAATAACTAAACCCTTAAATAACTACCTCTTATGAGATTTACAAATAAAAATGTTTTAGACAAATTAAAATGATTTGATGACATATAATAGTCCCGGAAATAAAGCTCCAAAAATAGCAAAACCTCGCAATTATTTTTTCCTGCATCGATTTGCATAAAAATTCGGAATTAGGCTCATCTTACCCTCTACTTTAAATTCTATATCATGCCGATGGGCGCTGTTTGTTTTTAAAGGGTAAAAACTATCCCTTATTGTCAAAACTTATAAAATAACATTATACATCTTAAGATGGGTAAAATTTGGTTTGGATTGGTTAAATAATGATTCTTTTATGCTTTGGAATACAATTTCAGAACATTGCAACCCTTAAAAACCAACCCTTGTTAGAGCCTAAAGTAAAAAAAAAACATTTACCCTTAAAAAAAATGATTAATGTATCTTACTGATTTAACATTAGAATGCGGTTGCTTAAAATTTGTACTAATTTCATTTTGCAACTTTTCAGCTCTCATAAATTAACCCCTATTAAAGCTTATTAAAGAAAAAATACCAAAAAAAATGGCTTGACAGATTTATAATTTAAAAACATTAGGTACTGCCTGAAATATTACCAAATATATTATTTTGCAAATTTTCAATCCTTAAAAACCACCCCTTACAACATTTCAATTCTTTTATACTAATTTAGTATCTACTAAATTAGTATAAAATAGGAAAAAATAAATTAAATAACATACAAAAATCATACCGGTAAAAGTATAAAGTATATTGGTTATGTAGATTATTATGCTCCAAAGTGGGTTATTCGAATTTTTCAAAAAAAAAAAAATTGATGGTTTTTTTTAAACATAGCGGCTTTAGTTTTAATGATAGAAAGTTTTTTCAAAAATGATTTTGTAGGGTTTTTTAAGAGATGCAAGGCTATGTGAATTAAATCCCTTTAAATCCCTTAGTTTTAAATTGGGGTGAGTTTAAAGGGCCCGAATAGGGTGGTGCTCGCTCGTAAATAGAGGATTTAAACGGCCATATAACGCCAAATATTTATTGTGCAGAAAATCTAAACAAAGAAAAATCTTAGTAATCATAAGAGCTACAATTCGGAATTCTAGCATTCTTTCGTATCTCCATTATTTTTGGAGATATTTTGAAGAAAAGGGTTTTTTTACGAAATTGCGGAAGATCTTTTTTTACTTTAAGCTTCAATTTTTTCAAAATTAAGCGTTTTAAATTAGTTAAACTACTAGAATATATTGATAATACGTAAATAAAAGAATCGTAAGAGTAAAGATCAATTTTAATCAGGAGGGTAAAAAATAGAGACCGAAATTATTTTTATCATAACTCGCTTAAGTTTCATGCCAGAGATTTTTTATTCTTTTTTAACGAAAGGTCTAATTATATAATTTAAAAAAGACCTGACATGTTTTCCTCAAAAAATGCAAAGTTTTCCCCCTATTTGACTTTGAATCTTTCAAATATATCATTTTGACGAACAAAAGCTAATCATCACCAAGCCGTATTTAGAGCCGTAGAGAAATTATAAAAAAATATGTTGGTTTAATTTTTCTTCCTACAGTTTTTTTTTATTGTTTTTGTTAAAATGCATATTTTTATAGTTATTCGCGGAAAACCCATTAAAAACGTCGATTTTTTCGTCGAAAAACTGTTACTTTTAATCGCGAATAATTCGAAAAATATTAGTTTTACGAAAAAAATATATGGAACATTTTTTACTTGAAACTAGTTTATTCATCGATTTCTGAAGTTAAAATGTAGTAAAAATTTCCACCCCCAAGATAGGTGGATCAGAAAATATTCCGAGCCAAAATGCTTCATTTCCTGTACTAATAGGGTTGCTCTCCTAGATAATCTTAGACTTTTTGTAAATAATAATGTAAAAACTAATTATTCCAGTGCTTTTGCTTAGTTAATAAAATAAAAAGGTTTTAAGTTATGTAGTTTTTAAAAAATAAAATGTGGCACTATTCAAAATAACTTCAGTAATTTCTTGACGAATGGTGAAGGTACTTATTAAAATAAGGTGTTTAAATTCGGGACTCCTAAGAACAGCGTGAAAAAACATTTCTATTTCGACCAACGTTTGAGATCTAAAATTTAAACATCTAGAAACCAAACAAAAACTCATAAATAAAATTTGTTGTTTTTCAATTATGTGCCAGTGCTTTTGTTTGGTTAATAAAATAAAAAAGGTTTTAAAGTTATGAAAGCACTGAAATAAAAATAAATAAAAAATTGCACTATTAAAACCAACATTAACTTTAAATTTTAGCCTACGGTAATCCACAGAAATGCTGGGTCATTTGCCACCTTAGACCATTACCAGTGGTCATGTAACAGATATTTTTACTGATAAAACACGGTTGCATTTACTACTCCCATACACGTAAAGTGCAGTTCACACGATTAATATTGGCCATGCCCACCCACGTCCACTTTCAATGATACAATACACCAAAATTAATTTAAGTCTCCCTGTTATATGCCCGAACTAAGTTTAAAATGTAACTAAAAAAAATATGTAATTGTATTTTTAAATAAACATGAATTTCGGTTTTATACATTAATATACATTACGACAGTCTGGTTTCATGACTTATATAGGTAAATTTTAGCAGATATTCTGGTTTTAAAAAGTCCTTAAAATTTGTATTTTTTAGTTAGAAAATGACTCTATCATGACAAAAGTATTTTTCAGTTTTTAACCATTATTGAACAATGTTGATTTAAGAAAATATGTTATTTTTTTAAACTTTGGACAGTCCACGAAGGCTGATACCTAAGTATTAATGTACTGTGGGTGTCTTAAGTGTGGTGAGAGGGACTTTGTTCAAACGGGACCTAATTATTTCGAGACTGGGAGGACAAGGTGTCCATAGTCTGGACACTCTAGGGATGAAGGAACGAAGAAAGAGGGAAGTTCGGGGCCTCTACAGTTAAACTGTAAAAGGATACATAAAAGTTGTACTACGTGTTGCTCTGTTGGGAGATGCCAGAGGAGGAATTATACTGGCCAACTCCTTTGAGCATAAGCCGTAAAAATACCTAAAGAAGAGCGATAGATTCCCTACAGCTCGTGGATAGGCAAGAGGAGAAAGCTTTTCTGTGAGCGTGGTTTATTTATAAAACGAACAGCTTTTCTTTGAATGGAATCGAGAATGCTAAAAATTAAAGAAGATGCCATTTCCCAGACATGGGAACAATATTTTAAAGAGGGTCTGATTTAGGATACATACAGAGTGTATAGATTGAAAGAAAAAACACAAAAAACTTTCTGACTCGAAAAAGAAATCCAATGTAGTTGTGCTAGTTAAGGTAAGTAATGCAGACCAGATTATTACGAGATTAAACTTTTTGTTCTGCAGAACTTGGCGCTTATTTGTAACGGATGAGCATTGGCAGAATTTTCCGCGACAGCAAACATGACTGTATTTTGGAGGCATTAAACTGAACAAAATTTTTGGCGCCTCATCCAAGATAAGTTTAAGGTCTTGTGAGAGAGACATCCGCATTGACCTAAGCTTGGTTTTCAAATCAGGCTTAGTAACTGGCTTGAAAAATTGAATATTAGAGTGGAGGATACTATCGACAGCAAAACTATAAATAGGATTGCTTGTGGAAGAGATGTGTAGAAGAAACAGAGTAGGTGCCAGTACTCAGCCCTGGGGCACCCCAGCATTAAATTGGTTGAAGTTTTAAGAATGACCATCTACAATAACTGATATATACATCGATCAAAAAAAAAAAAACTGGAGACCCAAGAACAAAGCTTAGATGAAAGACAGTAAGAGGAAGTTTGTTAAGATGCCAGACCTGATCTAAAGCTTTTGATATGTCAAGAGCTACGATTTGGGATTTACCAAGAAACTCAAGGGAATTGTTCTAGTTGTGCAGGACAAAGGAAGAAGAAGATCAGCTACGGATCTTTTGTGACCGAAATCATAGTGTCAACTTACAAACAACTGAGAGAAGAGATGTAGGTCTATAGTTTGAAGAAACAGTTTTGCATCCTTTTTTGGGGACAGGGTGCACACGTGCAGCTTTTCAGCTCCCCGGAAAACTGTCCGTGTCGTAAGAGATTGCTGGTATGCCATCCAGCTCAGACGATTTTGTAGTGTTAAGATTAAAATATTAATATATTATAAATTATTTAATTATTTATTATGTATTAGAAATTACTAAATTATAAAACAAAACTATTAAATGACCTGAATTTTTGCAATTGCTTCATGTTTTTTAGTTTACTGATAATTTAGTCTCTAGTTCTCTAGATTAGAAAACTATCGAAATATTTTTGAAAAAAATATGTAATAATTAGATAGTATCCCTAGTGTATATTTTTATTAATAAAAGACGAAGCAATGCTAATTTTATCAAAAAGATTTATGTTAAAATAAAGGATTAGTTTCTATCCAAAAATCTCAGCCTCTTAAAATCCTGACGTCTGAAATTGGATCAAACTCTGTCAACAATTTTGTTCCGCTTTTTTTGACCCTGCAAGTTTTTTACTAATTTGTGTATATAAATGAACATTTTTTTAAATAATACAGACATTTTGTTTTTCATTAATATAGACAATTCAGTAAAAACTTGCCAAATCAAAAAAGAGTGAAACAAAATTGTGGACCATTCATTGATGAATGGAAGGAATCGCTAACATTTGGCGCGTCCGTAAGCAAACCTATTCTGTTGTCACGTCCCTCCACTCTACTTTTACCTAGGCAAGCTGTTAACATAGCAAAAGACATTATTAGTCCATTCAAAACGCGGACCCTGGGTGCCCAATTTCGCTGCAAGTGAAGACTACCTTCAGGATACGTATTTTGGGTCGTTGGTTCCAAGTTTCGGGGTCCCGCAGCTTGAAAATTTTGGCATCACCCCTATAAATGCTAAAACAGCGTTTTTTAAGAAAAATGTTTTAAAAACCTTATGGAAATACCCCTTAGCCCCTAGAAAATACTACCATGGTACGTTTTTGGGTCGTTGATTACGAATTTGGAAGTTCCGAAAACCTTGAACCCTGGAAACACCCCTAAAATTGCAAAAGCATTCTTTTTAGAGGTTTTTTAGGAATAATCTAATAAAATATTTACGAAAATTATTTAATATTGATAAAAATTTGTATTTTTATGACTTTATAATAATTTTAGCCTAAATTAAATTTAAGTTTAATTTATCGGGGGTTGTTTCACCACCTTCAATTATCCGTTAAATAACGTACAATTAAAAAAAAATGCAAACAAAAATGTTTTGTGCTTTTTGCCTAAAATTTTGGTTAGTTTTGGTTGGTTTAGAATAAGATATTTTCTAAGCCCCAAAAGGGGTGCGAGAGATAGTTAGGAGAGGAGAAATATTTTTTATGGTCGCAAAATGGCTGTTTATTCAAAATTTAGGGCAAAAAGCAATATTTTTTTTAATTGTACGATATTTTGGGAATGAAGGGGTTGTTTCACCCCCAATGAATTACCAGAAAATGTAATTTAGGCTTAAATTAATATAATGTCATGAAAAATACAAATTTTATCAATATTAAATAATTTCTATAAATTTTTCGTAAGATTATTTTTAAAAACCCCTTTAAAAAGGTGTTTTTTGCCGTTTTAGGGGTGACGCTGAAGTTCAAAGGTTTTAGACTCTTAAATTCGGAATCAGCAACCCAAAAACGTACCCTGAGAGTATTTTCTAGGTGCTTAGAGCTTAGAGTTAATTAATAGGTTCACAAATATTTATCCTCTATGGAGATGATTTCAACAAAATGTCAGGCCTCGCCCCTGATGCTAACCGGAAAATTACATTAATGGATAGAATCAAAGGGATGCCTTAAACTTAAGCCCGTAGAAGATAAGTCCTTATCTTCTTTCTATCAAGCCCTTTTTATTAGAAACTCAAAAAATTAATTTGCTCTTACCCATTTTTTTCTTGCACTTTTGAAGTAACCCTTTTAAATATTGTATAGGTGTATTGGCAGAACTAAAAAAATATGATAAGACATCCATCCCCATTTAATAAGATACGCTATTATTTTATGACAGTTAAATGTTTTCCAGAAACAGATGTTTAAATGTTTCACCACATTATACGAACATTTATATGCTCATAAAGTAGTGTAGCTATTTATAATTTTGTACTTTTAATCACCATTTTGTCCAGAATCACTTAAGTAATTTCTTGACAAATGGTGAAGTTTTTTTTTTTAATAAAATGTTTAAATTTAGGTCTTATAAGAACATTAACAAAAATGTAAAAACCAAACAAATACAAATAAATAAAATTTGTTTTTATTTACTTATATACAGTCTAGTGGTATTAAACTTTCAAAATGATGATACCCAGTTAGGTATTGCAAAGTCTTATTTATTTAAACGATCTTTAAGTTTTTATGTGGATGGCGGTAGAAGTTTCGCATTTGCCCTTTAATATTAATTTCAGTTTCTTTAATATCTTTTTAATTATTTTTGTATTGTACCTAACGTTTTTAAATAGAAATGATCTTTTTTACCTATGTATGTTAGTATGTCGTTTAGGCAATAAAATAATTTATTGAACTTAAAAAAAAATCATCTTTTTAATCTAGGCGCACGGTAGTGTGCCATGCCAAGTTCCGGCTTACCGCAGGAATGTGTGCATTTTACATGAAATGTTTTAGCCCATGTTTCACCCTGTCATAATTTTAATCTTGTTTCACGTAAAGGTATAAAATTTGTTATGTAAATTAACAAAAGTATTTTTATTACCTGTAGAAAGTGAAAGAGATATGTCAAGTGATCTCTGAGATATGCGATTTTGAAAGTCGCCCATTTAACTACTGACTGACTGACCGATTGGCTTACATACTTTATGTTGAAAAAGCATAGATTTCCGCCTTATGTTTTGTGACTCGCTTTTCCAATGAAAGTGTTTCCTTTATCCATATGTCTGGATTGCAGCTGACTTTACGTGGTTTAGCAGAGTTATAGATCTCAGTCATGTGACTAAAAGCTATTCGTCAATGATCTTCATTATTCTTGTGTGACCATATTTTGCAGGATATTGTTTTTAAGTCTTTGTAATTTTTATTCTATAAGCCTGGTTCCCTACTCCAACCACTAATAATGATTAATTTTGAAAACGTCAGACTTAGCTTTCAAAAATAAAAATAATTGCCGAAAATAACGTGATATTTGAATATTTTATTATATGCAATCGGTCCTACTTTTTAATCAATGGAATGAATAACCCATCGATTAAATCAAGCAAAAAATACATTTTTTTATAGCATGCGTTTAAGCCTAGGAAATATACTACAACCTATGTATGACGTTTTATGTAGCTTCTATAATTTTATAGTCGTAAAAAATTTATAGGGAATTTAGTTACTTTGATTTGTTTTAATCTTACTGTCTAAATTGTTTACGTTAATAAACATGGATAAAATTTAAAAAGAAATTTTCAATGACAAAGGGAATATGAACCTAATTTAAAGCATAATATATTTAACGTCAACGTATTTTCTTCAAAAAGAGAGTATAAGCATTAAAGCTCTGACCAAAAACGCAATAAACATTGTCTGAACCTGCGTACACTACACGCATTTATTCCGGTTATAAAGCTATCTTAAAATATAAAATTACAAACCATTCCCTTCCCTCAAACTCATGTAGTTTGAACTTAAAATTTTCTTCAAAGACGAGACTAGATTAACCCAGAAATATTTAGAATATTTTAAGTTTTTATTCACGAGGTTTCATGTAAAGTATAAAAAATATAATTTTTTTTTGCGACAAAATGTATTATAATTTGACGTAAAACAAATCGATGAAAAAAGTTTAAAAAAAATATTTTTTAATGCTAACCGTGTACCTAAACTGTTTACAAGTTTTATTTCTTTTATATATATATATATATATATATATATATATATATATATATATATATATATATATATATATATATATATATATATATATATATATATATATATATATATATATATATATATATATATATATATATATATATATATATATATATATATATATATATATATATATATATATATATATATATATATATATATATATATGTATATATATATATATATATATATATATATATATATATATATATATATATATATATATATATATATATATATATATATATATATATATATATACAGGGTCCTGCAGCTCACCTCCCGTCTTATGTAGCTCATTTATTACTAAATGTAAAACTTCCATATTTTGCACACGTTACCTTTAATCTACGGTGCATTTCAGGAAAATAATTTTGGTTATACAGGGTGTCACAAAAAAGTGTGACGTCACGATGGTGCATTTTTTTAAATGGAACACTGTGTATTTTTTTGTATATTTAGGTACTTCCTGTGGTTATTTATATTCCTCCAAAATTTTGTCGACATCGGTTCAGTAATTTCAGAGAAAAAAAAATATAAAAAAACTGTTTCGCACCATTGAATTTAAAAATGAATAAAAATACCAATAGTGCTTGATTAATAGAATTAAACAAGGAAGTTATTAAGTAACGTAATATCAGTCGCTTAGGTGATGTTTGGTTAATTCGAACTGTAATATATATATATATATATATATATATATATATATATATATATATATATATATATATATATATATATATATATATATATATATATATATATATATATATATACTAACATATAGCTATATAAATGTAGAAAAATTTTATTCATTAAAATATAGAAGATATAAACTACAGTATTTAAATTTTATAAGTCGCAACTTTGATTTCATTTTTAAGTTTTTTTTCGATTTTTTTTTTTTTTGTAAACTGGTACCTTTACATTTTACAATTAAAACCTGTTAGCACGTCCTATTATATTTTTTATACATTTTTAGGCCTCTTTAAGTTTTTTTGGCAACCAAATTAACATGTAACAGTTAAATTTTTAAACAGCAACTAGCATATGAAATGATGAAGGGTAAAATTTGACTATAATATTTATATATAAAATTTTTATTATTCCATTATTCCTATACTTTATAACATTTGGATCCTAAAAAGTTTTTAAAAATTCTGTTCTGTATTGATGACAACAAAATAGACAATAATTACTAAGAAGTTACGTCATTTGAAAATTTTAAAAATAAAAGTTTGCAATGGAAGAATATAAGTGTATTTAAAAATTGAATTTAAATTAAGAATTTTAAAAGTTAGATTTAACAATTTCTGTATTTTTTTAATTGATATTTAAAAAAAAAACTATGAATAAGTCCCGTCAACTCGTCAAAAATAGATACTTAATTAAATTAACTAATCTTGTAGTCCTTATTGTTTTCCAGAAACATGCTAGCTCGTCAACCCTGCATCTTTACACATTCCAAAGAATATTGATTCTTCATTTTCCAGCAATGCACTAGGAGTATCAAATTCTGCAATTTGTCCTTTATCTAAGACCAAAACTCGATTTGAATCTATTATGGTATTTAACCTATGAGCTATCGTAAGGACTGTACAGTCACTAAACGCTGTCCTTATAGTTTTTTGAATAAGATCATCTGTTTCTAAATCTACAGCGGCTGTTGCTTCATCCAGTACAAGTATCTTTGTTTTTCTAAGTAAGGCTCTCGCCAAACAAATCAGTTGACGTTGACCCACTGAAAGATTTTCTCCTCCTTCAGATACTTTATGGTGAAGACCAGCTGGTAAACCTGAAAAAAAAAAATTACCATTAAATTTCAATGTTTTATTATATATTTCTATGATATACCGTTTATAACAGTAGCCTGATAGAAATAAGGAACTGCTTATAAATGTTATCTGGAGTAAAGTATTATGCAGACCATTGGCAAAGAACTTGTATTAAAAAATATTGCTTGAATACTCTTTACACAGACCCGACGTCCCATTTATAATATAAGTGCAAAAGAGATAGACGTAGAGATGGGGATGACCAAAGAAAATACGCGCCCCGCTAAAAGTCTCTCTCTCTACTTTATATTAATATACTCTACTCTCGTTAAATGCAAACATCTTGAAAACCGGTGTGACTTCAAATATTAGCGTAGAAATATCCTTAAATGTTACTTATAAGTGTGCAATTTTAACTTTAATATTTTAGAAGATTCCAAATGTTTAAATAAAATTTTTTAATTCCCCCAGGTTTAACAAAGAAGAGAGTTTTAAAACAGACGGGCGTTTATTTAACAAGAAAAATTAAAATATAAAAAAAAATAACAAGTGATTTTTATGTTATTTGTACTCGATAATTTAAAAATGGCTAGGGATATTAACAATCATTTTTGGTTTTGTGCTATTATAAAATTTTAATTGCTGCATCCTGAGTCCCTAATCGCACTTTTCAAACCGAAATATTTGCGGTCACCATTTTGTCAGGAGGATGATATTATGGTAGTTTGTACGTAACTGTGTTGCCAAAGTTATAAATAAGTCAAGTCAAGTGCGTTTGAAAGCAATGTGAAGACTTTTTTGTTTTTTTTTGATTGTTTTATTCCTAAATGAAAATGGACAGATTTTAGCCTGTAGGAGCCAATTATAAAAGAATATTGTTATGGTGTTATAACAAATATAAATAGATAGTTATATGATAACACTCCTAGATATCTTCTGTTAATAATAATGTAGTCTATTTAATTGCGAACATTTCTAGTTACATTGGAAATCCATGTTTATAAACGTCTTAAGGGGTTGTTTATAGTGCGTATTAGTAACAATTAGGTCTTCATAATGACAAAATTGTATCAATCGATCTCCTTTCTCATATGCACCCAAACCATAACTTCCCATGGCATCCTATCTCCTACCTCGTTTTGCATTTAAATCCCCCATAGTTATTATAACTTCGCATTCGCGAATGTCCGTAGCAGATATTTACATTCGCATTACCGTCCGCGAATGATAAAAAAAATGACATTCCTTACATCACTAAAACATACTATGTGTTTATATTATTTTGTTTTTTTTTTTGCTATAAATCTGAACAGGAATGAGAAATGCATCACATCATAAAAAAAGTGGTAAAAATACATAAAACCTAATCCAAATGTTACTATGGAGTAAAAAAAAAGTTAGTGTATCTAAAGAAACTGTCAAGTGATTAGGTTAACAAATGTTTAATAAAATATAATTTGGAATATTTGGTAAAAGGCCTAAATTAAATGTGTGGCAATGTTGCCCCTGCCTATATGGTAAAATTCATTATCTTGTGTCTTTAAATGGTACAGTGTGACGTCACGCGTCATTTAAGTAATCATATGTTGTTTTGGCACGGACGTTTCTTATTTCAATAATAAATGGCTCTATTATAGGGTTTTGTTAAAAAAAGTGGCAAAAGTGTTTAGGTTTAAAGCGTTATTTTAAGCCAATAAAAAAACCATTAAAAATCCCCTTCTGACACTAACTGCTTATTTTTAAACGCTATTAAACTTTTAGGCCTACATTGTTCTGCATCGTAAGCGCATTTCTAAGCAAACCTTTTTTCTATTCGTAAGGTCACAATGCTTTAAAACTTTATTTAAATAAATATAAAATTACTTACTGGAAATAAATGATTTTAAGTGAGCTAATTCAACGGTATTCCATAGTTCTTCATCAGAATATTTATCAAAAGGATCCAAATTCATCCTTAGTGTTCCCGAAAATAAGATAGCATCCTGAGGAATTATAGTGAGTTTAGATCTTAAGTCGTGAAGTCCTATTTCTGAGATCTTAATGCCATCTATAAAAATATTTCCTTGAGCTGCTTCAATAATCCTAATAAAAAAGTTTGGAATGTAGTATGATACCCATATCTCAATTTAAAAAACTAATTTTTATTGGTTACTTTAGTATATACATATTACTGTTAAAAATAGATGAATTATTTATATATCTACTTTCCTATTCTAAATATAATAATAGTTTTTTTAGACATATCATGTGTGTCCTTTCATATCTCAAAAAAAAATTATCTATCTACATAAAACAAAATTTTATTTAGGAAGTTATATTTTACCTAAAAGTAAATTAAAATATATTTCAAGGCGTAGCTTACCGATTTTAAATTTTCAATAAATATTTTTTGTCATTTTATACTAAAAACTTAGCCTAGTTAAATGTCAGATATATTTTTTAATGTTTTTTAAAAGTTTTTAGTTACTCTATCTGAGGAACCACAAAAAAATGTTAAATAAATTAATTTTTATATTGACTTTACTTTTGTTCTTATGTATTTAACGCGATATACTATAACAATAAATTTAAAAAACAATATATTTCTCTTTAAAAATATTCACCCTAGTGTTTGCTTTTCTCTAAATAAATGTAAAAACTTACCTAAACAACGATAATGTTAAACTACTTTTTCCGGCGCCAGTTCTTCCGACAATGCCAATTTTTTCACCGCCATTTACTTGGAAACTGATACCTTTTAGAACCAAGTCCAATCCATCCCTATACCTAACAGAGTAGTCTTTAAACTCAACATTTCCTTGATCAGGCCAAGTCTTCTTAGGTTTTTTTTCTTCTATTTCCCAAGGTTTTTCTTGTTTGGCCTCGCTGTTTTCTTTAATACGTTCTACACATACTATATTGGTTTCTGTATCTGATATTTGACGAACTAACATATTAAGTGTTTGTGTTATCTAAAAACAAATAGATTTTTTTCTTCTTTTTAAAACAAACTTATATTCTTGGTAGCCCTTGTTCTTATTAACATTTCTATATTTATGTAAATGAAAACTATAACTTTTTTTTCGAGAAAAATTCATTACGACCTCTTAAGTAACTGTCGTAAAAACCCCGTACAGTGTAGGCCTTAATAGCATCAAAAAACATTTTTATATTGAATTTTTTCGAGCGTTTGCCTTGTGCCCATTACTATAATTATTGTGATAGCAATAATTTACCACACTATTTAGGGGCATTTTTAACCGTAGAGTGGTCATTTTAAAAATAGTCTAATAAAAATGTAAATTTACTGATTAAAAAAAAACAAAATGTTTTGACAATTTTTTATAAATTTTTATTTTGATTCAAATATTTTATCTTGCTTTTTAAGTTGGTTTAAATACGAAAATATTTTTTAAGCCATCGCGCCAAAAATATGAAAAACGAAAAATGAATATTACATTTTTTTTAATTTAAAGGGGTAAATGCAATGCCTTAAAATAAACTTTTTTTCTTATTAGTTTTTTTTTTCAATTAAACCAAAAATAAGACTTTATTTTACAGTAACTTTAACTAAAAACGTTAATATTTTTAAACCAGTATATCACCTGTATATATTAATTATTACTTAAGTATTTTACTTTTTTTAACCGGGATACCGAACATATTTCTTAGTATATATATAGGCCTTTTTACTATTAAGAAAAATTGGAAAGGGCTTAAAAATGACTTTAAACAAAGGCCTCACCAATAGGTTTACGTACTTTTTAACGTTATTTTAATATAGAATAGTTGTTTTATTAAAATGGTTTAAAACATTTTAAAAAATAATTGTTAAACAACCTATAGTTATTATTTAAGTTAACGTAAAACACAAAAAACAAATTAATTGGCGCGTGCATAAAAAAGTAGAGTAAGGCAAAAAACGGAAGCATTGACCTAGTGTAAATTAAAAAATAACTAAAATAATTTAAATTTTTCTTTAAATTTTTTTTTTTAATTCTGGAAATTTTCTTAATTAAAATTTCTTATAATTACCAAAATGTTTTAAAGTAAAATTAAAAAAAATATTTTTATTAATCACTTTTTTTGTAACACGCAAAATTTTTAAACAAAAATTAACTTTCCTTAGAAAAGTACCGGGTGTCCAAATAAGAAAGGACGCCGGTTGTATCTCGGAAACTATTTATTGCACAGCATTGGAAAATAATGTTTTTAGTAAAAGTGGACAAGAGAAATAGCTGGAAATTATTTTCAAGATTATAAAAAATCCGCGAGATAGCGCAACCGCAATGGACAATTAAAACAATTTCTTTTTTCTCCAGAAATAGCTGATACTAGGTACAACTTTAATAACATCAACAAAAACTCTAGCCAATTCTGTATCCATTTGGTTTTGGACTTTTTGTCGAATTTTCAATAATAAGAGTGGGAGAAGATAATAAATAATGCAACTTTCAAATAGCTCTATCTCCCACTGCATCTTGTTGGAAAACGACATGACTTATTTAAGTTAACAGTTGTCAGTTCCAATTCAATTTTTAACTAGGTGTGGCCTTATTAGGATCTTACCTACATAAAAAATGAGAATTCCAAATGAAGTAGCACATAACATGGAGTGAAACTGACAACTGTCAACTTAAATAAGTCATGTCGTTTTTCAATCTTTTGCTCTTGTTTTTATTTGCAAGCCTACTTGACTAATATTTTAATTAGAATTAATAAATGCCCCAATTACGGCATTTTTATGTTTTCGATTGTTTATTCTATTCCCTAGTGGATACGATACAAACTTTAAAATAGTTTCCCGTATTTTTTTCTTTTTCTTTACAGTTTTTTTTTTTTTACTTTATCACAAAGTTTTTTTAGTTAGTTTTGATAAATTGTTAATATTATTTATCATTTGAAAAACAGGTTACTCTGAAATAACTCGAAAACGAATGTAGATATCAAAACCTCGGTTTTCGCTAAAATAAAGGTATTTTTTCTCCTTTTAAATTTACAATAAAAAATCATATCGTCGTATTTAACTCTTTCGAGAAAATCTCAATAAACCGAGTTTTCCTAAAAAGACGCTCTTTACAAACCAGCCGACACCAAGAAGGGCGACATTTAAAAGAGATTTTAATTTTATTTTAAACAAGTACCCACCTGAACCACTTTGGATAAAAGATGTAGGAGATAGAGCTACTTAAAAGTTGCATTATTTATCATCTTTCCCCACCCTTACTATTGGAAATACGACAAAAAGTCTTTAAATTAACTGATGCAGAGTTGGTTAGAGTTTTTGCTGATGTTCTCAGTATTGTACCTAATACTAGCTATTATTGAAGAAAAACGAGGCTTTTTAATTTACCCCCAAGGTTACGTCATCTCTTGGTAGTTTAAGAAACTTGAAATTAGTTTCCAGCTATGTTCTTTGCTATTTTTACAAAAAATTATTTTTCCTCAACGATGTGTGATACATAATTTCCAAAATACAGCCGAGTCCTTTCTTATTTGGTCACCCGGTACAAGCAATTTATCCTCTGTTACCATATTTTTTTATCGTGTCGGGTTGCTTGTAAAAAGTTCTAGTAAATGGGCCAAACTCGGTCAAATTACTTAGGCTTAAAGGATAAGAGCTTAAGTAATATATTTTAATATAATTTAATTTTGATAATAACCAAAAATAATGAAACAATTTTTGTAGTAGATAAAAGTATATTTTAATCTATATTTTAGGAGTAAATATAAATGTTTTTTCCATAAGTAAAGGACCCCAGTACATATAATCAAGATTGTATTCGAGAAGTATAAATTTTCCACTTTAAGAAAGAAATTAAAAAAAAAAGCTGCTTATTTAAACTCTTTTAACATTTGCGTATCAGTTGAGAAAACATGCGTTACATTTGCTGTTTTAACTAAGACGTATATAAATTTAAGTTTAAAACACCATCTTACCTGAAGAGCGTAACTAACAGACAACCCAACCATAGCCCCATTTAAATCTTTATTCAATACAGCAAACAACGCTGATGTCAAAATAATAATGTTGCCGATGCTCTCTAATCGCACAGCCAACCATCTGTTGGCAAAGTTGGCGGGGTAAATACACATTTGATTTGTATCTACTTTTCTTTCAGATTCAGTTATAAATCTATCTTGACACCTATATGCCCTAATAACCGTCGTTCCAGCAATGGTTTCACCAAAGTGAGAATAAATTGGTGATCGAGAGACTGATTCTAGACGCTTTATTTGTCTTGTTGTTGTTACAAAGTATCTTTGAATAAAAATATACAGTGCGCCGATTGGCACAATTACTGTCGTAAAGAGAGGAGTGGTGTAACAAATTACTACTATTGTTCCCAAAACCTGGAAAAGATAAAAGAATAAATCGTGAAAAAATACAGAAAACAATGTCACAGGTCACAGCTTCTGAAGTTATGATACATGTTTTATGTGAGCAATGACAATTTGTATATGTTTGATACACAACTATTTATCCTAAGTAAAACGAGAAAGTTACTGATAAGATAATTTAAAATTTTAGGCAGCATATGTAATAAAAATAATATTGTAAAAGTAAAAATATTTTTAGTTTGTCACATTTTATACATAAAAAAATTGTTATAATTTGAGTTGTTGTCCAAAAATGCTATTATCTAAAAAAAATTAACTCGAGTATATTTTTAAAAATTATTACCCTTAAAAAATCATTCTGTAAAGATCTCACACAAAAATCAAGAAATGAACATTTATTCCAAATATTTCTGGCATACATTAAACACATTCTCTGTAAGCTTACATACACATTTATGTTAAATGTTATTTTGAACACATATTTATACGAGTATAAGATGAAATTTTAACCTGAATTTTTGTCCTACATACCTTTAAAACATGGAAAAAGAAGTTGTTAAAGTTACTGGGAAGTCTTGAATCCACACCAACAATATCACTAGAAAATCGGGCCAAAATTCTTCCAGTGGGAGTGACATCAAAGAATTGCATAGGCAACCGCATTACAGTACTCATTAATATATTATGTAGCTTTGCTGCAGCCTTCGTGCTGCCTCTGGCAAAGAGTGCGCTTGCGGCAAATATACAAAAACCTACAAAAAAAATACTTAGAATAAATAAATATTTTTAAGATCATTGTAAACCTAACATAATATTATTACAAATATCAAATGACAAACGATTAGACTAAATTATTTTAAACAAAGGTTTTGGGAGTGTAGTCGATAATTTTAGGTACAAATTGTCGCAAAAAAAAGTTTTTAAAATAATCTGGACGTTAAGACGTTAAAGGCTGCAAGGTGAACAAACAAAACGAATACAAATGTAAATAACTTAGCAGAAATAATATAACTTGCACTTCTAAAATATCCTTTGCAATAAAGTAAACCTAAATATTGAGTATACAAAACCTAATTTAAAAAGAAAGTTTTAGTCAAGGTACTTTTTTAATCAATTTTGTAAATTTTAGATACAAGAAAATGTTTCACCAACCTCTCGGCTGGCATTTTCAAGTGATGCTTCCCTGACGGTTGCTCGACGAGAAAAATTTTTGAAAATCAACCGATTTACACCTAATTTGGAATAGGGAGGTTTTTGGACTCGCTAATTACGAATTTGCGGTAGTAATTTCAAAACTCAAGACGGCGGATTCAATATGGCGGACGTATCTTTTGAAAATCATTTGATTTGCTTTAAATTTGTTATACCAAAGTTTTTGATGATAAAATTGGATTCGTCACCTTCAAGTCCGCAGTTTGTATTCGTGATCAGCAACTCCAAAAACCACCGTTTACCAAATTTGGTGCAAATCGACAAATTTTAATAAAAAAAATGTTGAATCCACCATACTGAATTTAAAAATTTTTAAAATGTGACCTCAGATTCGTAGTTCGCGATTCCCAAAACCCCTGTATAAGAAATTTGGGGCAAATGGGTTGACTTTTAAAAGACACTTCTCCCATATTGGGAACTGAAATCTTGAATTCTGCAAATCCAAACTCGGATTCATGATCAGCGATCCGGAAAACCCCAGTATTCCGAAAATGGTGCAAAATTTGAACACCATTCTGAATTTTTTGGACTGTCTTATCAGATCCTTCAGGTTAAACTTTTTCAACTTACCACATAAAACCTTTAGAGGTATCTATCAGCTATAATTTAAGCCAAAAAACAGCCCTATTGGTTCTAAATTTTTATTTTTAAAAGCTTTTTTTGCTGCAAATTCTTTTCTATCGTCTTTCATATTCAAACCGTCATGTTAAATTTTTCAAGGCGCACTCCATATTTGGAAGTAGGTGCTCTAACGTTTAAACTGAGCCCTTGATCAATTTTTTTGATTGCTTCTAACTGTTCATACCTCTGATCCGATTTCTGATCTATTTTACAATCAAAATATTTAAGAAAAATAACTTTTATTTTTGGAATCTTTTGCAGATCTTTAAATTTTTTATTATATATTTTTAAATAAAAACAGTTTGAATTACCTTTACCGGCAGAATTTAATATTAAAGATATATATCTAAAAATATGATGGTTTAATTATTTATTAATTTTAACAAAAACAAAAACTAATAGTTTGCACAGAAACTGATATAAACCAACCTAAAAAAGTAGAAATTAATAACTTTTTTCAATAAAAAAAGAATTACTTTTAAATTACCTAAAATTTAAATAAAAATAAAAATGTGTTTTAATCCATTCGATAAACAAAAAGGAATGAATGCAACTTTTATTACTTTAATTATAAATAAGTTTATGCTCTATATACCTTGTGATACCCCCAATGCTAAATAAACATACAAATACATATTTCTTAATCCGGTATCTACTTTTCCATTAACAATCATGTTCGTATCCTCAGCCCAAAGTCCTAGCCATAAATTGGAACCAATTCCAAACCCTTGAAAACCGGTATAGAAAAGAATTGTTATAAGAATAGTAACCAGTCCGACAGCCGATAGGTAGTACCGGAACACAGCAAGTTTAACATTCCCTTTTTCAGCTCGTTCGGTTTGTATAAGCTTGCCTTTTTCCTTTTTAAACTTCTCATCCTGAAGAGACAGTTTTGATAACATGCCATTTTTCTTTAAGCTTTTTAGGCTTTCCACTGAAGGCGATCTACCTCCTATGCCATTCTCGAGGTTGCTCGAGCTTTCTGATATTCGCGATTTTTGACGACTGATTTTTCGTTTTATTTCAGGGGCCAGTGGAGTGTCTTCAATTTGCTCTTCGAGTTCGTTTAATACTAAAAAATATATTATCGTAAATTGAGTTAACTAATTTAGAGGAATACAAGAATTTCCAACTTAATATTGAAAATGTATCAATATAATCACTTTAATTTATTCAAATTACAGCATATTACATCTCAAGATGTATTCTAATAAGAAAACACAATTTTTGGTTTTAATAATAAAATTTAAAGTTAAATAAATATTACTTTTGGTGGGAAAGCCAAACTATCAAATAATTAATGTAGCTTTTTAATTTTTACATTAAGAAAATAAATTATTATAACAAACTTGAAATGTAACAGACATTTTTATTTTCATTTATTTCTTACCATTTTCGTCAACAGCATCATCACTAATGTGCAGCATTAAAAATTCAGCAAATTCTCCTTTTTTACCCAATAATTCCTTATAAGTTCCACTTTCGGTGATTTCACCATCCTTCATCACAAAAATTTTATTTGTTTTTGGCAAATAATTTATAGCATGGGTGACCAATACCCGGACTTTATCATTAAGTAATCCTGTAGAGCCTATTACTTCAGTAAATATATGTTTTCCCACATGAGAATCTACTGCGCTCAGTGGATCATCCAATAGGTAAATATCAGCATCATCGTAAACTGCTCGGGCCAGACTTATTCTTTGCTTCTGACCACCAGATAAATTTATACCTTTTTCACCTACAAGTATAATTTATAAATTTTTATGTTGTCATTTTTTAAATAAAATTTAACTTTATCATAGTGACTTAAAACCTGCCATCGGAGTTGTTTTACTCCGTAAAAGAGTGACCCCAAAAACAGCATATTTTTAGACTATTTTCTCACCCTTGTCAGAGACCTTAAAAAAAAATCCCAAAAACATTCTGCATATGTCAAGTTATCTGTAATAAAAAATCAAGATGGGCATACTTTTTAGTTTATCGAAAAATGTCGAAAATCACCCCTAATTAGGGGTTGATATGATGACACAAAACTGAAATATATGAATAATATCAGTACCAATAAAAGTAATTCTAATTTTATTTTTTCTATAAAATAAAATCTTTTTTTTTTGCTTTGGTTGGCTTTGCAACAGAATGCATACAGCCGCTACATTTAACGTATTATATTTAAGAAATAAAATCTTAAAAAAAAAAATATTTTTTTTTATAAAATCTTAAAAACAGAAAAATATATTTTTTTCATATTAATGAGGACGTAATATATTTGAAACTAGCTAAGAAAGTTAAATAATCCCCTAAATATGGAAAAAATCAAAAACTTCTTAACAAATCTAGAAAAAACTACTGGGATATTCTAAATAATTAGAAATTCAGATCGTGTACCGCCACCCAGTATATATTTAAGGAAACCACCCCTGTAAGAGGGGGTAAACTACTCCCGAACGTCCCAACCGCTGTGTTCACACGTCGTTGTCGTGGTTCGGCCCAGTAGGATCTTTTGGAACATGCGCTAGAGTTGCTGGTTATCGGCAACTCTTTTGGCTAACGTATGGAACGGCATCCGAAGCTAAGATGAACACAAGGCTTAACTCAAGGTGTTAGCATACCGTGCTGATGAGGGAATGACATCCTGTGCCTTAAACGGGTGTTTCCAACGGTGCCTCTGAGATACAGGGCGACCTCTCAGAGTATCTAGCCTTACTGCGGTAATGCGGGGCTCTGCCGTGGTGGACTGTTACTTCCCTTGCTCCAAAAAGAAAGCGGACAGAACCGCTTTTATAGGAAAAAAGTGACAAAGGTGCGATGACCGAAACAGATAAATCCGTTTCGAGAGGTGCCACTCAAGGTCACAAGCAGACAAAGATGGGGCGACCGAAACGGGTGAATCTGTTTCGAAAGGTGCCCCTGAAGTCACCGGCGCCTGTCTCACGGGGAAGGGCTAATCCATCCCGAACAAACAGGTGCTTAGGAAGGGATCCCTGAATCCAAACAGAAGGCGAACAGAACCGCCTTTATAGGGAAAAGGGTTCCCTGGCTTTAAACAGAAAGCGGATAGGACCGTTTTCATAGGGTAAGGCCGGAGATGCGGCCTCAGAAGGAACATCTGGTTCCTGTAACAAGGACCTGGTAGTTACCCACGTCACTATTGGGAGAAATATAAAAAGGTGTGAGCCACAATAGACCGAGCGGTCGCAGTGGAGGGCGTAAAAAGTCCACTCACTTTAAACCTACCTACTCCCGAACGTGATAACATACGAAGATATCATAGCAATATAAGTAAACTGTCGAATATTTTATAGTAGATCTTACTTTTCTCATCAGAAAGATTAAGTTGACTTCATTAAATTATTTCAAACTTTTTTTTTGTAAAAATCAACCCTCTTAGAAGTTATTATCCGCTAAATATATAAAAAAAATAAAAAATCACTTTAAAAATCTAGAAAAAACTACTAAGATATTCTAAATTATTAAAAATTTAAATCGAGTACATCTCAGCAGAATATATAAGAAAACACCCCTATATCTAAGGGGTAAACTACCCCTGAACGTGATAACATACGAAAATATCATAGCAATATAAGAAAATTCAAATTTTTTCATATTTCAGGGATCATTTCACCACCTATGAGGGTTGATTCTAATTAAAAAAGTTTTGAGTATTTAGGACAAGTCAGGGTAATCTTTCTGATCAAAAGAGTAAGAACTATTATAAAATAGTCGTCAGTTTTTTTATATCGCTATGATATTTTCGTATGTTCGGGGTTAGTTCACCCCTTCGTTACAGGGATGGGTTTCTTATAAATACTGGTGGGAAGTACACGATGATAATAATTTATAATGTCTAAGTAGTTTTCCTTGTATTTTTAAAGTAGTTTTTATTTTTTTTATATATTTAGGGGATGATTTAACCCTCTTAGCGAGTTTAAGGCTGGACTTTCAACTACCTATAATACGCATTCAGTAATAAGAAATACCATAAGAATCGTTTTATTCTTATTGATATTATTTATATATTTCAGTTGCATCCTCTGATCAACCCCTAATTGGGGGTGATTTTTGATATTTTTCGAAAAACCAAAAAAATATGCTTATATTTATATATCTTGATTTTTTATTACCGATAACTCAACAAATGCAGAATGTTTTTAGGATTTTTTTTAACCTAATTTTGCGGTCACTCTTTAACCTTAACCACTACGAAAACCGGGACATTTTTAAATATATCGTGATCTTATGGTGGTAATCATTTATTATATTCATTATAAAATTATTTAGATTGCAACTAATTTTAAATTAATTTGTTAAAACTTAAATTTTATGTTACTAAACGAACGCAACCCTGAGTCCCCAAGAAATTAGCTTTACGTAAATAAAAAAAAACTAAGGTAAATAAGCTATTTTTTTAACTTATGTTAATTCTGATACCTATTTCAGTCATATCTCCATCTGCTAACATTTCCAGGTCTGGCCTTAAGGAGCAGGCGTCAATAACTTTATTGTACCTAATTTTGTCAAAAGGTTTTCCAAAAATAATGTTTTCTCTAACTGTTGCGTTCTGAATCCATGCCTGTTGTGATACGTAAGCTATTGAACCATAAGTATTAACTCTTCCATCATTTTTGTTCATTTCTCCTAAAAGAGCTGTAATTAAGCTACTTTTCCCACAACCTACTGGACCGACGACGGCGGTAAGAGAATTTTTAGTGACACTGAAGTTAATATTTTTAAGAATAGTATCCTCGCCCCAAGAAAAGGTACCATTTTCAATTACAAGAGGTTTAGCTGAAATAAAAAAAATAATAATAATTTTTAACAAATTTTTATACATATAGAAAATTGACTTTAAAAGAATCCTTAATTTTGTTAGAAAATAAGATATTAAGGATAATGACAATATGAATATTTTCCTTGTAAATTTACGCAGTTAATCAATAATTTTACAACCAGATTTCTCGATAAATTTATAACAACTTGGTGGTCGTAGTTTTGCGACCTAATTGTTATGTAAATAATATTCGTAATTTAAAAACATTCTCGATTAAATGAAATGTCTTTTCTTGTAATGCACAAGTGTAGGTTATATACTTTACTGAACATAAAAAAAGAAAATTGTTACTTTATTGTTTCGGAAATCGTCCTAGAACAGAAAATTGTAAAACATAACATACCTGTAATATAAATGAATATAAAATCAGAACGAAAAGTATATTTATTTAAATTAAATAAATGTTTAATAGGGCAAAACAAAATGTTCGTTTCGTTTAAAAAAATTATCGAGAAAAATATAAGATATTTAAGACAATAAAAACCTTTACCACTTAAACATTTTGGTATTAAAACAGAGTTTAGGTAGTGGTCCGATGTTCAGAAAATTTCATCTTACAGAAGACTTAAAGAAAAGCAAAATTTTGCATTTACTTAGGAAGGAAAAAAATGATATATATTATATATTGCTATATCCTCATACAAGGTCCGCTGTTTATTAGACACATTTTTATATATTAACTTCAACAATATACTTTTTGCCTATAATATTATAAAATATCGTCATTTGGTCGTATGTTATACCGAGAAAACTTTTAAAACTTCTAAACAAAATATTTTTTTGACTGATAAAAACGCAGCAAGTGCAGTAAAAATAAAGATTTATTGGAGATTATGGATAAAATAGTATCTGACATTAAAGAAATAATTAACTTAAACAAGACATTTCTTTCTTATTTTCCAATAAAATTAAGAATTACCTTTTCATATTTACTGAATTCCTTTGAATTTATTTTCATAAATGAGATCTATACCTTCATAAGCATTATGTTCAACGTAATGTTCCAACTCTTCGGAGTTTAAAAACGAGTTGATTCTGTTAACCGATACCATTGTCTAAAAAAATAAAAAATATATCTTAATATTTTACTAAACAAAATTGCGTTAAAATAGTGGATGTTTTTAAAGCATTCCTAATTATCTTTTTTTTTTGATGAAGTAGAGAAAGAAGCCCAAGAAGGTAAATAGGGATTTACTCAAGCGTCGTGGGGATTGTGAAGATTAAATGTTGAAAAGAGAAAAAGTTTATATCACTAGTTGGGAGAGCGTTTCAAAAATTAAAAAAAAAAATAATTTACAAAAAAATACTTAGGCGCTTCAGATATTAATAATGTATACACCCTACGTGTTTCTGATAACGGAGAAATATTAATCTGCCGGTTTGCATGGTGAGGGTGGCCGTACAAAGGAGTAAAAAATTAAAAAAAATATATTCGAGCCCGACAGATATTCAGAAGTGAACCTTAAAGGAGCTCCTATTCAAAAGACTGACGATTTGGACGCGACCAAAAGTCATGGCCGATTTTTTAATATGCAAAAAAATCGTGACATTGCAATACTCGAACGCGTCGGATTAATATACAGACGCTTCAGCATAATGTTCTTATCGTACTAACCCGTAATCTGACAATTATTATGTAGAGGAATTTCCTTAATCTGACGGTTTGATTTTTTTTTTACTTAATATAAATATGTAATAAATACAAAAAACAGAAAGTAATATATAATGGGTATATATATATATATATATATATATATATATATATATATATATATATATATATATATATATATATATATATATATATATATATATATATATATATATATATATATATATATATATATATATATATACAGGGTAAGTCTATGAAGTGGGACCCCCGTTTATTGCTTTAAATATTGAAATTGGGAAAAAATGTTTTATACAAAAATATTTTGGTTTTTTACGCTCTCTATATTTTGCAAATAACGTTATGTATACAGGGTGTATCAAAAAGTCCGTACAAGAACAAAAGTTCATTTTTTGAAATGACTCCCCATATTTTTTGTTACATTTTTGTTTTCTGCATAAAATTCTAGATATTTTTTATTCAGCATATCATATCCGTATGTTCAACTGTTTACGAAATATTCGCATTTAAATACAAATTTAGAAGGGAAAAATCCGCTCATTTTTTAATGTTGTTTAACGTTTCTATGGTGTCAGCGGTTTTTTGAGAGTTGCATAGTAACCATATATGCTATACAGATTAATAAAAATGTCATATTGACAGTTTTATTAATCTGAAAAAAAAATTGTTTTAATCGTTTTTTCTTGTTTAAGGTTTTACCTATTTCTACTCATCATGTGATATCTAATTACCTATTAATTATTACTATGGGTGTTTTGTCACTCTACTAAAACCATAGAAACGTAAAACAACATTGAGAGATGAGCGGATTTTTTCATTCTAAATTCGTATTTAAATGAGAATATCTCGTAAACAATTGAATATAGGGATATGATATGTTAGATAAAAAATATCTAGAATTTTATGTAGATATCGAAAATGTAACAAAAAATATAGGGAGTCATTTAAAAAAATTAACTTTGTCCTTGTACGGTCTTTATGATACACCCTGTATACATAACGTTGTTCGCAAAATATAGAGCAGCAAAAATCATATTATTTTTGTATTAAACATTTTTTTCCAATTTGAATATTTAAAGCAATAAATGGGGGGTCCCACTTCACAGACTTACCCTGTATATATATATATATATATATACGTATATGTTTACAAGAAATAAAGAAAACGTGAGAAGGGTGGGGAGGCGCGGGGAGGGAAATACATAGTTCTTAGCAGGTGCACGCTCCACGCTTTGTTGGTGATTTTAGCTACTTTGGCTTGTGAAAATCGACAGATTATATTATTTTCGTAATCCTTAATTAGTATTCTTTAAAATAAACAAAATTAACTGCGCTCGAGAATGTCCAGGGGACTTTTTTTCAACTTTGTGACTCTCTTTTTTTCCTAATGTCACGCCCAAATCCTCAGATTATTGAAATGCACACTTTTCTGCATGTAATAAACTTACCTTGCCTTAATCTGTCGCGCCCGAGTTTTTCTAATCTTCGATTTTTTTTTACTAATCTGCTCGGCTGCCCTAGACGCCCGACCCTATATAAAGTGCTCATGTATGGTGGGGGTACTCAACAGGGTACAAAGTTTCCCCTCTTATTTTATTCTGACGCGCTTGAGTAAATTCCAAAATCCCCGCTTGAGCTCTCCCACTAATGAAAGTAGTTTAATTACCTAACAGCGACTTATCAAAAACAGACTATTGTTTAGAACTGTAAGGCAAACCCAAGTATACGCACCCAGCATTGTTTATTTTTTATTATATAAGATACTTGAAAGACTGAGTTTTCATAAGATAATGCTAACACAAAAGCTATAAAATATTAGGTAAAAACTCTATTAAAAGTATTATTTACATTATGGATTTTTAATACTTTTTGTTAAAACTGCCTAACTTTTATTGAATCTCTAAAAATGTACGTAATAACAATATATACATACCTGAACCAACATATTTATTACATTGGGAATCATATTTAGGGGCATTCTTAATATATTTAAAAGAGACAGTGAAACAAAAGCCTTTGAAGCATCTAATACATTATTTTCATCTATTAAAACGTATGTTCCAAATGTGACAAAAGATACCTAAAACCATAAATAAAGTCGCAATGACTGGCTTGCATACTTTCTGTTTTGTCGTTTTTTTTTCTTTATACTTACCACAAATGGGGCAGAATTCCAAATAAATTGCATCCCAGCATTCAAATATGCAGCCTTTAATAATGTCACTATTTCCCTTATTCTTATTTTTTCTATTATTTTTTCAAAACTTGGTTCCCAAGCATATAGTTTTAACACTCTTATACCGTTTAATATTTCATTCATCATTTTTACTCTATCGTCTTTATATTTCATTTGTTTTACTTGAAGTCTTTTGGTTCGACGAATAATTAAAGTATTTACAGGTATTAAAAGAATCATGACTCCAAGTCCCGCCAGAATGGAGGGACCAACTTCCTGCCAAAGAAAATAGATTGCAAGTATCAACTCTATCGGGGCTGACCTAAAAAAAATATACCTGCCTTAAATATCTTTTTAGACTAATTGACTTTAGATTAAAGTAAAAATTACTATGTTTATAAAAGTACATTTCCGTAACAAATAACAATAAGCAATACTTATACAGGGTGTCCTAGAATATGTGGGCAATCTCTCGGAATCTAATAGAAAACCCAAACATATTATGACAAGTTGCCATAAACTATTTCCTAGGAGCCTTCCCTACGGAGATTCAAGTACATAACGGACGACCCTGGAAATCGTTTTTTTTTTTTTGTTAATAAATTTTAAAATACTAAGAGTAACTTAATACTTTTTAATATGATGGTTACTAGATAAGTCTTCTTCAATTGAACCCATTAAATCATATTTGGCTTATTTAGTTTGCAAGGGACGGACTAGCTCTGACACAATAGCATTTTTTTAACACCCTGTATGATAAAGGCTCAGCAATATTATTTTTGGATAGCTTCAACCTTAAGCTAAAAAATAGGTATTCTTGATTGACATCAATAAAATTAACTTTTTTGAGAAATAAAATGTTTGGTATTTTTTTACATGTTACAGAATGTTTTATAATTGTACGTCAATATTTAAGGAGGCAATTTTTGGGTCCATTTTAAGAAGCAAACTTTTTATGAACGTATGTCCTAAACGTCTTAACTTTTGAGATACAGGGTGGTAAAATTTTCAAAAATAAACCATTTATTATTAATATCTGTAATACCACTTTAGATATTTTAATGAAATTTGGCATACATGTTCTATGTACCAAAAAGCATTTTTAGTGTAACCCATTTTTTTTAATTTGCCAAAATATGCAAGTCAGATTATGTACAAACGCCACTGGTGAAAATAAAAAAAAATGTGGTACACTAAAAAATGCTTCCTGATACATACTACATGTATGCCAAATTTCTTTAAAATATCTTAAGTGGTATTACAAAAATTAATAATAAATGATTTATTTTTTAAAATTTTACCACCCTATATCTTAAAAGTTAGGACATTTAGGACATACGTTCACATGAAGTTTCCTTCTTAAAATGGACCCAAAAATTGCTTCCTTAAATATTTACGTACAATTAGAAAATGCCCTGTATAATGTAAAAAAATTACCAACCACGATATTTTATTTCTCGTAAACAGTTGATTTTATCGATGTCAATCGAAAATACCTTTTTTTTAGTTTAAGGTTAAAACTATCTAAAAATTATATTGTTAAACATTTATCATACAGGGCGTCAAAAAAATTGCTATTATTGTGTTAGAGCTAGTCCGTCCCTGGCAAACTAAATAAACCAAATATGATTTAATAGGTTCATTTTAGAAAGACTTATCTAGTTACCATCATATTTAAAAAAATATTAAATTACGCCTAGAATTTTAAAAGTTATTTAAACAAAAACGATTTCCAGGGGCGTCCGTTATGTACCGGTATCTCCGTAGAGGAGAGTCATAGGAACAAAGTTTATGGGAACTTGTCATAATATTTTTAGGTTTTCTATTAGATTCCGAGAAATTGCCCACATATTCTGGGACACCCAGTATTTTTAGATAGACTCAAAAATTTTATGCTTTATGAGTTGGAATTAAAACTTACCACAATAAAGGTAACATAAAGGAAAATTCTTGAAATTTCTCCGCATCTACAGCCATCAAGTTAACTATTTCACCAACAGTTTTGTTCTTCCTAGTCGCACTTGAAATGCGAAGGGCTTTACGATAAATACACGCCATAAGACATGATCGAGTGCGTATACCAAAATATACCAAATAGTTGAAGTGGATGTTATGAATTAAACTTTGAAGAGTTCCTACAGCAAACATAGAAAATGCGTAAAGTAGTCCTTTCCACTGAGGTTCGTCAGATCCGACGAAAGAAATAAGCTTGCTAAAAATTTAATGCATAAATAAAAATTATGCTGAAATTTACAACTTAATGCTTAAAAATTTATATACTTATTAACATTTCAACATTCCTTATATATTCTAATTGGGATTACAGAAGAAAATTGTTACACAATTTATAGCAATGATTTATCGCTTATATAGTGCATTAGTTATTACAAGCATATTTTTTGGAAAAAAAAATTGTGCAGGATAGCCTGCCCAAGACGATATTTTAAATAGCCCAAAATTATTAAATGTGATAAACACGTATACGAAAATTGGAGCAAATTTTACTTATCATTATCCTAAAATAAACAACATCAACAAGAACTGTAACTATTATATATTTTAATTAGTTTCTCAAAAAATTACTTAATTTTTATTTTGATAGTAAGATATATGTTAAATATTTTTATATTTTAAAAACTGTTAGGGATTTAACATCGAAATTTCCATATTTTTTAAATTTTCTTTTAAGTTTTTGAAAGGGTTTTTCAGGTCGATTTCCTATCTGTCAAGAAAACCCAACGAATATTTGTTTAATAAATAAATAACCTACGATAATATAACACATATTTTTTATACTAGTGAAGTGTATTTATTCTGATTTGATAAAGTGTTTTTAATATAACAAAACAATAGGCTTTTGTGCGTTTAAGCTAAGTTTAGAAAAATAAGAAAGAAATAAGCAATAAATCAACATCTATAAAAACAATATAAAATGTGGGCTATATCAATTCAGCAAAAAAAAAAATTATGCTGGACATTAAATTACTTACCAAATCTCTGTGCGGGAAATTCACTTGTGACCAGTTGCACCAACAATTTTAAGGAACCCTTAGCACAAGATAAGCCTTGAAATTGCCAAACAAGCAATGTGGTTGGCTACATTAGCGATTAAAGAAATACTTAACGCTAAGGGCTCCCTAAAATTGTTGGTGCAGCCGGCCATTTAAAATTTAGGCGTTATATCGGGCTAAATCGCGACCTTACGGTAATTACGAAAAAAACTGTAGTACCGCTAATGCCAACGCGACTCGAGGCACTTGAAGTACCCTATTGTGGATAAACATTATAAAAATTATATTATAATATATGAATTATAAATATTAATAATAATGTATTTATTAATTGGGATTGAACAATTGGTAGTAATGAAATCATTTCCACTCTGCACGGGATGGCCTGTCTAAGATGGTAATATAATAAAAAAATAAAATTTTAGGTAATTTTATGCAAATTTAAGGCAAATACATACCATTGTCCTAGAAGACAAACTTACACTAGAATACAAATTTTTTAGAAAATTATTTTTATATGTTATATGGTTATTATTATCGGGGATTCTTGCCAAGGTAGGGCAGAAAAAGACAAAATTGTATGTATATAAATTTGTTTTTAATTTGTATGCAGTAGTACTAATCCATATTTGACTGGCAAGACTCTATAAGAGTTTATTTAAATTTAAAAAAGTTTATATATATATATATATATATATATATATATATATATATATATATATATATATATATATATATATATATATATATATATTAAAATTAAAATATAACATATACAGGGTGTGCCATAAATAAGATAATAGATGTAACTTTTATTTTTATAATGGAACACCCTGTATATTTTCCAGTTTTTAAACTCTTCTATTAATTCTACATAAATATTATGTACCATATCTTATATCTATCTTACGCCATTTCCGGTTTATTAAGTGATTTATGTATTTATTAAGATTTAAAATAATACTTAATAATTACTTCGCCACCTGCTTCGTTACCAGTTGAATTGCCTTGGTATCCAATTTCAATCACTTAGTTAGACAACAAATGTCAAATGATAATTAGACAAAATTAATTAATTTATTAAGTATGCCGTCTTTATACACTTTTAGTAAATACGTAGACATGTTGCTAATTTATGTAGAGTGTACGAAAAATGCCAGAAGAGCTACGGCATTGTACAGGGAGCGATTTCCAGAGAGAGCTACCCCATCGCCAAGAACATTTGCGAATGTGAAATGAAAACTTCGAACGGGTGCATTTCCCAGCCCAAAAAAGCACCGTAGTTGCATCCTGTTAGAGAGGAAGATAACATTATCAATCAATTGAACGAATTTCCAATGAGATGGGTATTACCAAATCATCAGTTCAACGCATTTTAGTAGATAACGGTTTTAATCCGTACAAAATTCATCTGGTACAAAATTTGCGTAACACCGATTACGAAAGAAGGATTGAATTCATTGCATGGATATCTGTGAAGATATACGATGATCCGAACTTTTTGACACAAATTCTTGGACGGATGAATCCCGATTTTATAACAATGGAATCTTGAATCGACTTAACAGTCACTATTGGTCTGTACAAAATCTTCACTGGGTACGCGAGACACATTTCTAAGACATATGGGTAATAAATGTTTGGTGCGGAATTTTCAACGGCCGGATAATTGGTCCGTATTTTTAAGAAGGGACATTAAATGGAGAAGGGTATTTGAATTTTCTTAGAAATATCCTACCGGAATTCTTAGAAGATATTCCACGGCATGACTATCTAAATATGTGATGGCAACAGGATGGAGCCCCGCCCCACAACTCAGCTGAAGTATCATTTTATTTGGACAACAAATACGGAGAGAAATGGATAGGGAATCAGGGTCCAGTCAGGTGGCCAGCCAAGTCACCTGACCTTTCACCTTTAGACTTCTTCCTATGGGGCCATATAAAACAAATTTTTTATGCGGAAAAGCCAAATAACTTGGAAGAATTAAAAAACAGAATATCCATTGCCTGCCAAGAAATTTCACGAGAAGTTCTTATAAGCTCCCGTACGACAGAATTTTTGAGAAGATGTCAGTTGTGTCAAATTATTGAAAGCGGTCATAAATTTGAACATCTTTTATAATTTGTTAGACTATTGTAATTTAATAAACCGTTGTAAACTTATTGTTATTTTAAATCGCAAAAACTAAATATCTTCCAATAAATCGGAAACGGCTAAAGATAGATATAGGACATAGTACATAAGATTGATGTAGAATTACTAAATATCTTCCAATAAATCGGAAACGGCTAAAGATAGATATAGGACATAGTACATAAGATTGATGTAGAATTAATAGAAGAGTTTGAAAACTGGAAAATATAAGGGGTGTTGCATTACAAAAATAAAAGTTATATCTATTATCTCATTTATGGCACACCCTGTATAGGTTATATTTTAAATTCAAGAATCTACTTTTAAAACTAATTTTATTTTTATCTAAAACAATTTTTAAGGAACTGGTTTCGAACAAATCGCTGGGTAAATAGGTCAGACCCTGGGTGACCCTGTATATATATATATATATATATATATATATATATATATATATATATATATATATATATATATATATATATATATATATATATATATATATATATATATATATATATATATATATATATATATATATATATATATATATATATATATATATATATGTATATATATATATATATATATATATATATATATATATATATATATATATATATATATATATTTATATATACAGTGTGTCCCAAATTGGTGGGGAATGTATGGGGATCTTGGAAACCACGATAGATAGAAAATCGGTTAAATGGGGAAAGTTTTGGACAATTATGTTAGTAAGCTAATCCCGTTTACTACATGGTTTTATCTATTCAGGTTTTTAAAAAATTTTGAAAAAACCTGAAACATGCATTTTCGAAAATCGGCCATATTTTTTTTATAAGTGAAAATTTTTCAAATCTGTAAAAACTTCTTCACAGCAACTTTTTTTGTAGAATATCATCAACTTTACCTTTTTCATATGGACGCCATATTGGATTTTTACTCAGCCAAATTGTGCTTTTTTTCTGATTTCAACAATGTATAACATGTTATAATTTGAGAGTTTATAACTTCATTTATTTCAAAAAACAAATATTTCTCAGTTGGCCTTGATTCCGGCAAACGTCATTTTGTTTGTAAACAATAAAATATTAGTAATTGTCAAAGTAAATAAGCTGACCAGACATTTTACAGAAATGGGTTTCGCGAACATAGCTATAAAGTTAATACCGTGTTACAACAAAACTACACGTAACAAGTTAATTGAAACAAGTAAAAACAAAAACAATAAAAAGTGGCTAAGCTAATATTTCTACTAATATGAAAATGTAAAATAGCGACCTTAAATTCAAAATGTTGTCCATTTCTCTTAACATATTAACGATATTTTTTTAAATAGTCCTAACTACCCTATGACTGGTTGATTTAAGATGTTGGATTTTCTTTAAAATGTTGGATAATTGCAGCATCTTGTTGTCGATTTTCTTCAACGTACTTCTTAGGTCGTGGTTTTTTAAAACTTCCGAATTCAGGCAAATTTGTAACCAGTTTTCGAAATTATGTTAGTTTAGGATGCTGCCCTTCAGGAAAATTGTCGAAATACGTTTGCGCAGCTATATTAACATTTCTATTGCTTAGAAAATAACGTTGCAAAATATTAAGTTTTTCTTTAAATAATCAATCATTTTACAGAGTTGAAAAAATTTTAATAACGTACCCGAGCTAACTTGATAATGACGCTAGATGACTTTCGCCGGAATCAAGGCCAACTGAGAAAATATTTGTTTTTTGAAATAGATGAGGTTATAAACTCCTAAACTATAACATGTTATACATTGTTAAATTTAGAATAAAAAGCACTATTTGGCTGCGAAAAAATCCAATATGGCGCCCATATGAAAAAGTAAAGTTGTTGATGATTCTAAAAACCCGAAAGACCACATTAAGAAAACCCACATAGAATCAAGCCTCATTATATTCACCACCAATTTGGTGTTAACTTATGATCTGGAGTGTTGAAAGGACGAGTAATAGGGCCATTTTTAAGAAATGACATACTACTGGTGTTGGAAGACGTAGATTTGTTATTACGATTGAGAATGTGGCTGCAAAAAGATGGACCTTCTGCCACTCTTCTTTGTTCGTACGAGAGTATAAATATAAACCTAAAGTTTGTGGAGGGTCCAATCGGGTGACCACCACGATCACCTGATTTAAATCCTATTAATTTTTCATTCTAGGTTACTACCAGGAAATAATTTATACTAAAGGATATGCTGTAAAAGTTCAACGTGTGGTAAATGCCAAAATTAGCAATAGTCTGAAATATTATATTAAAAATATTTTAATGTCGGCACCGAAGAGATTTTAAAAAATTACTAAAAAATTCATATCTAGAAATTGGTTAATAATCGCATAATACATATATGGGTGATTCTAGTAGCCCTTGAAGTATTTTATCTAAAAAAAAAGTGGACGTCTCCGTATGGGCACCTTGTACATATATTTTAAAGTTTTAATATTTAAGTGTAATACCGTATTAGTAATTCAATAAAATGTTAAGAATACTTAGCACAATTTAACCTTATACGCCGATGTATACAATAAAAATATATACCTATATAAGTATATATACAACGATAACTTGTAATCGATAATAAAACTGTACTTGCCTTAGAAGTTGAGGATTGAGAAATATGATAAAATCATATGCCAACTTACATAATGCCCCCATAACAAAATACGGATAAAAACATTTAAATATTACGGGCAATATTGACACTGTCTTCAGTCTTGCTTTTGATGCACCTTTCTGTTGTTGACGTATAAATGACCTATAAGAATAAAAATATTAACAATATATAAAGTTGTTAACGTTATACGACAAGAAATAATTAAGGACGTATTACTGGATTTTAAAAAAGTTTTACTTCTGGGAATAATAGATGCCTTTTGGAAGTGTATTTAAAAAAATGAAAAGGGTATTACAAGAGTACAAACTATAAATAAAAGTTTTTTTTAAAACACCCTGACTCTTTTTAGTTTTACTTATAAATTAAAAGTTTGTTTTATAAATGATAACCAAATCCAAATTTTGCGGTCCTTTATATTTTATACCAGCTTTAACAACATAACATAACAAATGTAAATTATTTCATTTTTGTACTACGAAAATTAAATTATGATCAAAAACATTTATTATGTACGTTTTAGCAATATTTTTACAAGAAGTTTTAACAAAAATCTGAAAAGAAAAGTAATATTTAAAATAGATAATTTTCGGACACTTTGTATTTAGTTCCGTACATCTTTAAAAAGGATGACCCATGAACAAAATACTAGCTATCTTTCTAAGACGTTTTTGCACTCAGTATAAAATTGTGTTTTAGCTGTGCGAAATAAAAAAAAACTTGCTTCTTATTGTTTTGCAATTTTTTCTGAAACTCCTGTTCAAACATAGGTACAAGATTTTTTGCTTCATCTTCATAATCTAAGTTCCACATATCCTTATTTTCCAATAGTTTTTTATACCCTTTATATAACATACCATCGAAATATGTGTATATAATTCGCCCAAGAAAACTTTTACTATGTATTGGATTTCCATTCTAAAAATAATTAAATTTAGTATAAAACCGCTTATCAAAAAATATTATTTTAAAAGTTTTTTTTTATATTTAAATTAGGCTAAAAAGGTACAGTGTAATGCATTAAACATATTTGATTTAAATGACTTATTTTTTTTTTGTAATTCTTACTAAATCCCAAATGAGTTTGTAAAATGCTTGGTTTTAGTGGTTTTTTAGACCAATATTTAACCATGCAATACTACTGACCCTGCCATAGTCACTCATAATAAAAACTACTCTTTAGTGGTATGCGAATAGTGGTCGAATCGAATCAAATAGTTATAGGGTAAACCATCCAGCTATTGAACACTTAAGGATTTAAAAAAAGATGGAACCACGCTGTAAAGATATTTTTCTACCTAGAGGTATGAGCGATGGGTTGATTTATTCGAAAATATATTGGCTTTACATTCTAGTATCCACAATTTTAAGTAGGACAAAATATTAGTTTTGACAATGAAAAAACTGAGATTATGTGAAAAAAACTTAGTGATTGGACATTTTTTATACTTTTTGTACATACTTAATCCAGTAAAGTCAATAATCCAGGTAGGTACGGTTTCTGATTATAATACCATCAAAAATTATTAGAATTTTTTATAAGCATTTTTATACATAGCAAACAGCTCATCTACTTCTTAATCCTCGTCATCGCTATTTTATTTAACGCCCTCGTCTACTTCTTGATCTTCGTCTTTGCTATTTTCTTTAACGCCCTCGTCTACTTCTTGATCCTCGGCTTCAGTATTTCTTTTAATGTCTGGGTTTTAGGCATTCTAATTATCACTCTCTAAGTTCTTACCATAAAGCGCTTTTATTTCCGGTCTTTTTGATTTTTTTTAAATTTTTCCCAACGAAATTTTCATCGTGCAATTTCGCATCATGCGTGTCGTGTCCTTTTCTTTTTCATCTTCTAAACAATTATCATTGTTTGCCAAGTTCACCAGCTTCTCGATTTTAAATTTGCTCTTCACTAAAGCCATCTTCCTTATTTTTTAAATCATTAAAACTCTCCTCACTAATCGTATCTTTATCAGTTTTCTTTTCGTAACAATTATAACACATAAATAAATCGTCATCATCTATAACATGCTCCTTGTAATTTTTTGAAATGCAGAGATTATGAAACTTTTGGCAAGAGTTACATGTCCAATGTTGGTTGGGCGTTTCTTACAAACTGAACAGATTGCATTTGTTTTCTTTTCATTTGATTAACACTTTTTTATTTTTTAATTTAGTTTTAGTTGCAGCTTTTTCTTCTCCCTTGCGTTTTCTTTCAATCTTTTTATTCTCCTCCTTTAACTTCATAGCTTTTTTAGCCCCAAAGTTTTTTTGGTAGAGTCGTGAAGTTATCGCAAAAGATACCTGTTCTACTTGACGCTTGTTTTTGCGCTGAGGCATATCTGGCATTTTAAGGTACTTTTCAATACTGTTATTTATTTGCACGTTAGAAGTTTCAGGTAGTTCTAAATTTTTAGTTTCTTGTCTCAATGGTTTCAATATTAGGTGAATTTTCACAATTCAAATCTGTGGTAAAAACAAGGGAACTGGTTCGTGATGAATCATCTGCTTTCTTAATAATGACATTGGCAATGACATGGACCGCCTTATTCTTTGAGGGTTCAGTCATCGTAATCGGATCTATTTCTGGGTGGTTTACCCTATTCGATTCGAATTTCGAATCGAATATTTGAACTATTTGAATAGTTTAAACTAATTAAATAGTTCGAACTATTCAAATAATTTGAACTATTCAAATAATTTGAACCATTCGAATAATTTGAACTTTTCCAATAATTCGAACTATACGAATAATTCGAACTAATCGAATAATTCGAACTAATCGAAAAATTCGAACTAATCGAATAATTCGAACTATTCGAATATATTTTTTTTAATAATTGATCATATAAGCTATAACGCTTAAACTTTCGATTTAAAATTAAGTCTTAAATTAATAAAATAAAGTATTTTCATAAAACTCTTTTAATTAAGACTAATCTAAAAGGTTTAAAATTAAAGAAAAAAAAAATCGCAAAACTAATCTAATATACTTCAGTATGTTATAAGTAACCACACAACAACTTTCCAATATTGTGGGTTTAATATTAATGAGTTGCATTCAAATACAATGGGAACTTCAATTTATCACAAACCTTTCAAAATTGCCGCCAAAATCAATTCCTATTTTTGAACATTCAGAAAAAAGTTTTCAATTCGGTTATTCCAATTATTCAAAATACTATTCGAATAGTTCAAACTATTCAAATAGTTCAAAGTATTTGAATAGTTCGAACTATTCGAATTATACGAATTATTCGAATATTTGATTTTAAATTCGAATGGACTAATTTGTATTCGATTTGCCTTGAATAATTCGAAAATTCGAATATTCGCACACCCCTACTACTCTTCCTTTTTGAAAATTCATGCAAATACTTATCATTCAATAACATTTTTTTTTAATTATTTTTTGTAAAATATACAGGTTTTCCTAAAAACTTACCTCAACTTTTCCATGTAAATATATTCGGGGTGAATTATCTCCAAGACAATTGAGCAAAAACGCTGCTATCACCAAAGAATAATATACCAAATAGCTTACATACAGATAATAGCTTTCTACTTCACCTTTTTGGGCACTACGTATTTCAGTACGGAATTGTGGAGCACCACAAATCAAACAAAGAAACCAAAAAATAAACTGATGACCTGATGCCTGCATGCCATATTTTTTGTTATAGTATATCAGTATTCCAGTAAGACCCTAAAAATAGGATAAATATGTCAATAGCATTTTAATAATATAATCAAGGACAGATCAAAGATGATTAATTGCAAATACAAAAAAAATATGAATCTTACGCAAAATCTCAATATTATTGCAATTTTATCTTTCAAGATAAAATTAAAATCTGATATAGTCTTTACCTATAAAGAATAACTTATTGAAAATTGAAATAGTGTTACGTCAATCTGATAAATAATAATTAGACATTTTCTGACGAAGAAATTATATTTTTGTTCACCTCTGAAAATAAACTGGCTGATTCTACATAATTATGTTTTTTGCCTAGTTTAAGAGAAATCACCACTTCTTCTGTAAAATTCATTACAATCATAAAAAAAATTAAGTTACCTAGTAGATTTTTCTTGGGTTTTTCGGTCATAAATTAAAAAATAAAAGAAACGTTTTTGTTGACATTTCAGTTTATTTATACATTTAGCGATCCTCAGAACTAAAATACATTTTTTTATTAAATTTAAAAAATATATTTTAATAGTTATTTATGATATAAGTGTTAAAAGTACAGTTTTAAGGCACGAATGTGAAAGTTTGCAGAATGAACTAAGCGAATTCTGCTACTCACATGAGTTGCTTAAAACGTACTTTTAAAACAAATATAATACAATATTTTTTCTAGAAACGCAATAATACAGTTAAAAATTAAATTATTCAAAAATTGGAAGATATAGTTTTACATAGCATAGTATATAAAAATTATTAAAGTTGGCATTTATTAATAAATAATTCTAACAGCCGTTGTTGATGCTGGTTGGTTACGGCATTTTTACTTCAAATTTGATACATCGAGTCAGTTTTAGCTCGTTTTAGTTTTTATTAGTAGTATTGGTTGCATCATTTAATAACCGGACACTGCACCCTAAGAAAACATATGCACACTATGGGCATCTATAGAGAAGAACCCATTTGCAGACTATGTGACGAAGAGGAAGAGACAGCCTCTCACATCATATATGAGTGCCCTGCACTTACATACTGGAGAACAAATCAAAACCTCATGGTGGACACTAACCACCAGGAGGCTGGAGACCAGAAAAGAACAGTAAAAGGGCTACTACACCTGTCTAAGGTGTCAAACCTTTTTAACTGAAACAAATACACAAGAGATACAACAAGCCCTGTAGGCTGCAGTGTCGAGGCGGACAAAACCTCAACTTGTGTATTTACTTTATCAATCAATCAATCAATCAATTGGTTGCATCGATTCATTTAAAGAGATAGATGAAGCGGCCAGTAAAGCATCGCTGAATTTACTGCTCAGGAAATATCATATACAATATCAATTATTATAAATATAACTAAATAAATAAACGTTGACTTTAAATTTCAAAATTTGACATTTCACTTTTAACACTAGTGCTTTAAAATGTTACTTTAAGGCACTAGTGCTTAAAAGTAACATTTTCAAGACATCCAGATAGTGACAAAATTGCGTTTGTAGAAAAAAAATATTTTACAGATTTATTTCCTATTTTTTTGATACACTTTAACTATAACTTTACATATTTATTGTTACAAATTTAAACATATTAATAACGTTCTAAACAATTAGTTGTTATATGTTTTTTTACTCAAGAGCTAATACAAGGTTACAATTATGGTTGTCCGCCATATCGCCAACTTAGTGATGAAATTTTTAAAAACAAGCATTATATCAACTCTTGATTACAAATCATACTTTTTAAAGAGGTTTTTAAATAAATGTATTCTCTTTATACCAAAAACAAACTCTAATACACCCTAAACCAATTTAACTCTTTTTACAACACACTTTAATTTACATACGAATGTGAAAACTATAATTCAATAAATTTTTTGGACATCACATATGTTCATGAAGGCAGCAATAAAACAAAAGGGTACACAAAATCCGTTTTATCTCGTAGATACTTTAATGTAAACTTCCATACTTCTTAAAAATATAAAAAAAGTGTCGTAAATTCTTTAGTAGATCGAGCTGTTAAACTCACACCTACAAATCACAGACCACAAGTTCTACAAAAAATATAAACAATCCTTTAAAAAAATAACTACCCAAAAATATTTTGCAAATCCCATATTTAAAAGTAGAATAAACGAAATATATAATTTCAAGAATATAAAACAAGATAATCCTTAATAGAATAATTTTATACATATATCTACCAAGCATATCTACCGGAAGAAACAACTAGCAACGGTCAGGGTAAATAGGAAAACTCATTAAGTTAAATATTAATATGTTTTAAAGTAAAATAAAATTAATAATATTCATAAAAGGGCGTTGTAGTACGAGGAGAATCTGCAAACCCACCGCTTTACTATTTGGTTACTAACACTGAATTTGGTATGTATAATAGGAATCCTGGAGTTATTGGTGTAACTATAAGCACATTTAAAAAAATCTTGTTAAGTACTCGCCAGAAAATTTTCTATACAATGGAACCGCTTTGGTCCTGATCCAGGGGTATAGAGACTGAGTGTGCTTAGCTCTATTGACTCCTATTGTTTACAGATCGCCTGCACAGGAAAAGTAAAAACTTTTTTAAAAAACCCAAAAAATCTAAATACTTATCTAGGTTTCGGTGGCATGTCTATCACCGTTATCAACTAAATAGTATTTAAAATTGTATATACCTTAATTTGGTCGATTTGGATAAGAGTGATTTGGGTGAGTTTAAATTGGGAGACGGTAGATGTATAGAAGATAACATATTTTTTTTGGCTTATCACCCTATTTTACCGATAGTGCAAAACATTATTACCTTATATATAATTTCATTCCCGACTAATTGTCGTTCATTTATTTGTTGTAATCGGCGAATTTTGTTTCTACCAATTGCCCTATTTGAATTATTGTCACTTAGGTGAATGTCGATTTGTTTAGTTGTCTACTCAATTAATTGTCTCATTTTGTCAAAAATATACTTTCGGTCAATAATTTTTTCAAAATCCGTTCCATTGTAAGTCAGTTATTTAAAACTCATACGCCAGTTTAGCCAATTGTGTTTAGTCAATTATCATTTGGGTAAATTTTTTTCGATGAATTAACTTTACTGTCCTCAACATACTTAAATAATTTTATGAAACTAACTGGAATAATTTCGCAATAATTTTTAATAAGTAAACAATTAACAAGTTTCTAAGACTGAAGTTTGCGACAAAATCTAAATGGTTAGATAAAACTTTTTCTGTAGTTGGGTACTGGATGACCATTTCTTTATATTCAAAATTTTTATTTTCTTATCAAAAGTGTGTTAACTATTATTTTTTTTAAATCATAAGTTTGTACTCTTCTTAAAGTTTTAAAAAGAGACTAAAGAACTAAAAATATTCTCCATTAGCGAACATTTTAAAATTATTATCAATATATAAAAATTTAATTTTAGAAAACAGAACAATTTGTTTTTTAATATAGTAAATATTAGGTAATTCATGTTCTTTATCTAAGAACTGAATGATTCTGATTATTTTTTATAAACTTACGAAGGTACGTTAAAGACAATTTCGATAGCCAACATTTGAAGGGCAAAGAATTTTTTTTCTTTTTCTACATTACTAACAATTACGTCAGCCACCAAAAACACCTTTTTTGGTTTAACTTTTATAAAAAAAAAGAAACGCATGAAATTGTTATTATCTTGTTTTTTAATATAGTTATTGCAGTTGAAAATTATGTAAGGATTCAAGGATATTCTGATTTAATGTAAGTATTTTATGTTTGTTTAGGGTATAAGTGACTATTTACTCAAACAATTGTATTTTAGTTATCTTTTATCTGACTGATGTAGGGCGAATCCAGTGCAAAATAATAATTTAAACCTAACTTTACATTTTAATGATTGCACATTGTTTTTGACTTTTAATGTTGTGTGTATGAACTTGTCTTAATCAAACAATAGTTATTTATACTTTTTTTGTCAATATTGGTAACAATACTATAAGTTAAAACTAAATATTTAGAGGAAAATAATGTTAAAAGATTGTTTGCATATAATTTTTAATTTTTTATTTTAGATAGTCTTTTTATACAATTTTTTTTATATCATGAAAATAATAACAAATTTAAAAAAAATCTTTAGATTGTATTGATTGATTGATTATATTTACGTGACATCTGGAGCCTATATTTTCGAGAAATATAGGCTTCAAATGTTTCATATAAAAATTGAAAAATAAAACATACCAGTATCAAAAAAGCCATGAGAACAATAAAATTGTCATAATAAATTTAACGATGACGTCTCGATATTGTAAAAAGTTGAATTTTATCATTTTAACTGTTAAGAATAATTTATATTGCTTTCTTGTCGATGGGCTATTCAGAAGAACAAAACATTGCTACTGTGCGTCTTTGGCAACAATAATAATATAACGACAGTGCAAAGGGAATATCACTTATTATATTCTTCACAACGAGTACCATCTATCGACACTATTAAATACATAGAAGGAAAACATACACAGAAGGTTTAGTGAACGAAAAAACTGCAAAATAAAGAAAATGACTGTAGCACGAAATGAAAACAAAGATATGGATATCTTTTTTTTTGCAGGATAATTATTATACTTTTTCTATTGGACTAGCACTAACTACTTTTAATAATTTTAGAAAATACTGAAATATCAATTCCGGATGCGATATCTGAACTTAATATAACAGATTATAAAATTTATTTAATCTTAAAATTCACAAAATTCATCCTTATAAATTTATCTCCATCCAGAATTTTTCTGAACAAAATATGCAGAACCGACCTGAGTCTGCATTGAAAATAGGTTTATAGCGGAATCTAGAGTTTTTAAATAAAATTCTATTCACCGACGAGTCATTCTTCACTATAGCAGGCATGTTTAGTCGTAAGAATAAACATTATTGCTGCAGAGAAAACCCCCACCAAATTCAGCAACATGACAATTTTATTTTTTCCATGGCTTTCTTAATACTAATATGAAACTTTTTTGCAATTTATTTATAATTTCAGCTAAAATATCTTAAAAATGGTTCACCCAAACATCATCAATGTATATATATATATATATATATATATATATATATATATATATATATATATATATATATATATATATATATATATATATATATATATATATATATATATATATATATATATATATATATATATATATATATATATATATATATATATATATATATATATATATATATATATATATATATATATATATATATATATATATATATATATATATATATATATATATATATATATATATATATACCGGGTGTTTCTCAAATGTGGTTCCTCCCTATAATTTGGCTTGTCAATATATGACCTAAAAATGCATTGAATGACGTGTTCAATTGTTTCTGATGATTTCCGGTTTTACCGGAAATGACCTCAACTTTTGAATTTTAAATGGAACACCCTGTATTTTTTTTACCTATTCGATAGAAAATGACATCCTAAATACAATGACACCCCATATGTCAACTTTTGACATTTTCCTTTAAAAATATTTTATTTTTTAAAATCCAATCTAGAGTGCCATGACGTTGTTAAAACAACCAATTTTGAGTCCAGAAGGCGTGGAAAATAGTTTTAATTATCTTTCATATTTTATGTCTTTTCCAGAAAGGTAAAAAGATTTTAAAGTTTTATTTCTAGACATAACTAATTTTTTTTAAATGTAACGATGATGGCTCGTTGGCATATTCGAAAAGAGCTTTTTTTGTGAATAATTTGATACCCCACACTTGATATTTGGAGTAAAATCAACACTAAAAAAGCTAAAATATAGGCATAGTAGTTATTGCTTATAAAAATAATTTTTATTTTATTATTATCAGTATTATTATTTATTATATTTATAGGCATAAAAATCAAAAGGCCTTATTAATAAACACAGCAATAACTATAAATAAGCAACTGGCGTTTAATTATTAAATTTATGTAACATCATTGTTAAACATCAACGTTTTTGTTTATTTTCAAGCCTATATACCTAACAAAATTGCCGAAATGCATGTGACTCTTTTAATCGAATGCACAGCCCTACTTCACTTATGAAGTAGGGCTGTGTCGAATGCCACGGCCCGGATGTTTTAATAGTTTTATAAGTAACAACTACTATGCCTATTTTTTTGCTTTTTTAGTGTTGATTTAAGTTAAAATATCAAGTGTGGGGTATCAAATTATTCAGAAAGAAATGCTCTTTTCAAATATGCCCACGAGCCACCGTCGTTCCATTTGAAAAAATTTAGTTATGTCTAGAAATAAAATTTTGGAATCTTTTTACCTTTCTGGAAAAGACAAAAAATACGTCAGAGAATTAAAACTATTTTTTTACGTCTCCCTAACTTAAAATTGGTTGTTTTAACGACGTCAAGGCCCTCTAGATTAAATTTTAAAAAATTAAATATTTTTAAAGTAAAATGTTAAAAGTTGACACATAGGGTATCATTGTATTTAGAATGTCATTTTCTATCGAAAAGGTGAAAAAAATACAGGGTGTTCCATTTAAAATTCAAAAGTTAAGGTCATTTCCGGTGAAACCGGAAATTGTCAGAAACAATTGAATACGTCATTAAATGCATTTTTAGGTCATATATCGACACGCCAAATTTCATTTTTCCATCTTAAAAAATAAAAAAGTTATAGGGGGGAACCACCTTTGAGAAACACCCGGTATATATATATATATATATATATATATATATATATATATATATATATATATATATATATATATATATATTCGGAATCAGAAAAAAATCTTTCGTTGTAGCGCATAATATACAGGGTGTTCCATTAAAAAAAAATAAGTTGTTTATTTTTTTATTGCGATATTTTTTCCTGATAATTTCAAAAGATAGTACGGAAAAAAATACAATTTTTATATAAAATATTTTTTCTATCTTCAAAAATAAAGGCTCTAGATCCTTTCTAAATATAATAAAAGACCCTGGATTTTTAGAGTTATTTTTAATCTAAAAACTATATTGTATTCGCTTGGAAAAAATTTAAAAGAAACAAGTTATATTTCATGTTACAAACTCTATGTTAAAAAAAATGGTTAAGGTTTCTTTACAAAACTATAAAATCCAGTCCCTTGTCTTTTGGGCACTGAGCCAAAGTACATTTTCAATAATACTTACAAATGTAACTAACTTGACTAGTGGCATATATATGTTGACCTTAACGATTTCTGCATCACTACTAAGGTTTGACAAAAAATCACTTGCACATATCACAGATATGGCTGCTGTTATAAATAGTTTAGATACATTTTTCCAATTCCATGGTATATCTCGATAGGAACTTTTTCTTAAGTAATAGGCTTCCAGAGGTGATAGAGACCAGAGAAATATTGCTGGAATTATTACTAGTGCGGTTTTCTCAAAACATTTTGTTAAATCTGGATCATCGGTATTCCATGTCAAACTTGTATTCTGAAATGAAAATAAGAAAAGATAAAGAGTGGCATCAGAACTGTAGCAATTACTTTTAAAAAGTAATTCAATTACAATTACCAATTACTCTTCTAAGTAGTAGTAAATTACGATTACAAATTACTAGCATGTTTGTTAAAAGTAATTTAGTTATTAATTAAAAATAAAAGTAATTGAATATTTAAGCACTCTATTTAAATTATCACATATATTAAATACATTACACTAAACAAATAAAATATTTATAACAATATACATCATATGCGCACGTCACAGTATTCAAAGTGCTTTCTCGGAAAGTTTAACAATAAATGACTCCAAAGTAAAAATGTCTTTTAATCCTACCCCAAACATTAACAGATTTTTTCACAAAAAAAGTATAAAAACAGTGGCGGTAAGCATCAATCGAAAATACTTAATTGGCGCAAAGGCGGCGTTTGCCGGATTCAAAGCGGCCCGCCATGTTTCAAAATGCTCTTTCTGGTCGGCCAAAATTCCAGTAGTTTTTCCTTAAAAATAGGTAATTGAATTTTTCGTAGTAATTCAATTATTTATTAGGTAATTGAATAAGTTTCTAAGTAATTCAATTATTTCATAAGTAATCGAATTACTTTCTAAGTAATTGAACCACTTGGGATTAGTGAAAATCAATTACTAATTACGATTACATTATCATATTAATTGATAATCCAATTAAAATTACCTTTTCCGAAAAGTAATTGAATTAAAGTACACCAATTACTGAGAAGTAATTGAAGTACGATTTTTCAATTACTTTAATTAATTACCGACAGCTCTGAGTGGCATTGTTCAAAATAAAATACCGACAGGTTTATTCTGCTGAAGTAATTAAATATTTTTAAAATATATTGCCCTATGTATAGTCTAGATTTTAGTCCAGTTAAGCAGTTATAAGCAGAAAATAAAAACAGTAAGAGTTCTCCGCTGTCATCCTTTATGACTTTAAGTACCTTTTGGATTGAAAAGATTTAAGATGAACTACTAAAGACGATTCTTTTTAAAGGACCCCGCAATTTTCTATGGAAAATGGGTTGTGGCAATTGTTTTCAAACTTTGCATAGGGATAGTTTTCAACGCGCTAATCAAAAGTCTCCACGGACACAAAACCCGAAAATTGCCCCAATTCTATTGCTCTGCCGAATTTTGTGATATTGTTGTCGAATTGTAGCCACTTAAATGGTAGTTCAAAATCCGTGAGCAGAAACTTCATATGGCACGGCCTTAGGAAGAGGGGTGTGAGTGGGTATCCAATTATTGGGGTTGGAGGGTAATATGTGAATATACAACTGGCCAAATTCATGATAAAATGGTTTCGCCATCTGTCAACAGGAAGGCAGACTTTAGTAGTTGGTGAGATTGGAGTCTGAAGTCGGGGGAGGAGGTATTTGGGGAAGGAATTCACATACCCCATAAGAAATAAAGGTATAGGAAATGTCAGGCTGTAGCTTTGAATCTACTTCGCAGAGCAATTGACCAAACTATCAGTAGGTACAGTCAAAATTATCCCCAGTGACCTTTGAGGGTGATTTTGGGGGGATTGGTGAAATTTTTAGGTTTTGTTATTGTAAAGACTGTTGAAAACTATCACAATGTAAATCTTGAAAACAATTCCGAAACCCATTTTTTGCCATAAGAAAATTACGAGGTCCTTTGCTTCTACTTTTTAGTAATATTCAAATATTTTCTAAATTATTTTTCTTGTTCACTTTTCAATACAAAAGTTTTTTTAACTTCTATTTTTTAGAAAAATAAAGAAATATTAATTCAATTTAAAATTCTTCCAAAAATATATTAAAAAATAGCGAAAAAAAATAGATTTCAAATTATTTAATTTAAAAAAAAAGTGCTTTATCCACGTTTTGAAGACCTTTAATTTGGCGCAAACAAAACTAAAAACATTTAATGCGGCTGAGGTATAAAAAAAAGATAAACTTTCATGATACAATAAAACACTTTCTGAAGCACCCACGTAAAAAAAAAAAATAGAAAATAGCACGTCTTTTTATTTCCAATAAGCCTAGCTGGGTGAGGTTTCAAAAAGTGAAAAGGCCTGATTGCCCCTCCCCCCTCCTTATGCGCCAAGACCCTTTCTAGTGTTAAAGCTGATGGAACTATTTTTACCAAGATTTATGATAAAGAAATAATATACATACCCAAAATGGTGATCCACAAAATCTATCCAGTTTTTCGTATTTTAAATTCATTTTTCTGTTTCACTGCATCAGGCTGTTACCTAAAAAAATAGTTTTCTACAACGCACTCTTTACTAACTCTTATTTTTTAATATTTGGCTTACTTTTTTTGTTAGTTATTTAAAAATGTTTAGGCTATGTTTTGTTTTTCATACAGATTTTTAAATAAACTTAATTTTAAAACCATTACGCAAAACTATCATCAAAAAGAAGGTCATAATTAATTTAAAAAATGTTTACCCTAGCGCAACGCTTATATTTCCCTATTCAAACTAATAACTGTGAAGTCACAGATTAAAATAATTTAGTTCATAATAAAAATATACCACATTTTAAATGCATCTAAAATATAGCTGTGAACTTGGTAGGTTCAAGGACTCTTAAGAATTTATGCTATTTATCTAATTATCCTGATTAATAAAAATTAGGAGTTTCTTCACAAATCTAGGAGCCCGGTAGTGCGCCAGGTCAAGTTTTAGCCTGACGCACACAGTGTGTATACTCTATATTATACAAACCGCGTCTGCGTATTTTCCACCCAATCACACCTTCGTTATCGTTCCATATAAAAAAAAATCTCAAATGGTTTCTGGGATATTCGATTTTGAAAATGGCCCATTTTACTACAACTGGCTGGGTGACTCACTCACACACTGACTCAACAAAGGTATAAGGCATTTCCCGAGGGAGTAGAAAATTTAAATTTGGTATGTAGGTAGGTTTTAGGACACAAGTAAAAAAAATTATATAATATATAAGATTTTTTTAAACTTAACCAAGGTATTGAGATGTTTTGTCTTTCACACCACACCCGTAGATCGTCGCTAAGTCGTTATACTTACATATCATAAAAATTATATTTCACAAAAATTAACTTAAAATTATGAAATAACATTGTTTATACATTCACTAAATTATTCATTATATTTTTAAAAAACGAATTTAACCGAAAAAAATTAAGTTGCAAATTACTTTTAACGACACCTTTAGGTACATCAAATTAATAATGACAATAAAGTGCAACATTCAAAACAGTGCATAGACCAACATAGAATAAACTTATTCTATATTTATTTCAACTTTTTGAGGACTATTTATGTTTATATATTTTGTTTTCGGCACCTAAATTAATGTAAAAATGTGTCTTTAACAAAAAAATTATGAAAAATTTTAAGTTCTTAGTGTTCCCAAAGGATGTGATGAACCATTAAAATATTTAAAGCATTTATTCTTTATGGTAGGGTGTTTTTTTTTATGGTTTTTCACCCGAAAAATGCTAATGTTAAAGTTAGTGAAATTCGGGGAGAATTACTGTTTATAAGGGGGAAAACCTAACATGAAGTTTTGGCATTAATAGCACTTATTCAAATTCACCGGTGATTAAAGGTACTTATATCATTGTTTTATCTTTAAAGTAAGTTATGGTAAAGCATTGAAAAAACTGAACCAGCTTATGGGTTTCTCAGAATTTGAAGATACCGTTGATTGTAATGCATTAGCACTGGAACAGAAAAATTCAGGCACTCTAAAATCTTCTTTAAAACATTTAACTTGTTTTTCTATTAGCTATTTAAAAAAAAATAACTAATAGGGATGGGACTTTTTACACATATATTATTTTTTGTTGCACATGGTTTCTATATTTTAATAGTTATTAAGGTATCAAGGGTATTGTAAGGATAATAACGCTTGAAGTCGATGGTGTGTTTCCCGAGGGCCTTTGGCCCGAGGGATATACGTTGACCGAAAGCGTTATTATCCTTAATACCCGTGGTGCCTTCAACGTTTAACGTCCGACTAAATATTCTTTATATGAGAAAAATTTGAATTAATTTGAATGTATTAGTTTAAACCAAATTAAGTACTAGCATTTACCTGAAAAAAATTGTCGAAACGCAATTGTGGTAACCATGGTTGTAAGTTATTTGTCGATTAGACAGCACATAAAAAATAATTTTGCGATTGAGGCATAAAAATGTCCGAAGTAGTTGAAAATACCCATCTCCCCCAAGATATTTTAGTGAAACCTGCTAAAGCTGAGCATGCGCTTGTGCCAGAAAAAACTAGGCAGATTTACGAGAAAGAATATTTCCATTTTGAGGCCTGGCTGACGGAACACTGCGTGGACCGTGTGGACAAAACCGTTTTGATGGCTTATTTTCAAGATTTGTCAGAGTCATATTTTCCAAATTCCCTTTGGACAAAGTTTTCAATGTTACGTAGAGAATTAATAGTTCATAAGAAGTAATGAAAAGTTGATTTCTCTGCAACAGTTCCTAAAGCAACTTGGGAGAAATTATCAGCCTAAAAAGTCGAAGGTTCTGACTCGCGAACAAGTTATAACTTTTTGAAAGAAGCACCGACTGAAAAATATTTGGCAGATAAAGTTGTATTCGGAGCTTGTACAAGAGACGAGCTTGTAAAAATGAAGTTTTCCGATGTGCGTGATATGGCTCAGCATATATTTATTGACATTCCACAAAGTAAAAATGGGCAAGCAAGGAGCTTTTTGGTTATTGATGACAGTGAAATATGCGCAACAAAGTTAATTCGGGACTATGTGTCTTTGCGACCTAAAAGTGCACCTATTGATAGGTTTTTTTGTGCTATCGTGATGAACGATGTACTGGGCAGCCTATAGGTAAAAATACATTTGGAAATATACCCTTTAAGATTGCTACATATTTGAGTTTACCTGATGCTAAGGCGTACACAGGTCATTGTTTAAGACGTACAGCGGCAACAATTCATTCTGATGCGGCAGGTAGTTCCGAGAGCTTAATGAGGTTAGGAGGCTGGAAGAGTTCTTCGGTAGCACGAGGGTACGTGGATGATAGTGAAAGCTCCAAATTGGCTAATGCTTCCCTTGTAGTTGGGAAAAGTATTTACTTCAAGTAACACAGCAACTGTGGTGGGGTATGAAAATGTGGAATTTTCCGGTCAGTTTGAAAATTGTAGGTTTTAATTTAAAAAATAATTTTTATTATGATAAGTATATTGTGTAAGTATGTTTGTATTTTCGTAATAAATGCTAAAATGAAGATAATGTATTGTTTATTTATTGTTAAATTTGTAGGCCCTAGGGCGTTATTTTTTTTAATAACGCCCTAGGATAATATTTCGTATTTAAGTAACTTTGCCATAATATTATTATTTGTCAAATAATATACCAGTCGGACATTAAAGTATTTTTTGTTACACATTAAAGATTTGTATCATGTGTGTTTGTTTTAAATAATATTTGTAAATCCGTGTTATAAAAAGAATTTTAAGTTTTGACAAATTTCACGAGAAAATATAATATTTTAATTAATTTAGGGAGATATTTGAAAATTCTATTAAGTTTCTAATAGCACTCAATTAGCACTTATATATATTTTATTTATTAAAAAAATAAATTATTTGCTTATGGGTCCGCTAAATTTTCGAAACCTGGCAGACCCACAGTTTTTTGTAAGTATTTTTAAAAAGTTAGTGCACCTAATATCAATTGCCCACCTAAATAGCACCTAAAAATCTCCTAATTTTGATATAAATTTCGTTACATTTTTTTTTAATTGGGTTAGCCAAGTTTATATACGTCAAAAAATGAATGATTTAATTGCGCCTCTGCATTTTTAGAAAAATTCAAATATCTTTAAAAGTAATGAATTAATACACATTGTACTAAGAATAAACTTAGGTATTTTTTATGTAAAATCTAAAATCTAATAAAATATATGTTAAAAAATAACCACCTGCGATTCTATTCTCGCCTCTACACGAAAAGCGTCACATTTTTATCTAAGACAAAATCTGACTACTCAAAAACAAAATTAGACATAAAGATTTGTATAAGAAATGTGTCTCTGCTGTTGTTGTGACTGTTTGTGTAAATTTCAGTTAACCTACTGATTAACATGTAAGAAGGAAAACGACATAACCGTAAAAATGACCCTATTTGTGTTAATTTATTTTCCGGAAAAGTGACATAAGCCAACAAAATATTTAAAAATTTGTCAGGGTCAACCTTTTCTTACTTAGTGTAAAAAATGACCCAACTGGACCCAACTTTATGATGGTTATTAGACCCCATATGAATATTTTCTCGCATGCACAGCCGCTTCTAGTCGGTCAAATAATGTTTCATGGACACAAAAATTAAAGAATGTCAAAAAATGTCTGGCTCGCTGTAGGCACCTGCATTTGCATTGTCGGCTAAATTTATCAGTGCTGTGCTTGTGATGACTTGTCGATCAAAATATAAGGAATTGAAATTGGTTTATGCTTCCTTTTTTTGAATTTTAGCGAGTGTCTAAAGCTACGTTTCCACTGGAGGAACAGATAGCAACATTTAGCAACATTTTTGTTGCCTTGTGTTTCTTCTTGTTTGTGAATTTAGGAACTTGAAGGCAACAAATTAAACTTTTGTTTTCACTGACAGAACTTTTAATGTTTCTGTAACTGAAAAGAGACAACTTTTTTAGTTACTGTTCCACCGCGGTTAAAACATGGATCAAGTAAAAAATAAGCATGCAGCATTCGTCCTCTAGGTAGTTTGTCAGCAAAAGACACAAAAAAAAAAGCAAAAGATTTGGTGAAACAAGTCTCCGTGATAGAAGTGAATATGGTGGCATACCGACTGATTATTAAAAATAACGATCTAACATCGGAAATAATATAAATAATGGTAGTGTCAAAAATTTTAATAACAAGTTACTACAGTTGCAGTATCTGTTTCCACTGGAAAACAATATGTTTCTGTTCCCTGTTTTTGCCAAATTTCTTTTGAAGGTTTACGCTAAAACTGGAAACCAGCAACAATCGAAAACAGGCAACAGTTGTTGCCGAAACAAGAAGGAACACTTAGGAACTTTGGGAAACATTTTTGAGCAACAAGCAACAGAAACACAAAAGTTCCTACATGTTCCTCCGGTGGAAACGTAGCTTTAGAGTGTCGTATTTTTCTAAATTCTTTTGTTATTGTTAGCATGGTTATTTCTGTTGTTACTGTTATCGTTGTTAATATTTGTTGTTTTAGTGTTGTCATTTAAAAATTTTATCAAGATGGCGTTGTGGAGACCTTTTGATGTTTCTGATAATGAAACGGACAATGTAGAAGCCGATTTCATGACGGAGCCGTCGGAATTTTTAAATAAGGACTTACATGTTCAAGCACAGAAACTTATTTTAAATATTTACACTTGCTTAAAAAGTGAAAATCGTGGGGCATCACAAAACGAAATTTTAAAAAGGATTTGTGAGCTCACTAAACTTGCTCGTACTACAATTTACACAGTTATTAGAGAAGGAGATACCATCGACCAATCCGTAAAGCGAAAAAGAGCTAACCAGAAGCTTAAAAAAGTTGATAATGGCGACAAAAAAGTTATACGCCGAATAGTTTATCAATTTTACGAAGAAAACAAAGTCCCAACATTAGAAATGATTCAGGATAAGTTTCGGGATTATCCAGATTATGAATATAAATCTTTGGACACCTTGCGTAATATTTTGCTAGATTGCGGCTTCAAGTACAAAAAATTAAACCAAAGGATGGTTATAATGGAATCGTCTCGTATAGTAGCATGGCGGAAAAAATATTTACGTAAAATTAAGGAATATCGCCAATCAAAAAGAGAGATAGTGTACCTGGACGAAACTTGGTTCGACACACATGATCTTGTTAAATATGGTTGGGTGGATAATAGTGATAAGTGTACACTAAAGGGGCCCTGTTCTCGCGGAAAACGAGTAATTATATTACACGCAGGCAGCAATAAAGGTTTTGTTCCTAACGCTTTATTATTGTCAGCTAAAAATATAAAGAATTCATCGGGTGACTACCATGAAGTTATGACCACCAGTCTATTCAAAAAGTGGTTTATTGAACAGTTGCTGCCGAATCTGTCTCCAAGTTCTGTCATGGACAATGCGTCTTATCATTCACGTTTAGACAACAAAGTTCCCAATAGCAACACAAAGAAGGATGATATTCTTAAATTTATGGAAAGTAAAAACATGAAAATTCCTCAAAAGTCTACAAAAAAGGTGTTATTGGAAGCTATAAAAAAAGAGAACTTTAAAAAGGAATATGTTATCGACAAATTATGCGAAGCACATGGTCATACTATTTTACGTCTTCCCCCTTATTACTGCGTATTTAATCCCATCGGGATGATTTGGGCTGCAGTCAAGAACAAACTAAGGAAATATAATCAATCCCCAACTGACAGTGTTTTCGTACTAGAAAATATAAGGGCAGTTGTTAATGAAGTAAATAACAGTGGTATATGAATGAAATGTGTTCAGCATGTCATAGTGAAAGAAAATGAATATTGTATTTTACCGGCCATTGACCTCATTATTATAAACCCAAATTCTGATTCAAGCTCTGAAAATTCGGATAGTGAATTTTGACTTTTCATCAATTATAGGAAATAAAATAAAATCATAAACGGGTGAGTGTTTTCTTATGTATTTCTTATATTATATAATGCCTACTAATTAAAAAAATGAGTCAGCTTAACTATAAATAATGAGAATAAATTTTCATTATTTTATGTTAAACGCTGCACGCCTTATAAAGAAAATGCCGCCTCTAACCGGCGTTTCAGTTTTTATGCTGTTCGGATTGACTTTGTATAGACTTTATACGGGGGTCTGAAAAAATCTAAAAACAATTTCTGAAAACGTTTCGTTTTTGAGATATTTATCATCAAAGTTGAAAATCAAACTAACCTCATTTTCACTATTCCTTTTTTCTTTTCACACAGTTCTTGACTTATACACTAAAGTGTCACACAATATTTTATAAACACCTTTTAAAAACTTGTTTTTATATTTATTTTATAGGTACCTTTTTTTATTTAATCACGAACCATCACTTTCAAACTTTGCAACCACATACGATATACTAGGGAATAATATGGCTGCCTGGTTTAAAAGTGAAACTTCGCAATTTATTTAAAAAATGAGGCAAAATAAATAAAAAAAGAAGTTTTTATAGGTTGTTTATGAAATATTGTGTGCCAATTTAGTGTAAAAATCATAAATTGTGTGCAAAAAAAAGGGAGAATATAGTATAGTAGTATAGTATAGTAGAAAATGAGGTTAGTTTGATTTTAAAGTTTGATGATGAATATTTTGAAAACGAAACGTTTTCCAATTTTTGTTTTCAGATTCGTGATCAGCGCCCCAATAAAGAACTCACGTATACCAAATTTGGTCAAAATCGGAGTTTAGGCAACTTTCGAAACAATTAAAAACAAAAATATTTGATGAATATTAAATGAGTGCTGACGTAGGAACACCTTGAAAATCTCAGATGCAAGTTTTTTAAGTAAAGTCGCTTTTCTTCCGGAATGAGAATGTAACGAATTTACCAGTATGTTACGTTTCACTATAATTCGTTGATTTCTTGTTTTACCTGCTACTGTTAGTCGTAAAACTCAATATACTTTGGGCACCAGCATGTAGGTCCGGAAATTTTCTTTATATTATTGTACCTACTTTTTGGTATATTATGTAGTTTATAGGCAAACTGCAGGTTTTAAATATAAAGCAGAGTCTTTTCGTCTTAGTTCATCAGTTTGTCAAGGTATTTTCGTGTTTGTTATTGAGCATCAAAAATAGCTAACCTAAACGTTTAATATTAGTAAGTAATCAGGACCTGTACCCTTTCAAAAGGTGCGGTGCCTACAGAATAGATATTTGTCAGATAACCTATTTATTGTCGGGTTTTCCACTGAGGGTTGCAATTTAAATTTTATTGCGGTCAAGAAATCAACGAATTATCGTGAAACGTACCATACCAAATGTTTAATGACGGATGAAGGGCAGGCAGGTAAATTCATTCTTAATTATCTTAAACAAAGTGAAATCAAAATGCGATAAACCCGAAAAGCAAATAAATTGCGTTAAGGTAAGTAAATATTAGTAGGTACCGAAGAATGCCATAATATTAAATGATCTATGGGGAATTACTGATGTAGATATGATGTCACCTTACCAAGAACCTCGTAGGAACCATCTATTTTAATACACTATTTAACAAATAATTTTAAACCACCTCTATCAACGATGGTTTTGTTTATACTAAGCAAATTCTGATTATAACTTTTATTATGAGTTAATTGTTTTAACGGGTTGAAGTAGATACTCAGCTACTGAGTAAGATAACAAGAATATTTAGTGTTTTATCTTAAGAAAATATGTAATTATTTATTTAATTATTAGATAATTTAAATAAAATGTGTCCGTAGGTATAAGTGATCCTTAAGAGATCTTTAGAAAAGATACATTAACAATGAGAGAATTAATTGTTAAAGAACATAAGGGTAATTGTCTCGAAAGTTGCCTCCTCTCCAATTTTGACCAAATTTGGTATACGGGGGTTTTTGGAGCGCTGATTACGAATCTGAAAAAATAATTTTTTGGCAAAGTTTTGTTTTTGAGATATTCATCATCAAAGTGGAAAATCAAACCAAGCTTATTTACACTACTCCTTCTTTTTGCACAGAATTCTTGACTTTTATACTAAATTGCCACCCAATAATTCGCAAACACCTTTTAAAAACTTTTTTATATGTATTTTACACATTTTTTTTTCAATTTAATTGCAAACCCCCACTTTCACACGCCCCAACGTGGCCGCAACCATGTATACACCAGGGGTTTTATAAACAATATGGCTGCTGCCTTTGAACTAGAAAGTTCGCAATTTAATGGAAAAAAGGTGTAAAATAAATGAAAATACAAGGTTTTTAAAGGTGTTTATAAAATATATTGTGCCACTTTAGTTTAAAAATTAAGAATTGTATACAAAAAGAAGGGGGAATATAGTGAAAATAAGGTTAGTTTGTTCAACTTTGATTATGAATATTTCGAAAACGAGAGGAGGCAGCTTTCAAGACAAATACTCATATAAGAGGTAACAAAGAATACATCTCTATTTATCGCTATTTATACTCAAAAAACAGGAAATATAATTAAAAGAATTGTAAATTTTTTTAATTGAAACACCAAAAAAAAAAATTCGGTATAGCCTCAAAATTTTGTATATATATATATATATATATATATATATATATATATATATATATATATATATATATATTAATATATATATATATATATATATATATATATATATATATATATATATATATATATATATATATATATATATATATATATATATATATATATATATATATATATATATATATATATATATATATATATATATATATATATATATATCTTCATTTTATAGGTTTTGCTTTTGCTTTGCTTTCACTTTTTTTGGCCTCCGTCGGTAAACGTTCAACCAGCTCTTCCCTTTCCAGACACACGTTGTTGTCAACGTGGCTTTCCCAGGCTTTGTAGGTGGAACTTCTGGATAGTCGGGCTCTATAGCCTCCAAAAATTCCGAACTTCAAAAACTTAAATTTTTAACAAAAAAAATTATCGATGCAGGGCACAAACAACGCCGATCCGACCAGGGACTGCTTCTGGTATCACGCATAACCGTTTTCTGTCAGTACTGCCCCTCCCTGCTGAGCGCGCAACCATCTTCCGCCATTAGGAAAATCCCTCGTGCGTGGGGCCCTCAAAAAGGAACAGGTATAGGAATCTTCGATAACAGCGCTTAGCCCCAGAAGAAGGACTCCATCGTTTGGCTTGAGTTTCTCCTTTATCCCCGATGGCAAAAGCTGTTGATACAGCGCCTTTAGCCGCCTTCCCGGAAAAAACGATGTAGTTTTTTTATCGCGAGCACTTCACTGATCGGAGGTCAAAAAGGAACTCCGTTTTACTAGGTTAGGTTCTTTTCTTTTTTTTTTTTCTTTTTCTTCTTTGGTGTGTGGTGGGAAAATCTTGCCATTGTTCTGCAATATCAAGATGCTGTATGGTCCGTAAGTAAATAAATAATTAGTTTTCAAAAGTAACATAATTAGTTTTTAAAATAAAATAAATTAAGGAATAATAGACAAGTTTATATATTTATGAAGTAATAGAAAAACACCGTCATAAATTCATAAAAAGAAAAGTTATTATTCTATGGCTTCTAGTATCTGATCTGAAGTTGGATATTTTATAATCTTACAAAGATCTTCAAGATACCTTGTAAAAGCCAATTTCTGATCCTGCACTTTGATTGATTGATTGATTGATAAAATAAATACACAAGTTGAGGTTTTGTCCGCCTCGACACTGCAGCCTACAGGGCTTGTTGTATCTCTTGTGTATTTGTTTCAGTTAAAAAGGTTTGACACCTTAGACAAGTGTAGTAGCCCTTTTACTGTTCTTTTCTGGTCTCCAGCCTCCTGGTGGTTAGTGTCCACCATGAGGTTTTGCTTCGTTCTCCAGTATGTAAGTGCAGGGCACTCATATATGATGTGAGAGGCTGTCTCTTCCCCTTCGTCACATAGTCTGCAAATGGGTTCCTGCACTTACAGAAAAGCTTTCTTCCCTTGCCCACCGACGGGCTGTAGGGAATCTGTCTTTCTTCTATAGGTATTTTCACAGCTTCTGCTTAGAGGAGTTGGCCAGTATAATTTCTTCTCTGGTAGCTCCCAACAGAGCAACACGTAGTGCAACTTTTATGCATCTTTTTACAGTTCAGCTAGAGTGACCCCGAACTTCCCGCTTTCTTCGTTTCTTCATCCCTATATAGAGTGTCAAGACTATGGAATCTGCTAATACATGCAGAATTTAAGTCTCTTGTGAATAAACTCCCTCTTACCACACTTCAGACAGACTTTCAGACCTCGACTTTCTAACCTCGTTGACGTCACAGGAGAGTTTTTCAATATGGTGGATGTCATAACCCCCTTTAGATTAATAAACTACGTTCTAAACCATTTTCATGGGTTTTCGATTTTTGGCCACGAAATCTCGATTTGGCATCACCGCGCGCCAATAGGCCTTTTCATCACAATTTTTTTTTTGTGCGCATGCGTCAGTATCCGCCATTTTTTTCGTACTGTTTTTTGTAAACAAGCATGTAAAAGGGCCTGTAAACACATAATTAAAATAAAAAAATACTAAAGAAAGTATAGTTATTGAAGAAAAGAAATACGAAAATAAAGAAAAAAGTGCCTTAATTAGCAAATAGGTTTTTTTAATCGATTATTTTAATGATATCAGTACGAAAATGAACGAAGAAGCGGTGTTGTTATGGAGTATGTAAGAGTGATACACGCTATAAATCATTTAAATACAATACAATTTAATCAATATAACAATTGTATATATGTGGTAGGCCTAATCAGAATAAAATTATAGATACTTTTTGTATAGTAAAGAAGTAATGATGCCTAACCTGTCAATCAGCTCACTTCTTTTTCCTTTTTAAAGACGTCCATGACATTTAAGCTACCTTTTTAATTGCGTATAATTATGGGCTTCAACTGAATTATAAATCAGTGAAGCATCATCCACGATTTTTTCCAGTAAATGATTTAATTGGGGAGATAATACTGCATTCCCAGCCATTGTCGATCAAAACAGTACGAAACTTTTGAATTGCCGCCATTTCAACATGGCGACTGCGCATGCGCTTGTCACATGATGAAAAGGCCTATACGGGACCGTCCCGCAGAATGCGGGATGGTTTGACGGCCTTAGATAATACCATTTAAGCACAATAAAAATACTTTATAGTGACAGCAAAAACCCGAGGAGGAATTTTTAGAAAATACTGTCCATTTTGAGCTTAGTTCACTTAGAGGCCTTATCACTTAAAAACAGGTTGCCGGAAAAAACGGGATTATACGGGATCCGCGCCCCTCGCTTTCTCTCTGGCACGCTTGTTTGCACAACCAAATAGCAAGGCTGTCTAGTAAGTATATGCTCGAAGGTTTCAGTTCCTTATTTGAAAGGCCAAATTACGCGAAAAAGTAAAGAGGAAGACCAGGAAGACGCTAAACCTAACCTTGTGGACCTAACCACAAAAACTAAGTTTGTTTACGTTTTTGAAGAAATTTTTCAAATTTCCCGTTATCAAAGTTATAAAAATTAAGAATGAAGATGCAAGAGGTCATTGATCCTAAATACGGTATTCTTGCATCACATCGTCATGCAAAAGCCATGTATATACCTTAGATGTGTAAATAAGCGTAACATACATTAAAATTCTATTTGAGCCGTTTAACGTTTACTAGTAAGAATACGTGAGCAGAATGAATTTTATCCAAATTGTGTTCTGTCTTATGGCTTGTACTATAATATTTTTTGGAAGTTTGATAAATGTTCTTGAATCCAAACTACCTCGTTTTTTATCTCAAACTTTTCGATATGGCAAATTTGCAGCTGTAGGAAACAAATCAAAACTTTCTATTGAAGTACCCAAATCATGGTTTAAACATTTTTATGTTGTTGCATTTTTAGTATATACCTATGTATTATGGCTTGTGACTACAGTGTACATATTTGGTTGGGATGTTCCCGATTATATAGTAAATTTTTTGAATTTAGTTTGTGGAGAAGACAGAATTGCTTACAGTAAGTAACACTTTTTATGTTTATATTGTGTTAACCAACATGAAAAAACCACAAGTTTAAATTTATGACATTGGTCACAGCTTTTAAGATATTTTAAATAAAAAGTGTTTAATAAAACAAATTTGTAGTTCTCACCTCAGTAATTTAACCTTTTAGAGCTTTGTCACACTTATGTCACTGTCTACAAATAACTCAATACAACTGAAATTAAATTTACTGTCAAAAAAAATGCATTTTGATGTCAGGGGCATTATATTAATATTTCACATGTTGAGTGTAATAATCCAACCCCATAAGTAAAAGCTTAAAGTATCAGAAAAAAAAATACAAAAGAGTTTAGGAAACATGTAGATTAAGTCTAGGGTTTCCATACATCCGGATTTGCCCGGACATGTCTGGGTTTTCAAGGTGTCTGGGGACGTCCGGCCGCATTTTTAGTATAGGTCTGGGAAAACACCGAAGTTTGTAAATACAATGAAAATAGCCCAACCATGTTAATTCATTTGTATTTTTGCTTGTAAATTATCTACTACTACATCCCTATGACGCACGTTCTGATTTGCTTATCTCTACTATGCCCTTGTCGACACATGCATACATTTTAATTTAGTTCTTATTGTTATAAATAAATTTATAACATATATTTTTTTTAAACTGTCCGGATTTGTCCGGGTTTTTGGACTCATGTGTCCTAGTGTCCTGGATTTGAAAAAGACCATAATACGGAAACCCTAATTAAGTCTGATATAAATAACATGTTAAAAATTAAAGAGAAATATAATTTTAAAAAATAATAAAAGTTTAAAAGTGAAAAAAAGGTAAAAGGTAGCTTTATTAATTTTACTGTAAAATTAAGAATATTTTTAAGAATAAGAAAGCATTTCTACTGTTTTGGTAGTGGCCAGTTGGGTATAATTTTAATTAAGAAATAAATAAATAAATTTTTCTAGTCTGGTGTAGGTACTAGTAAAATTAAATAATTTTTTTCATTGCATATAAAACCGAGTATAAAACCTATTTGTAATTTGAAAAATTAGACCAAAAATTTCTTACAACTTTAAAGAAGACTTGTATCCGGACAACCATATGGTAAAGATTGTAGGGAGGTTTTTGCAAAGATTTTCACCTTTCCATTATTGTATATAGAATATTTATTCTACAATAAAAAGAACATGGACCAATATAAAAGGCATAATCTCATTTACACATGTAATACAAGAAGAGGGATTGGACTTTAAGAGATCTTTAAGAAGTTACTACTCCAAAGGCTTTTGCTCAGTGGGAAATATTATAATGTGTTTTTTAATTTTAATGTAATATATTGATTTTAGTTGTTAATTTATTATGTTTTTTACTTAGAAGTTTTAAAATATTGTTTAAAAAAATAATTATAGTTTAGAGTGTGACCTATCATATTTAACATTTTTTCATACTGATGATGTATGTAAATACTTTTGTATGATGCATAAAAAATAAATAAAAGGTCTTTAGTTTTGTGAAGAAGGGAACATTTTTGTTCCTGACTGGAGAAGAGTTAGGCAAATTTAACTCGCTGAATATGTTTTATTTAGTCATGACTACCCAGGAAGTCTAATACTAAAGAGGCAGCGAGAAAATCTTCCTGTTGGCCGATTAAAACGGCTTCAGAAGAGAGTGCAGTGGGCTCATTCCTCCCCTATAAATCGCCGGGTGAAGATGGCATCTTTCCAGCACTAATACAAGTCGGTCTGGAAGTGATGCTTTCCTTTCTAATAAGACTTTTCAGAGCTAGCCTAGTGTGGAACTACATACCGACTAGCTGGTCGGCGACTAAGGTAATATATACCAAAGGCAGGCCGGAAGGGATCGACCCCCAAGGCACTAAGACCAATAAGTCTAACCTTCTGTTGAAAAGTCAGGACTTTCACATAAGGGATGGTTTATTCAAGGATCACCCCTTTAACACACACTAGTAGGCGTATGAGATGGGTAAATCAACAGAATTAGCCCTCAACAACCTGGTGGCAAATGTCTCCTGCTCCCTGGAGCAAAGGGGGATGGTGATGGCTGCATTTCTAGATATTAAAGGAGCTTTTAACAATGCGTTACCTGACTCCCTGTATGAGGCTGCAGCTTCTAGAGGGATCACTCTGGTCATATGTGACTGAATTAGGACCATGTTGGAAAACAGAAACATAACCACTCACATCCAGAATGAGATGATCAGATTTAGGGCCATCAGGAGGTGCCCGCAGGGAGAGGTTCTATCCTCCCTGCTATGGTCGCTCCTGGTGGATGACCTGCTGGCCATACTCTGTGTCTGGGAGATTGATCTGCAGGCATATGCAGATGATCTAATCATCCTAATTAAAGGAAATTCTGATAAGATGATTTTTAACATCCTTCAAGAAGTACTAAACACCACACAATGGCTCTGTGGCATGGTCGCGCAAGGAGCAGCAGTGACTGACCCAAGCAAAGCTATCTAGCCTACAGAGACAGACCTGCCTAATGATAACGGGCTCGCTGCGCACGACACCAACGGCGGCCATGGAAGCCCTCCTGGGACTGCCTCGTCATGTTAACTTGGAGAGAGAGGCAAGGCGGGCAACCTACAGACTCTATCAAGCAGTCCGTATTAAAACGCAGGCGTGTCACATGGAAAGTACCAGTCTCCTCAAGAGTGTCCTGACCTGTGACAGACTGGGAATGCCCTCAGACATAATACCTACAACAACCAACAACAACCGGCAACTACAGTGTAGTCTACCCACAAAGGGAGGACTGGAGTCGGAAAACGACCGACCTGCTCCAGGTTGACATCTGTTGGTACACCGACGGCTCCAAAACCAAGGACGGTGTTGGAGCTGGAATATATGGACAGAGGCCAAGGGCAGAGTTTTCCCTTAGCCTTGGAACTCTCGCAACCATATTTTAAGCGGAGGTATTTGCTATTGAGATGTGTGCTAGAACGCTGGTTGATCGGCACTGCACACGTAAGACAGTTAAAATATTCTCGGACAGTCAAGCAGCTCTTAAGGTTCTTGAATCCAGCCGGTGCAATTCGAAAACCGTCTGGAATTGCAAGGATGCGCTGACCAAACTGGGTCAAAGCAACAAGGTTATTCTACTGTGGATACCTGGACACACACTAAAGGGTAATCAATCTGCAGACCTCCTTGCCAAGAGGGGGGCGGAGACAAAATTCACAGGGCCGGAACCGGTCATCGGTATATCTTATAGAATGGCTAAGAAGTTCATATCAGCTTGGACACAAAGAGAAAATCTTCGTTACTGGCATGGACTTCTGGGCCTCAGACACTCGAAGGCCTTTATAAGCCCACCGAATTAACAATGTACCGTCAAACTACTGGAGCAATCAAGGGTACACCTTAAAACTCTAGTAGGACTGTACATGGGACACTGCAGATTGAAAAACCACATGCACAAAATCGGCCTAGCGAAAGACGCCGAATGCCGCATGTGCATGGAGGAGCATGAATCGGCAGAACACATACTGTTTTCGTGTCCAGCAATGGCACGACTCAGATTCGCAATCCTCGGCAATGACACCTTGCTGCCGGGGGAGGTGACTCTGATCTCTCTCCCAACAGGATCATCAGATTTATTAGAAGTCTGGACCTGGTGGGAGAAGTATAAAAGGGTGTGAGCCACAATAGACCGATCGATTGCGGTGGAAGGGTGTTATACCCACTCACTTTAAATCTAACCTAACCTAGTAATGACTAGGCCTGACCATGCATCATCATATGCAAGATACTCACTACCAAGTCCCATATTTTCTTAACAACGCTCTGGAGGATGGTCAAGCTGATAAACTGTCAAAAGTTGTAAACAATGACCTCCATAAATTCCATTTTGTTTTGGTATTTATTTTTTCAATTGTTTTATTTTTATTAATTTTGGTATGAAAGGTGTAAAAATGTTTTAAAAGAATTTTGTTAATTTTGATATGAAGGCTGTAAAAGTTTTTATAAATAAAAAAATCATCCATTCGTCCAGTACAGTGACCTGCCCGATCACCGGATCTCACTGAGCTTGATTTTTTTATGTGGTGATATATTAAAGAGAGGGTCTACTACGCAACAACCCCAGCCGCACTTAAAATCTTAGGAAATACGGGTATTTAGAAGTATAACGCCTTAATTGTTACAAAACGTGTTAAGAGAAACAATATAGGTACAGAGAAGAAATATGTCGCGAACAAGAAGAAATGAACTTTGAACATTTACTACAGTGAACTTTTTAATAAATTCGGATATTGTACTTTTACTAATTTTGTTAAATTTGTTAATCCAATCGCAATAAAATTAGTATAGTTAGATTTGTCAAGAAATCATTTTTTCGGAATGTGCTGCTCAAAAAAGAATCGCTATTGGAAAATGATAGTTAGACATGACAATATAAATTTTCCCTTCTGTCTTTTTTCCTGTTTTTCATACTAGTCATTAAATCTTTGCAATTGTAATTTTCTGACATCACCTAAGGTCTTTAGATTACTTTGAGTTAGATCGTGGCCACCTAGATACAAATATCACATTTTGATCCGGAATTGTCTCAGAAATCTAAAAAGGTTACAATATATAGGATGTTCCATTTAAAAGTATAAAACTATAGCAATTTTCGGTAAAAGCTTAAGTGACAAGAAAGTGAATAATATGTAAAAACTCTTCTCTTCCTATGCCATTTCCTTTACCAAATCTCATTTTGATACACCTAATGCTCTATAAAGTCTTGTCTAATAGATTTGTCAAGACCCGGTGTAGTCAGTTGTAGTTTTGTCAGAAAAAAAATCAAATTCTTATCTTATCTTGTAACACTTCACAAAAGCTTAAAGCCTAAATACTAACATACCTTGGCTGTCTTAAGTGTGGCAAGAGGTAGTTTATTAACATGGGCTTTTAATATTTGAAAAATGGAAGGATTTCTCGGGGCAGCCTATCTACAAACATTATTTTAATTTTAGTAAAAAATTTCCAATAAAGAAAGCTTTGTAGCAGTAGTAGTAAACAGTAATTTAGGCAATAATTATTATTATATTTGAACATTACGTTTATTAAATAAATCTTTATATTTTTTAGATCACAAGAATAAGGTTTACACAGCTGTTTTATTAATGACAATACAGGTATTTAGAAGATTTTATGAAACGCATCATGTATCAGTTTTTGGAGAAAATGCTAAAATGAATTTATCTCATTATTTTGTGGGAATGTTTCATTATCCAGGAACTGCATTAGCAATACTAAGTGAAGCTGCTTTGTTTGCCGATACTCCTCGTAAGTAGTTAACATTTTTTAAGAATTTTTCTCATTCTGCATTCTTATTAAGTTTTTGTTATTATATATTTTGTAGGTTTTTGCCATAATTATCTTAAAATGTTCATAAAAATTGTACTATTACCATTTAAACACTTTTCTAACATGACTTTTTAAATCACTTGTGAAACGTGGCTTAAATTAATCAAAGTACATACCTAATGTGGACAAAGAAGGTCTGATGGAAGCCGATTACACATGCTTTGTCATTTTTCTCCTCCGTGGGCTTGGTCGTGTCCATGAAAGGAGTTTTTGTTAATGTTTGGATAATTTCTAATGGCTTAGAGCCAGACTACTAAATAATCTTTGGAATGTCCAGGCTGAGTAGGTGCCTAAGCATGAAGAAAGCTGCGCTATTAAATTAAAGCAAGCAAGCAACAAATATTTTTATAGTTGAAGATATTTTTTATATTGTTGTGGCGGATTCATTTATTAAAAGATATTATGTTGGTTGCTTTCTAAAGGAAAGAAGTTTAGATCAACCATTGATTGACTCTTATATCCTTCTATACTCGAAGATCTACCAATAAAGTGATTTTTAAAACTTATAAAAGGTATGTTTGTTATTTAGAAATAGTATACACTATTTTACATTTTTTGTACACATCTAGTCCTAAAATACACCTTCAATAAGAGCGCTGACGTAAAAAAAAGTGTAAATTAGAGTACGCTATTTCTGAAGAACAAACAGACTTATTATAAATAAAGGTTATTAACGTAGTATTGACAAATTCTCAAAAATAAAAAAAGGTAAAAACTACATAAATTAGTTATTTAAAGTTAGCTTTTAAAATTAAAGATATTTTCAGGATTTTTTTTTTAAATATACAACTTTTTTTATTTACCTTGGGACAGTCTACGAAGGCTAAGGCCTAAGTACTAATGTACCGTGGGTGTCCGAAGTGTGGTAAGAGGAAGTTCATTTGCAAGGACTTATATATTTGAGGATTTGGAGAAAGGTAAAACTTCTGCAGGTAGCAGGTTCCATTGTCTGGACACTCCAAAGATGAAGAATCAAACAAAGCGGGAACTTTGGGACCTCTCATTTTTCTAGGATAGTCATAATAATAATAATATAATATTAACTTTTGGTTTATTTTAAGTCATTGATAATTTTGTTTAAATAGAAATATTTGACTTTGTATATTCTGTTGTTTCCCAAATTGTATTTTGACTTGTGAAAATACTCTATAGTATGTTCATTTATCAATAAATATTACTATTATTATTTAGAAAGATCCAACATGACGTATCCCATGGCTCCGACCCTATAGGGCGTCATGCGGAAGGCCATCCGTATCAAAGACCACTCCTCGCGTCCGCTCGGTCAGTGATCTTCGGCCAAATTCATTTGCCTCAGTAAACGAAGGGACCCAAGGACAACAGATTTCTGCATTTTCATCACCAGATGTTCGGGTGAACGTTGACATGCGGGAATACACTTCAGCTCCCCCAACACATTTTCCTTTATGCCCCCCAAAACGCCGACAATCAGGACAACCAATCGCACGTTATACTCCTGATAGAGCCTCCGAAGTTCGCCAAGTAGATCCTGATATTTGGCTCGTTTCTCCCGTTCCTTTATATCGATGTTAGTTTCCGCTGGGGCGGAGAACTCAATCACATACATAGAGTTATTCCTTTTATCAAGGAGAACGATATCAGGTTTATTTGCGCGAATTTGATGCGTAGTTGGGAATGAATAATTCCAATATATGCGACAGTTGTCATTTTCCACTACTGCCTCGATATCGCCGGGAGCAAATGACAAAATTGCTGTTTCGTCGATGCCGTAATGTCTAAGGTGATAATAAAGTACCTGAAGCGCATCGTAATGTCTGTGGATGTAACCACTTACAGCATGCACTGGACAAGCCGACAATAAGTGCATTAGTGTTTCGGATTGCTGTCGACAAGATCGACAAGCAGTATCAGGAATGTTAGAAAACTGGCTTCGGTATACCAATGTCTTTATCACCCCATCCTGGCATGCTAGTAGGAAACCCTCGGTCTGACTTGAGCTCAGCAGATTTTAAAAACCCAAACGTGAGGTTTCGAGATAGATTGAGTCTTTCTATGTTTCGGTAAAATACTCCGTGTTGCGGCTTATTAATGTGATCTTCTAAAAGCATATGCTGTTTTGCTTTTTTAACTGCAATTCTTACGGCTTTAGACTCAAGTCTTACAAATGACTGGTCGTCGTTTGGCTCTATTGCAAATCAGAGACCGAATTTCTCTGCTGCTCGCTCCGCTGCCTTAAATAGAAACGCTCCAACATTAGCTATTTCGTGTGCTCTTACTAGTTGCATCAGTGGATCACTACTATTGGCAACTTGACAAGCAAGACTCAAAAAACTAGTCGATCGTGCATACACTCTAAACTTAAAAGGCCACGACCTCCCTGGTGGGGTGGGAGGTAAATACGGGATGTTGATGAGCGCGGGTGGATGCTACGGTGAAGATGCATCATTTTTCGTGTGCTGACGTCCAGCTTGCGCAGTTCCTCTCGCGTCCACTTAACCACTCCAAAAGAGTAAGGTAATACAGACACTGCTAGCATGTTGGTAACAAGTACCTTATTTATTCCAAATAATTCGGATTCCCAAATTCTCCGTAAACGTCGCCTGTAATTGCTTCTAAGCTCGGTCTTCACAGCTCTAACATTTTGAGTCCGGTTTTGGTCGATTCCTAAATATCGATAATTCTCGTTGTTTTGTAGAGGGCGGAGTAGCGCGCTATCGGCAAGCTGGTCAGCTTCTAAATCGTTCCCGTACCGGCCCTTATTTAGCTTAAGTTTTGCACACTTGTCGAGGCCGAACTCCATTCCAACATCTCTGGTGAATTCGTGAACCACTTTAAGAGACTCTTGTAGGTCTCGCTCGCTAGTTGCGTACAGTTTTAGGTCATCCATATAAAACAAATAGGTTACCTTATGCTCACGTCTTCCAGGTGGTCCACAGCAATTTCCGCGTGTCTTTCGAAGAGACACAGATACGGGAAGCTGCGAAATACAAAGTGTGCGAAATACAAAATACTATTATTATTATTCCTATTATTTAGTTTTACAAAAATAGAGAATAAGACAAAAATTTGGGCAAGAGCTAGGAAGCTTAAAACTTAATACAGTTCTCTTAACCTGTCTTTTTGCATAATTTCTTTGAAACTTTTGTTTTATAATTTATATTTTTTATTTTTAGCTGAAATAGCCCAGAAACCCTTTAATTTATTGTTCTTGCCATATACTGATAGACTTGCAATTGTTATATTTTTAATTGCCTGGAAGCATCAATATACCTGTAATAAGATATTGGCAGACTTACGAAAGAATGAAAAAGGTAAGTGGAAAAAAAGAAGAAAAAAATTGTACAATATATTTTAAGGAAAAACATATATTTTTTAATAATCTGCAAATATACACAGAAACAATATTTTTAGATGAATGGATTAAACCCTGACTATTATTTTTAGTAATATCCAAAGATTTAAAAGATTATAAACGCTTTATACAAACATCAATTATTATTTAAAAAGAAATAAAAAAAAAAGAATAATTTTTAAAATTCAAACAGCCTAATTAATTTAGGATCTCTTGAAATAGTGATGCTGTGAAGACGAGAGTTTCATCCTTTGTCTCGTTTCGTCGAGACAATAAACTAATTTTTTCCCGTTTAATGGCTCGGAAGAAAATCATTACTACCGAGATGTCTCGACCAGGACGTAGACGTAGAAACGCAAAAATAAATTAGGTTTGTGACTAAAGTTTGTAAATTTAATGCACTGACAGCTCTCTAGATTAAAAAATAAATCTTAAATTAATAATTTAACACAGTGAAAAGTTGTAACATGATTGTATTCGGAATGTCATCTAGAGTAAAAGAAAGGTTAGAACGAAAGTGTCTCCTATTTAAAAATTTAAAGTTTATCTTATTTTTGTTTAAACCAGTAGTGACTTATACGAAAATCCAGTTTTAGGTATATCTTAATCCGAATTTATCCAACTTTTGTAATCATATTTTTATTTTTAAGAGCCTGATTTGCTGTCTGTTTTAAATCATCCAATTGAAAGCCAAGTACTTAAGAATTAAGGATACGATTACGGTTAAACCAGACGTTATGCATACTCTTAAATTCTTTTTTTTTTTTTTCGTTGACAATATCTGACTTACATAAATTTTAGGTGTGTTTTTAAAATAAGTAACATCTTTTGTTTAAATTTAAAATTTCATAAATTTAAAACACTGAGAAAGGCTTGCTTGTGTGTATATTTGCTAAAATATACGGTACTATAAATTTTGGAACTATTTAGATAGATGTATGTATTTACCTAAATTATATTTTTATTACAGAAGAAACAAAACGAGAGTAGTGCATTCTCGCCGAAACAAAAAAGCCATGTTTTGGTTAGTCCAAAAGACGAGAAAAGGGAATGACTTCTCTTGTCTTGTCTGGCGACAATACCATCTGTTATAGTTTAGGTCCCAATTCTAAGGGTTTAAAACCCTATAAAACTCGAAAAGTCTGTGGCAGACGTAGTTTAATTTCTTTCTGACAATATGATGCCCCATCATCTGATATTGGAAATCATTAATAGGTTCTGTTGTGGCTTTTAGACTGTATGATTTTAAATTAAGTAGCATTTGTCTTACTGCTCTCATAATTAGTGTATTTTTTAATAAAATTTTATTTAGAGCCCAGAAATAACGTCATAAAAATAACTAAGATTATTAGGGATATAGATTTCTAAATTTATTTATAATTCTGTAGAGAACTGTATGGAATAGTAACTATTTATTAGATTTAATACAATCATTACTAATTCCACATTATTAAAATTATAGCCTAGGTCTGTCTATACACTGGAAATTTAGAAAAAAGTAATTTTAAAAGATATTACACCATCTTTATAACTTTTAGACATTAACAAAAAAAGCTAATATTTCGTGCTAATAGACTTAATTTTTTAAACTTTCAATTTATTTTAAGGACAAGTTATATCCAGTGAGTACAGATTACCACAAGGAGATTGGTTTGAGTATCTATCATCCCCACATCAAACAACAGAAATTATAATGTATGGTTGTATCACGTGGCTTTTGTGGCATAACATTACTTGGTTCTTTGTATTTGCATGGGTTGTCGGAAATCAGGTAAAATAAAGATTGTTTTGGTGTGTATAAAAGTTGAATAATCTAAAATTTGATCAAACTATTTTGTTAGATAGACACATCATATCCATAGCCACTGCAGCTTCATAAAAACTGATTTTTTTATGAGCCAGAAATAGTTCCTCGTTCATATCCGTATACTCTGTATGTATACCAAATCAGACCGTCTTTGGAATATTGTTTCCATGTCTGAGAAATGGTGTCTCCCACAACTCTTAGCATTTTTGATTCCATTCAAAGGGTCGTTCGCCTTATATACCCACTCTCATAGGAATGCTTCCTTGTTTGGCCCACCGACGAGCTGTTGGGGTTTGTCGCTCTTTTATAAGTATTTTTAGAGCATCTTCTTTAAACAATTAGCCAATATCCCACTTTTTAGGTTTTTTATACCCAGAGTGTCTAGACTGTGAAACCAGCTGCCTGCAGAGGTTTTCCAATCTCCTCTAAACCTATAAATCTTAAGACTCCCACATATCGTTAGTACTTAGGCTTTAAGCCTTCGTAGACTATTCCAAGGTAAAAAAAAATATAAACCTTTGATATTTTAAAGCAAAATTTAACTTTGCTAGAAGGGCCATCAGGTATTATTTGATCAGCTGTAAAGAAACTGTTAATCTAAATATTTTACTCCAAAAGTTCTCAGCTGATTATAGGATTTCAAGACTTTCGCTTATTAATCCGAATCGGTAACACACTAGAAAGTGCCCTTTTTGTAACATGCTATAATTTTAAAATGGCCACAGATAATAGTATAATATAATTTTAAATTATAATAGTTGCACAAAGCACTAATTTATTTAAAGCGAATTAAAACTAAATAAAACTCATTTTTTAGACTGAAACAATTTTATTATCCCATTGGTGGTACCAAGAAAAGTTTGATGATTTTCCGAAGAAAAGAAAAGCTTTAATTCCATTGGTATATTAAATCCAGTACATAAGTTGGATCTGTGGTTATTATAGGCTGGGAAAACATAATGTTTCTACAACGGCTCAATTTTAAGTACAACTTTTGTGTTAAACTTTGTCCCTGATTTTCACTAAAAAGTCAGAAGTTTTTAAAGTGTTTCTTCTGGGTGCTTTTGTCTATACAATAATTGATTAAATAAAACCATTGAATCACTGCTGTTCTGGACTGAAACCTTTTTAGTGAAAACAGGACTTTATTCATTATATTGTTATGAACCTTTAACTGGTCAGGATTGTCAAATATTTCATTAAGAATTTTAATAAAAATATTTAAAACAAAACATTTTCAAGTAACAATTTTTAAATTGCCTAATACTATTTAAAGGTTTATTCTTAATTCTTATATTTTTATCAATAATATATATTTATTTTTTTAATATTGTTTATATTTTTTTCCTCATCAAACCAAATTTTATGTACCACACCGGAATAGTCTTAGGCTTGAAAAAGCATTTTGTTTCTTCTTAACTTAAAACAAAATAAATAATTTTAAATATAATTTGGATTTATGTAACAACATGGGTAGTTGCTACCCTTCAGAGTAAAACATCCATAAACACTAAATAAATTGTCATATAATTATGTTATGCAACATATCATCCAAAAATGCAAAATACCCAATGTATTCCTTGAAAAGGAAAAATTGGAAAATTTAGGATAAACTATAAAACGAGGTAGTAAAATATGAGAATTTGATAAAAAAATATATTGTATGGAAACCTATTGCGGTCTATGGCACACACTGTATCTCACTTTTTATCCAAGTTGAAAATATGGTTATATTTACTTTTATAACAGCCGACAAATGATTTTCCCTGAGTGTCGGCTCTTTAGATTTTTAACCCATATTTTACCTATTCCATCAACAATTTTCAAACAAACATATAATTACTGCCTTTGAAAGAGAAAACCTATGGCACTATATTAAGTAAACGTCTAGAGTTTTATAGACGTCCTTTATATTTTAAAGGTGTTTTGTTTAGAAGACCTTAAACATTTGGACAGTCTGCTAAGTAAGTTAAAAACCTAATTGGGCACTCAAGTTTAATTAAGAGTCCACCGGATTTTGCGTGGCATTTGGCGCAGTCGCTATAGATTTTTGACAAATTATAATAATAAACCCGTTTACTGTTTTGTTAGGACATTCATTTAAAATAGAAATAAATAAATAAATATTTACTATTTATTATAACTAAAAATAATTTATGTTAGTAAACATCAGGTGAGAGAGCGCACATGCTGTTAAGTGAGAAGTTCACGTGACTAGTATATACTACGGATCAGAAAACCTTGTGGTTCATCAAGATAGAAAAAAAGTGCAAACCAATATGCATTTAGCTTTGATGGACGTCTCCTTATGTATTATAATCAATAGTTCTCCTTCGGTTGATTTTTGTAAGCTTCATTTAATAAATATTGTTTTAAAATTAGACTTTTTAAGATTTGTTCTGTCCTGCCTACTAGTTGCACTAATAAATAACATTCATAAGCATCACAAACATTTAAAATCACAAGTATTAAGTATAGCATTGTAAAACAGTTTTTTACAATATTAAAAATATCAAGTTCAATAATAAATTAGATACTTGTAGCTACTATATAACAAATAATAAAACAATTTTTATTTATAAATGTCAATCCAAAACATTTATAAAACTTGTTCTGCCACTATTTTCAAATGACGGTGCGCATAATTCATTTCGATCTATCACATATATTAAATACAGGGTGTGGGTTTTAAATACAAATATTTGCAAAGGTAAAACTTTTGGTATATGTAACAAAAAATATTAATACTCCAACGTGCTATTTAACTGTTTTTGAGATATTTCAGTATTAAATATTGTGCCATTACAACCATTTTCTGATTTTGTCCTCTCAGTTTAGAAGTACCTTTTTTAAAGAACAAAAATAGGTTTAAAAATGGTCTGTTGCAAAAAAACTTCCTAGAATTGACATGTATGTCAAACAATAGCTACAACTTTCACATAACACATATACGTAATACTTACAAAAACACCACACACGAAAGCTAAAAGTACACAAGACAAACTATCTAAATAAAATTATCTGTCAGGAAGCTACAAGTATCTTGCAGGAGAATTTATCAAAACCTCGTCATTGTATTTAATTAAAACTGCTAAATGTTCGGTATTTTATAATTTTTGTTGTCTTGGAATTGTAAAACTTTATTTGGACATCCAGTTTGGAAAATTCCTATGTTTTTCCTTAATAAATAATGCTAAAAATGTACTCTTGGCTTTCCTATAATACACGCAGAATAATGTATTTCCTAAGCTTTGTAGAGAGCATATCATTGAATAAAGTAGTGTTAAAAATCGAAGTCCAAGAACAAGAAAATGGATAAGAAATCCTATTTTTGGTGATGTCATTAACTTTATTAGTACATTAGTGCAATACTAAATAGTAAAAATTTGAGTGGAAGTGTGTCTGATACTGAAGCAATTCAGACAAAGAATAAAAAAGTTTATCAAAAATGTGAAAATATGTTTAAAAAAGTCCATTTTAAAATAGTTATCATCCTAACAAGCGCGAAAAAAACACTTTCTGCAAGGGTTAAGATCAAGAGGGCTTCTACAAACGTGCGGAAAATACTAATTTTCAGCATGCCGTGCGGGAAACAAGCATTTTCCAAAGTAAAATGGGTACAGAAAAATAGTATTTTCCAACGTTTGTAGAAAAACAATTTTACTGACTTGGCTTTTTAATACTTTTTTATTTAGGTAAGTAATTACTTAATCTTACCATCATATTTTTGACACCTGTCAGTACAGTATTATTTATCACCCTGTATATCAACACCAACAGCATGATAAAAACTGGAAATTAATTTAATAATATCTTTTAAGAAAACTTTAAAATTGGATCATTAAGAGTAACTATTGGAGGCTATAGAACCTAGACTATGCATGTTGGAATACAGAAGTCCATATTTTTATTATTATAAGAATGCAGCCTCTAGTCCAATGAAAATTGAAACTTTTGCCTTCCAGCTGGAACATTGGTATATTTCAATACCACAAAAACTGTTGGACTAACATCTTATACTATGTCGCAAGTTTTAATAATATGCCAGAAAATCAATTTTAAAATTATATTAAAATTGTTATAAAGCAAAACTGTAATGTTTGTGGGTATGTTAATTTATTTTAAATAAACATAAAATCTCTGAAAACTTTTAAAATATCAAAGCTGCCCTGAAGAATCCTAAAAGTTAATAGTTTATAATAGCAAAAATATATATACAACTATATATTTTTGATAATAGTTAATAATTTAAAATACTTACATTTTTATATATATTCTTTTATGAAGAAAAGAAATTATAGCTCAAAATCTGAATTTTTTATTCACGTCAACGTCTATGTTTATTTAATGATCGCATATCAAAAATTATATATGTCCTTGGTATCTTTAATTAAGTTATATTTGTTGTAAAATAGATTAATAAAAAATTTGTTCAAAATTCAATAAATAAAAAGATAATCAATGACAGGTTTTGAAAAATTCCCAAAAAATTATTATTTTCCTGTTAATTTTACACATAATCACAATTGTTAAAGACAATAAGTTACTAATTCCTATCATACATCTATTAAATAACAGAATGCAACATGGGCAAAGGTCGAAAAATATTTGAAAACAACTCTGCAAAATTAGACAAAACTCGTAAGGCCAAAAAAATACAGAAATAGAGTGACAAAAAATGTAAGTAAAAAAGCTCTAAAAACTGTTTTCGTGTATGCACCATGATGCACCCTGCATGTAATATAAATATTTGTAAAATATCGCTCTTTTACAAAGTTAAACAAGGACACAAATTTATTTAACTCTGTTGTACAATAAGGAACTTTTTATTAATTTAATCAAGGAACGGTAATAAATCTCCCAATTTTTCTAAATAAACATCAGGAATTAAATCTTTTTTGTCTTTCTTTCCTGAGCGTTTCCATTCTGTTACCTCATCCAGTGAGGTGACTCCAGTTAAGACTAGCATGGTTTGAAACCCACAACGGGTACCAAGAAGAATATCAGTATTACACCTAATAAAAAATATGAAACGTGTGATTAAGAATAAATATACAAAATATCTTAAAAGGTAATTGTTAAGAAATTTGTTTTAAGTAGTCAGAAAATGGTATTGACAATAATAAAATTTTTGCAAATTACTAATAATTTATAAAAAAAAAATTGCAGTAAAAAAAATCAGTAAATACTTGTTTTAGTAGGTCAGTACTTGAAGTAGTTTAGATGTACCTAAATACTCAACGCCGGATTTAAGACTGTGGAGGCCATTGGGCAGATTTCGTGTTTAGTTCTTACCATTCAAAAAATGAGAAAAAATTTACTTTACTTTTACAAATATATGTATCTATCATTTTTTTAAACCCAAACATATTTGAGATAATGTAAATTACGTTGCTATTCCGCGACAAAGGGTAAGTAGACTAAAAAAACCTTATGTACGCACACAGAGAGTTGAGATTGTTTTGCCCGCCGCGTGCCCCACGTGCAAGCGCGTCTTTGAACGAATGCACTGGTGTTCTACCTATGATGATTTTGGTAATGAAACGAACGTGGTGAAAAAAACAATTATTTCTTATTTGTTGATCAAATATGTTTGGTAATTAAATGAATCAGGTGTTACTTTGGGGAAATCCATTTCAAGCTAATGTAAATTACATATATATTATTGAAAGAACAAAAATAAAGAACGAGACACAGAATCGAATACCCAACCTCCGAGGCTGCGGGCGAGTACCACCCCATTGAGCCATTGAGATACTCCCTTAAGATGGGGAGTAAATTACAAGTGCTTATCAGGGCCATTTGAGATTTTGATATTTTACTGATTGCCTGATTGGAGTGAACAAATATAGATCGATGATTTCTGTTAATATTTAATTCAAATTCAAATTTATTTAATAATTTTACACATTTTATAATTTACAGTTTTAGTACCTAATTCTATGGTGAAAACAATGATTTTTTTCTATGGCACCTAGCTGAATTAACAGCTGTATGTGCCTAAAGCAAATTAAGGATAATAATAACAATAATTAAAATAATAATAACAATAATTTACATACTAATTTCTCCATAATACACACACACTGATACACACACTTACATACTTATTTACACATCATTATAAATAACAAAGAATCAAATATTTGAAAGTGAATTTTTGATACATAATAAATATTCCTAAAATGTAATCATGTTTGTACAAAGTAGGTGAATGTAAAACGCGAAAAAAATATGAAAGGAAAAGTTGTTTACTAGTCTGAATTAGAATTTTTTTTCCCGAAGTCTCTATTGTGGGGGCCCCTCTTTTGTGGAGGCTCCCTAAATCCGGCCCTGTAAATACTTAAAGTACTTTTAAAAACCAAATAATCTAAAATAACATGGCCAAGAAATATGGATATTTAGGTTATAGATCTCAAAGATATGGTAATAAACTACTTTAGAGAAACATTCTATATTGCAATTTATATGACAAGATAAGATAATAAATATATTGTAATTTTAAAAAATTTAAAACATGTTTGTAATTGAAAAGTTATGTGATTTTTTTTTCATTTTCAAAATTTAAACAGAAAATCAATGGTAAACCAATTTTTGCGATATAGTTAATCCTGTTCTTCCTGTTCGTTTGTGTGCCTTAGCTATACCGCACTGACAGGTGCTTGTTTTAGGGATACACTTTTTAAATTTTCAACCATGGTGTACATTTTCCAAAATATAGGAGAGTAAGAAAATTATTAATTTATACCTACATAAATTGTATTTGTATTAAGAGAGAATGGCCTCTCCATCTCTTGTTGTGGCAACACTAAATATCAGCATTGCAGCAAAGCTTTGAAAATGGATTTTAAACCTAACTTAACACTTATATTACTTGGAAAATATTTATTATACTTACCTATCACCAATCATAAGAGTTCTACTAGGATCTACTCCATGCTCTTTGATTAAACAGTCGGCGATGTAAGCATTTGGTTTTCCAACAATCATGGGTTCTCTTAAAGCACACGTTTCAATTGCTTTGACTATTGAACCGGTGCCTGGTACTACAAGGTCTCCTGGCATTGGAAATCTTTCATCACTATTAGTCGCCAAAAATAAACAGTTAGGTTTGTTAAGATAGGTAGCTGCTTTAATCATTTTGCTGTAAGAAAAATGCTCATCAAAACCAACAATTACTGCACCTACATCAGGATCTGGATGAAAGTTTTCCAGTGTAGCAGCTACACTCGTTTGAAGGACATCAGGCTAAAAGAATAAGGTGTTTGATTATTAATATTTGTACAAGTATAAATCATTTAGAACAAACAAGTCCTTTAAAACTCAATTCTCTTCAAAAAGTCTTAGGGGGGTTTTCTGGTTTGGGGCTCCGAGTTCTACCTCAATTTCAACATTGTTTTTTAAGGTGAAATCAAGCAATAAGTAAAACAATGCCCATACCTTTTTATTCTTCCATCTTTAAGCTACATAAGAATTTTTTTTGCTCAAATAGGAGGTCTGGAACCGACAAGGCCAAAAAATTATTAAAATATATGAGTGTAGCTATGCCTCGGAAAAGTGGCGGCTATTTGAAAAAAAAAAACAGTTTAAAAAATTGACTTTTTTAGTACTTAAACGTAAGTAAACTCGAAATTTTGAAGCAATTTTAACTTTGGAGGTTGCAACCATAGCTAGGTAGTTCAATTCGCAATTGGGATAAGTTCATGAGCTTAAAAAAATTTAGAAAATAATTTCACCTTTTGTGATATTACTAGGGAAAATGACAATTAAACAATGTGTTGCAGTAACTCATTCTGCACCCTGAAAGCTATTTTTCTATAGCCGCAAGTAGGCAAACGTTCTATCAAAATCTGAATTAAGTAAAATAAAATCTAAATTTAATTAATGAATGTTCTACATAAACGTGACAACAGCGCTTTAATAAATTCCACACAGCCCAACATTTACTTCTCGGAACTCCGCTTTCAATCTAAAATTAAGAAATAAAAGGAAATCGACCGTCTCTAGGCAACGCAAACATATCGACATGTTTCCGTGAATCGGTAATGTGTGGCAGGTGGTCGCATCCAATAAGCTCTCGAGATTTCGACCGCAAAAAAACGAATCGCACCGTAGGAGGTAAGAGGTGAAAAGGCGACAACAGATTTCAATGCAGTAAGACTTCTCGTTTCAAAGAAAGAGGGTCTAAAAGTTTGCTCTCATATTTCGGGAGATTTACTGGAATATTCTATTAAATTCCAGTAAGACTTCTGGCTTCGAATAATAAGCAGTGTCTGAAATTTCTCTCCGTATTTCGGGAAAATTACCGAAATGATTTATTTTTAAGTAAGACCGCTCGTTTCAAAGAAAGAGGGTATGAAAGTTTTTCTTGTATTTCGGGTGTATTACCGAAATATTATATTAATTTCCTTGATGAGAATATCACATTCTCATGGCAGCATAAATTACTGCCTTCTTTTTTCTGCAACTAAATAAAGTTATAAGATAATCAGGTCTGTCAAATTTAATTTGACATGTAAGTAAGGTTCAAAAGTAAAGTAAAGTGATTGAAAGAATAGAACAGGACTGGCCTCCAAGTGAAGTATTGTAAAAAAAAAGGCGAGCAGTAAATTAAGGAAAGTAACTAGTCAATGATAGTTATCCGCAAATTAGCAGAAAGTAAAGGTAATATTTAACCTTATTGATGAAATAGTTAATCAAGAGTTAATACCGGGTGTCCTCAAAATGGTAAATGACTTCTAAATTTAATTTTAACTTTTTTAACTTTATAGTGATAAAAAACATTCTCAATTGTTTCGTAATGTAAATAAATTTGCGTTTGAAAGACCCCGTAAGACATATCGATTTCAATAAACAATCAGCTAAATTTCTTGCTGATTTAAGCCAAATTTTTTCCAATATTTTCTGAGTAAATTTTGTAATTTTTTTCACATATTTTTGTAAGCTTTTAAATTTGTGGACAGATATACTATTGTCTTTAGATAATAAGTTATGTTTAAATCTTTCAACCTCTTGACAATTAATTAGGGCGATTTTAATAAAAAAGTAAATAAAAAAACCTTTTTCTTTCTTCTATAATTTTAAAGTAAATAAGATTTCAAATCCATTATTGGTCAGAGGGATAAATTTTAAGTTAAAAAATTGTAAATGCGCCCAATTTAAACATCAAAATGATTGTAATGTAGTCAGCTGTAAATGCATTGTAAATAAACTTTGTATATTTTTTTAATTTGTAGTGTCTCATTTAGTAATCGTTAATGCACAGAGCATTCAAACTTTAATTCGCACCTACTGGATTTCATTTCTAATTTAGCCGGTAACAGAGCATATCGGCAACTACTTGTAGTGCTGAGGCGTAAAGAATTACGTTTCTCATACACAATGGTAATATATTTTTAAGTATATTTTAAAGGTTATATTAACAGTTAAAAATGTAGATACTTTATATTAGTGCCCTGGTTGATGATTTTGCATGTTTTTAGATTTTTAATAAAAAAAGTTGACTCACGTCTTCTTGGTATAACAATCCCATGATTTGATTTAGATTAAATCATTTTGTTAAAAAGTGCCACCTGGGTACTGTTATTAATTGTTAAACTTAGTATTGTACATTTTATTTAATATAAAGCTGAGCCTGAGCTGCTGAAATCCCTGATATATAACCTGTAATATATGTATGAGTAGTATGTGACGGATTGAAAGAGAATGTAATAGTAAATTACCAACTTAGGCTTGTCCCTTATCTTACCCACTTCAAAACAGTCAGTCAGTCAAGTTATTTAAACAGTGGGGAAAAACTGTATATCTGTCGGCTTCTAGATTAAATGCCATTGGTAAATCTGTATTAATTTAAGGTTTACTGCCAATTTATAAATTCGACGTTTCGTCGTAGTTGCCGTTTTGCCCAAAGTTGAACGACATATGAACTATATAACAACTGCAACGACGGTGTTTATAAAATGTTGTATTAAACGCCATAGGTCTTAGTTGCAAACGGAAACTGCAAGAGCAGCGGGAACGAAACGTCAAGTTTATAATTTGACCTTTAGTTTATAGGTACTTAATTCAAATTCTTCATTATTAGTGATATCCGGAGTAATATCTGTTACTGGAATTGCTTGCTGTAAGTACCTACTACAAAAAAAATATATTTTTAATAGCAAGGACAAGTTTAATGTTACTCACTCCTACTCCACTAAATTTTATTCCAGCAGATTCCAACTCCTGACCTATTCCTCTTGACCCAACAACATAAACTTTTTTGCTGAATCCCATATTCTTTAAAAAACTTACAACTAAGTAGGAAGTTGTGATGATCTCATCCTAAAAAATACAAGTTATATAAAGGCCAGAGAACTGGTCTTGTAAATAAAAACACCCACGGAATTGGATAATTTTTAAAGTGCAATATAAAATACAGGGTGACCTCAATATGATGAACCTGAAGTGGATTGGAAAATAAGTATATTTTGCAATGATTAAACATTCTTATAAAGAGGTTTTTGATATATGTATTTGTAATGTAAAGGTATATTGTAAATTAGCTTTATGAGCAGTCCTAGGGGATTTTTAAAAAATTTTAAATCGAGAAAGTTGTTATATTGAGGCTCATTATATCAAGGTTGCACTGTATACTTTGAATAATATTATTTGAGACAAAATAAATTGCTTGTAAAGAAAAACACCCACAAAATTGGACAATTTTTAAAGTTGCAATATAAATTATACTTAGAATAATATGATTTGAAACAAAAAAAAAATGTGGATAAAGAAATTTTCACCAAGAAAATTGCAATTGGAATTATAAAAATTGGTCATTATTTGACATTTTATTACAAATATTTACAATTTACATATAATAAATACATGCGCCGCTACAAGACGTTTAGGGTGTTGCCAAAGGAAATATTAATTAATAATAAAAAACTTTGCCATTATGACTAAGATTATTTTCATTAAATCAAAAATATTTGAAATTCCACCCACTTACAAAACACAATAAAAACATACCCTATTTTTGGCCATAAAAAATAGAAAGATTAGGATATCAGATTTTTTTTTAAATTTTGTTTGTACCTCGTATTTATACTAAAGAAAGGTTACAATTTAACAAGAAAAACCTAACCAGAACAAACCAGGAGCTAACCAGAGCTAGGTAATAGCTTGGAAGTTGTTGTTTGTTGGTTCTGGTTAGTTTTTTCTATTAAAATACTATATTTATATTAAATGGATAAAAACAACCTTCAAAAATAACAAACTATTAGAAAACCTCTGGCAAAATTGCTTAATCAAGCAGAGACACGTCAAAAAACGGCATCGTGTCATCTCTTTAGTTTATATTTTATGTACTATGTTTCTCAAATTTAATTAAAAGAACAGCATTTTCTTTTGTTGAAAGTGTTTTAAAAATGATGAACTTTCGAATGTATAATTAAATAATAACGAATTCCGTGAGTATTTTTTTTACAAACATCCCAGAGAAAAGACAAAACCAGCAAAACATACCTTGTCTACTATGTAATCCATACGTCTTGCTTTAGCAACAAATTCATCTCTAATTTTGGTCGAATTGTTGGTCACAAACAAAATTTTTTTACCCATTTCCCTTAGTCTATTGACAGTCTCCACAGACCCCGCAATAGCCTCATTTTCAAGCCAGAGCACTCCATCACAGTCAAAAAGAATTGTATCCAGAGAGTCAATAAATTTTTTTACATCCTTTTTTGTCAAGCTTGCGAGAGGTGTTAAAGAGGAAAGAAACATTTTTCGTTTAATAACCAAGTAAAGTAATTTAAAAATACTAGTAAATCACAGACTAAAATGGGAAATCTTTACCTCTACAATGAAAATAATTATATATTTATTTGGAAAATCAAAAAATTTATAACCTTTAATTACCCTTGACAGGTTTATAACCTTGAAAATTTCTCTATTTCTACAACGAGGTTAGCTCGTTGTATTTCTATCGTCTACATCCAAGGGTAGTAAACTTAACAAGGAGTGCTCGATTTTTACTATTTGTCCGCAGATATAGGTTATGTTTGGACGTCACCGTTTCCCCATTTTGCCCAGAAAGCAGATTTATTTTATTAATTTTTGTTAAATATTCAACTTTTAAAAACTATTTTGGATATGTACTTACTATTAGAACTGTAATGTATAATATTTTTAAAAAATTAAGACTTTATATTACTTGTAAACAAAACAAAAAGGCAAACAGATTACGTCACAAATACCGAATTGACATTTAAATTGGTTTATATGGGCTTAAATGGGATCGAGCACTCCTTGTTAGGTTTATTACCCTTGGTCTACATCCAGCACATATAATAAGCTTCGAGCATATACCTGCTAGATAGAGCCTTAACTCTTGGTTGTGCAAACCTTTGATAATATACTAACCTGGAGGGATAAAGCAAAACGCTGAGAACACGGCCGCATTAAAAAGAAAAAGCAATTAGGTACACCGTGACAGAGAGATACCAACGGAAATAACTGTTGCTTTCTCTTTATAATGCGGCCACGTTTTCAGCGCTTTGCTTTACCTCTCCAAAACCCAAACTCAACTCAAACCAGTGCTTTATTTATAAATAATAATTTACATTTTCATTTTATTTACATATATATACAAATCTATCTCTAATTTTCCTCATACAGGATTTCAGAGACAAACTAGCCAGCGTGGCCGGAGCTCAAGGGTAGTAAACTTAATAAGGAGTGCTCGATTTTTACTATTTGTCCGCAGATATAGGTTATGTTTAGACGTCACCCGTTTGCCCATTTTGCCCAGAAGGCAGATTTATTTTATTAATTTTTGTTAAATATTCAACTTTTAAAAACTATTTTGGATATGTACTTACTATTAGAACTGTAATGTATAATATTTTTAAAAAATTAAGACTTTATATTACTTGTAAACAATTGACAATTAAATTGGTTTATATGGGCTTAAATGGGATCGAGCACTCCTTGTTAGGTTTATTACCCTTGGCCGGAGCTAATGTTCACTCCTTGGGGTAAATAAAATGATTGGGATGATACGGGTTTGGTTGTTTCCGGAGTAATCATACAAACGACTAAGCAGTTTGTTGTTGCTTGAAAAGCTTGAAATTTAAATGTTTATTGTACTTATAATGCGTCTGTAATATTAATTTTTTGCAGGAAAAGGCCTGCAAAAACCTGCTTGATATGCCTCAGATACGCATAGCGCGCAGAAAACTGTGGAAACAAACCTAACTAGAAAAATACAATTTTTTCTGTTAAAAAAAAAAAAAACGGTCAGTGTCCTTTCGTCTTTGGTTGTGACAACATGTGTTCACGGGATGCTACATAGTATTCTCGAGGAAATCGTGCCGCGGAGGGCGTAGTGGCTGTGTTTTGAAGCCCCAACTATGATAGAAAAACTCATGACCGTCGGAAGTATCGTGTTTTTGTCTCGGGAAGTGGAGAATGATTCCTAGAAGTCGTTACATTTCGGCACGGGTAAACGCGGTCGGGAGGACACATGGCTGCCGAAAGTAACGTCTTTTTGACAGAAAAGGTTATGTCTTCATTGCTTGTGCGCAAATCGCGAGAAAACACAAACTGCCTTTGACAGCTTAAATAAAATCTGGAAAATTATAAACTTTCTTATTTGAAGTAGTCGGGAGCTTCGATACGGTTTCGACCGGACTACGTCGGAGTTCCTAAGGAATATGTCTAGCCCCTCTCTTAACGGGAGTGTATCCAATGTGGAAGGGTTGCTCCACCTCTTGCTAAGCTTTGGAGGGGTGAGGGCGAGCTGGCAACTGCCTTGCAGCAGCGCCATAAACGGGGCATGGGCAGTATCCAGATCCAGTATCCAGTAAAAAAAAAACGGTAAGAGACGGGGAAAAAAACTTCATAATGTATAATAAAAATAATTTATTTTATTTTGACGAAATATTTTACAATAAAACCAAAACAACAGTAATGTGAAGAAAGCCACGAAAACAAAATAACTTTATGAAAATGAACTAATTAAACTTAAGCTAAGGATTTGGTGGATACAGTTTTGAAATTTAAAAAAAGAATTGATGTATGTCACTGTCGTCAGTAATCGATCTTTTAAACAAAAATTCGGCAAGGTATCCAACAAAGTGAGCGTCTTTTCTACCATATCGGGGAATCCCTCCTCTGATGTCCCTCCACGTTCGCTCTATATTCTGAGTGTGAATAGTTGGATCATTTGGATCTACATAATGAATTGAATGATTGATGGAAAAGTGCTGGAACCCGTCGTTATTTAAAGTGTCATAACTTTTCCAACAATTGGATACTATTGTTGTACTTGGAAGAATCCATTTCCGAACAATCTGAAGTAAAGTTTCAGCACTTCGATCCGGAACAGGTACCAAAAATATTTTTATTGAGTCTCGTTCAAATCCTCCAAACACCCATGGCCCTTCTATTCGACGTCCCCTATTATATTTTCGCTTGCCGAATTTTGCTTCATCGATTTCCACAACCTTTCCTGGACCACCTAGTCTTTGAGAATGGCCCGGGCTCCATTGTACACAGACTTCCCGGCAATAAGATGACCAATCAACAACTTCTCTTAACTAAGCACACAATAATTATACATGGTTAACATCCCGTAAAGGATAAGAAATTTATTTAGATCTGGCAACGCAGCGTGTTGCGACAAAAACCCGATTCTATTTTATGTCTTTATTAAAAATTTTACAACCCAGGCCACCACTTAAATTCGGCCGTTGTTTACACAAACGCCGTAAATTTTATTGGGGCAGCACCAATCGATCACGCTTTTTTCGGAATCAGTAGTCACTCAAAAAGGACGAAAGATGCTATTTGCATTGGTTAAAGAAAGATAGAAATAATTTTTGTTGCGAGCCACGTTTGTTTTCATAGGCATTAGGCATCTTCCCAAAACACTACTCAATCAACGATACTATACAGTAGAGAGTCAGCCAATTGTACATACAGCAGGCGCAATATGAAAAAAACGCGATTAGTTACGAAATCAGCCGTAAGATGGAGATAGCTGCAGTAATTTAAATGCGAATATTCGGACGAACATAGCAGCGAATTTTCGTAAATATTCGCTTGGAAATATTCCCAAATCACATCTCTACCGATATCTAATACTAACTTGCAATGTTTTGGAGATCAAGCAGCGTCCTGGAAAGTAAATTTAAGTCCTTTCAGGTTTTTCTGCTAAAGAAAAAGTTTCAATTGACCTAAAATAATTTTTATTTACAAGTCACAATTATGTGGCCACCTAGGAAAGGGTATACTGTCTTTAATGTTATCAATTCCTAAAATCAACTGTATGTATCTTTCAAATCCTAATCCAAAACCTCCAGTAGGGACGCTTCCAAATTTTCGTAAATCTAAATACCAATCTAGATGAGTGTCCTTGGAAGGTAATCTAGATTTCAGTTTTTCATAGTCATTTTCACGTAAACTGCCTCCAACTATTTCTCCAATTCGTGGAGCCAGTAAATCAAATGCAGCAACCTAGAAATGAAATAGATATTTTATGACCTGAACTTTAGTAACCTGCATTTAAAGGCCTTCTGTAAGGTTTTATAGTATTTTTCAAGATATAAGAAAATGACTAAAAGTCTCGACTGCTTCTTAGTGCCGTAAAAACCCTCGAAATTAGCATTTTATGGTACTATTAAGGTAGGTTGACCTAATTATCGCACCCGACCGTACAGGGTCGTATTTCTACCTGACTCGAATAATATATAGGTATTCATGATGTCCTATTTGCCCCAGGTTATATTCAAAGGTATAGGGTAAAGTGCGGACCTGAACTATTCTCACCTCTGTTGGCATAGCCATAAAGGATCACTTTCGAGGATTTTGCAGTCGGAGCTTAAGTCTAGTCATTTTCTTATATCTTGAAAAATACTATACCAATTTCCATCAAAAGACAGGTGAATTGTTCAGAAATACCAGTGAATGATACTCGTCACAATATTATACCTACAATCTTTTTTTTTTTTTTTTTGTAAGTGGTATAAACAGTTTTTTCAATAGTTATATTACTATTTATTTTCTTGACAAAATGGCGAACATTTTGAAATTACAGTTTTAAATTTAAAACAATATTCGCGTAAAAACTAAAATCTAGTTCACTCTTACTTTTAATAATGAATTTTGACATATGATTTATGAAAGCCCTTTTTTGTGCATTCTTTGCAACCTGTTTTGGGTCATTTTTGAAATCCTCTTCAAGCAATTTAAGATTAAACAAAGGAAATATTTTATTAAAAAAGTTGTATTGGGTTCATAATTTGGTTTAATCAGCTAGGTGCCAGCGTGAAAATGGTTTATAACATAAAATTAGGCACTTAAGTTGCGAATGGTGTTAAAATATATATTATTTATTTATGAATAAATAAATAAATGCAATAAAACATCTAGGTATATCTTGCTATTAAAGACCAAGAAATACATGTTTACTTATTAAGAAAAAGAAATAAAACAAATATTATAGCATATTCAGTATGCACCACTCTGCCTTAAGTGATAGTAGACCAGGATCAGTTTATCTTAATAGTCCATGTGTAATCCTAGCAAATAAATCACAAATTTCTTAAATTATATATACCTAACTTACTTTGTTAGAATCAATTTCTTTCATATAAAATGGTTTATCTTCTTTAGGCCAATTAATGATGAAGACAGGAACATGTCCAAAATGCTCTGTCAATGCTAATTCATGTTCTTTGGATAAACTACCTTTTAAGACTTCTTTATTTAATTTAGTTTTTAAAATATCCAGTGCATCTGAAAATGGAATCTTTACAAACTTTTTGTCAATCCATGAATGATCTAGTTTTTTATCAGTACAAACTTCAATATCATCCTTATGTTTTTCTAGTAAATTACTTGTTACATTTTTAACTAAGTCTTCTACAATATTCAAAAGGTCTTCTAAATCTTCTAAAAATGCTTCTTCAAGTTCAAGCATATAAAACTCTGACAGGTGATACCTTGTTTTTGAGTTTTCAGCTCGAAATGTGGGTCCTAAACAATAAACCTTTTTTAAAGCATGGGCAGCAGCTTCTAAGTGTAGCTGGCCTGATACTGTTAAAAATGCCTTTTTGTCAAAATAGGCCTCATCCAGAGCTACATTTTCCTTAACCATAGATTTTAAAAGATTAGTATTATCTGGTAATACCCTAAATACTTCTCCTGCCCCTTCACAATCATTTGATGTTAAAATAGGGGTCTGTATATTAATATACCCATTTTTATCCAAATATTGATGTATGGATAAAGTTGCAGCATGCCTAATTCTTAAAACTGAACCAAACTTCCTTGTTCGAGGCCTAAAATGTAAGTAATCCCTTATATATTCGGATGCATAATATTTTCTGGGAGCAAAGGGATAACCTTTGGCTATGTCACATTCTCCGAGAAGACTTATATTATCAGCAGATATTTCATTTTGTCCCTTAAGACTTTGCTGAAATATACCTGAAGTCCTAACTGACGAACCAACACTTAATTTTGTATCCAGCTTATGTGATAATACAACTTGTATGTTTTTGGGTGTTGATCCATCATTTATATCTAGAAATGTTAAATCTTTTTGTTTTCTTAACGATTTTATCCAACCCTAGAAAAATCTATTTAAATTATTATACTTTAAAATAAAATTTTTTGGCCTACCTGTACAGTGATCTGGTGTCCTACTTGAGCAGATTTTAAGATACCTAGTACACTTTTGGTGGCACAATAGCTTCGGTGAAAAGGTTTTACTAAAAAAAGGGCCGTCCTTCGATTCATTCTTAGCTAAAATTTATAATGAGTTTTAGGTAAGCAGGCCTGTATTTTCATATTTTAATTAAATGTGGTTACCAGTCCTAAAATGTCTTTCTATTCATTGAATTATTATTTTAGATCGTATCAACCATAAAAAAAAAATGATTTTAAAAAGCATACAATTAAACTTTCTTTGCTGTGATAAAGACTTACGAATTTGAGGCTATAAAAAAGAAGATAAAGTTTGTTTTTCCTTCGAATCACCTTTGAATGATCAAATTTGTAATTACAAAACACGAAAGGAAAATTGTAGTCAAATAATGAGGTTATGCACACTTTTCCCTTTAAAATACGGTGGCAGAAATAGAGCTGGCAAATTGCCTCTGAAGCAAAGCCATAAACGAAAACACCTTTTTACCGTTAACTACACGTTTATAAAATCCACATTTTAGAGATCTGAAGTGGAAATAATCTGACATTATAATACCCGGCCCTAGTAATGCTATGAAGGTGTTTTCGACGTTTTATGGTGATGCAGAATGCTCTTTTTTCTAAATCACATACTTACAAACTCCTGGGGATGACAAATGTGCCCTAAAATAACCGGCTTAATACCTAACGGGGGCTGCATTTCTTAGTACCACTCAAAAGCTTTGGAAATTTATTTGAAATAAGTCGGCGGCTCAGATATGGTCCAGTCGTATTATAACGCCCGTTTCATAACTTGTTAAGCATCTTGCGTAACTCTGTGTTACTTCTAAAGTTGGAGATCATGAATTGCAAAATCGTTGTTTGGTTATCAAAAATAGAGGGAAGAAGAAATTACCGTGACTTAACCTACTTTTTGAAATTGTTTAAAATTACGGTTATCGGTTATATGTTTTTCTGTGATCTATAATTTGTGAAAATTTTATCCAGATTTTCATCATGAATAAGAGAAGTTTTAATTTTGATTTGTCAACAAAAACGCGAAAAAAATGACCGATGACCATTTTCGCATGATCCAACACGGATTCTCGAGTTACCCCGCTAGAACGGTGGGGTAGAGTTAACACCTACCTCGGTTTATAAAACGAGTCATCTACGTACTAATCCTAGATTAAATCTCAGATTAAAGTTAACACCTGTTTATAAAACCGGGCATAAAGGTTTAAACCCTCACTCATATATCTTTTAGAAGCAGTCTTGCCGCTCACTTTCTTTCTCTCTTTCCCTCATAAGTGTGCGAAAAGAAAAAGGTATTGCAATTTGCAATACAACCTTTTCCGTTCGCTTCAGCGTGCTGATTGGTTGAGGAGAAACTGACAATCAGTACGCGGAGCTGGGTACATACCCCTTTTACGGATCAATTAGCACTTTAGAACAAGAAAGGTTATACTACGATTCTTCTTTTCTCTCGTACTGTGGAACAGCAAGGCTGCCTCTAAAAGGCATATACTCTAAGGTGAAATAATGCTGAAGGGTCGCTCAGCCTTTTGCTACGCCTGATAAGGAATGCCGACCTGTCAATTGAAAAGACACTACTGGAGGCAGCCTTACTTCTTGGCCGAGCTAAAAAGCATGCGAAAGGAAAAGAAAACAGGGGTATAGCCTTTCTCTCTCGCTCTCCATGAGGATATTGGTCGGTCGAAGGTCGGCAGCCTCCGGCCTTTGGCGGGTATATATATATACCCGTCCAAGCCGACCAATCAGCACGCAGAGCAAGAAAGATAGTTTAAATTTAAAAATAATGATGATGGATGATGGCACACACAGTAAAGTATCTCGGAGGTAAGATAACCCCTCCAGTCGGATCTCCGGGTGAGGGGCCACCATCAAAAAGTTTGATTCCATTTACAAATATATGTGGGCTTAACTCAAGGAAGTTTAAAGGTGTATGGAAGCCCAATACTGTAGAATAAAATTGTCCAGCCGTGCAGGGCAGCGGGAATCGAGGGATTGGCCCCGCGGAGTTTGCGCAATGAATAGTAGGTCAGAGCCGGATTTCCATAATTCTTTGTTACTAGCTATAAAGTTGATCATCAAATGTCAAATTCAAGCATTCACTGTTTTTTTTTTTATTTTTTTGCACAAAATTGTTTTTTATTAAACGATACTACCATAGAATATTTAAAATTATTGTGTAATATTGGATTTTATATCATCTGATATAATATGGAAAGAATAGATGGCGCCACTTTACAGCCTTCTATTTAAATGGTCTATATTTTTGGGAGTTTTGTATTTTTACCAAAAATCTTTGTAAATAAATAAAAACACAATTTTTAAAAATAAATTTCAAACATTGTATGATAGTTTCATGTACTTATCACCAATTTTGTGATAAAAGAAGTGCAAGATAGTGTAAATGAGTTTAATCTAATCCTAAGATTGTGGTAGTACATTAAAAAGTGAAAATTTTTATAACTGCTTTTTAGGCATATACTTTTCACTAATAACAAACAATCATGAGACAGAAGAACAGTGGTTAAAAATGTTTAGTATCCTTTGGTACCTAGGTATCCATTTTAACAGTAACCGTTAAATATTGTGTCTACAGTATGTCGAGCTTAAAAAGTTGATAATGTAAGTTTAAGAAACCAAAAATTTAATTTCTTTTTAAACAAATACAGAAAAAGTAAAAAGAAACTTTAACATAAAATTGTACTTTCTTTTATTCAATTAGAGGGACCTGTATATATTAAAATTTGCCTGGTCTGCCCAGTAATTAATAATTTTGATCCTTTAAAAGAATGTACTAAATTATTAAATGAAATAAAAGTACCTAAATGTAAACCTTATTTCTTTTTAATAATCCACAGAAATACACAAACATTGTGGGAATCATCTAAAAGATAGTTAAGATTGCCTTACTTTTCTCACTGCTATTTCCTATGAAATTTTCATTTTCTATTATTCATAATTGATATATTATTATTTATTCGGTTACCTAACGTTACGTCTCATAAGAAGCACCTAATTTAAATATAAGAAATACTAACCTAAAGTAAAAAATGCCGGGTATGTTATCCTTAGATTTGCAAGACAAAACCATACAACCTATACTCATTTTGTTACGATATTATAAGTAACAAACAATAAACACAAAATTATAGTCACAATTTAATAAACACTAATAAATAAAAATAAGAAGGTTTTTATCAATCCAAAAAACTTCTGCAACCACAAAATATAATCACACAAAGCAAAACAATCGAAACTAATACGGCTCTCATAAAAGTATAATGTGTTGCCTAACTACACACTAACCACAACACTGGTGTTTATCAGTGTGTAAATAGGCAACACATTAAATTATTTCGTGGAATTTCGTTATTGCGCAAAATCGGCGGGGCCAACTCTGACAGTTATTTTCATACTGGGCTGGACATTTTTTGATCGAATGGGCCATAGCATTGGGCTTCCATACACCTTTAAACTTCCTTGGCTTAACTCCAACATAAACTGTGTTCAGCGTTATCTTTAATCTTAGAAATCTCACATTCTATTTCTTCACCCAAATAGGTTTAGAACATGAACCGACCACATCATTTTCCCGGCGACTTTGTCTCTCGCACGGCCGAGCAGCAAGGCTGCTCTTTAGCCTCTAGTAGGTATATGTTCAAAGGATTGACCTTCGAAAAGTGAACAAAAGCTTTAAAACCTACAAAGTTTCTTCGGTTACAACTTCAGAAGAAGTGGAAAAATCTTGTTCTTAACTTAAGGGGACGAAAGGGAACACAGCCTGCCATTTAGTAGTGTCGTAAAAGTTTTTTTAACGTTTAGGACGATTGCTAAGGCCCTTTTTCTTTTCCACATATGTATGTCCGTAACTCAAGAATATATATCCTGTGGAACAGATCTAGCTCGTTTTTCACTTTGGAAACCTAAATGTGCCGTAAATAAAATTAAGGGCTTTTAAAAAATATTTGGATAATTGCCTTTGATTAAAAGCCAGACGATGGAATCAAACCTGGAATGCGCTAAAAAAAAACAATCCGTTTAGCCGCTGTGTATCGAAAAGTGTCAAATTAGAACCATTTTCGTCGGTGTAATCTTCAAACTACAACTACGATTAAGACGGTCAGTGGGAATGGTATATACCCCGCTCCGAGTGCTGAGTGGTCAGTCCCTCCCCGTCGACGAATAAGCACGTTAAACCGTGGGGGAAAGGTTGTACTGCAATTTTCCTTTCTTTCTCGCACGCTTATTCGCACTACTGAACGAATACACTAAAATTTTCAAAAGTTTATTGCTTATTTTTAGTAAAAAACACCAGTTATAGATCTTCCTACAACGTACAGAAAAGTGAATTCAATTGGGGGTTTTCTTTTTTTAAAAATAGACAATTAAATTTTAGTTTATTTGTTTAATATATAAGTGCCTATCAGTGTATGTTCCCATTAGTTGGTAATCAGTTTCAAAAAGGGAGAATTTTGAGCTTAGTTTACTTGGAGGCCTTATAACGCAAACCAGAGGTTGTCGAAAAAAAACTGATTTTAAATTCGTAATCAGCGCCCGAAAAAAAACCCATTTGCAAATATTCATAAAAATCGGCGTCATGTCCGTAAAGTAAAGAATAACCTAAATTAGTATACGGGGTTTTGAGGCGTTGGTAACGAAAAAAAAAAATTTGTCGGAAATGTTTCGTTTTCGAGATATCCATCATCAAACTTGAAATTTAAAGTAACTATATTTTCACTATTCTTCCTTCTTTTTGCACCCAATTTATAATATTTACACTAAATTGGCACACAATATTTTATAAACTTGTTTTTGTTGATTTTACACGTTTTTTCATTAAATTGCATTAAATATCTTTCAAACGACGCGACCATGTTTGCTAAAAATCCCTAGTGTATACATGGTTGCGGCGTTCGAAAGTAAAGCTTTACAATTAAATTAAAAAAAAATGTGTAAAATCAATATAAAAACAGGTATTTTTAAGGTGTTTATAAAAGCTTGCGTGCCAATCTAGTGTACAAATAAAAAAGTGTGAAAATTCGGTTATTTGTGGTTCGATGATCAAACATGACAATCAAGTTTAATGATGATGATGAATATCTTGAAAACAAAACGTTTTCGATTAAAAATTTTTAGAAAAGAAGATTCGTTATCATATCAGCGCCCCAAAAAAACCCGTATACCAAATTTGGTCAAAATCGGAGTTGAGGCTACTTTCGAGATAATTACCAAATATATTATAACTTCTATTTTCTAAAAGTATTTAAAATTACAAAAAGAATAGACTAGAAGTCCATTTCCATCTATAATAAATTACGTAACAGTACTTGAACTGTGAAACCAGTTTCTAATACACATTTTTTAAATTGAAATTATTAAACAGAGGTAATAATATAATAAACTTATTTTTTTTTTTAACTTTTTTAATTTTTGTAAAAATTCAAATAAACGTCAAGTTAAAATCCTTGTTAAACAAATATTAACAACAAAATCTAAATAAACCAATGCCATATGCCTATTATCAACGAATTTTCTATCTTTTAATTTTTACAGAAAATGGTATAAAAAGGTAGGTAAGTGTTAAGATATATCCATAAAGAAAACCAGTAGGTAGGTGTTTGTCAAGGAGTGCCGAGGTCTGTGCATTGGGTTGGAACAAAACACTATACTACAGAACAAAATATAATTTATTGATAATATAGAAGAGATACATTAGCTACAAAATATAAATAATAATATACAGGTATTGCGCGCCAGTTACGGCAGGCATCTTATGTGCCGTTTAATGAGCACAGTCGTCTCTCTATCTAAATATTGCAAAAAGGTATAAATAATAAGTTACATATAAATTATAATAAAATAACTACATAACATAAACGTATTGAAAATAAGAAACACACAAATTAAATAATGATTTAAATAACAAAAAATCTTATTCTCTCATCGGTCCACAAGGCACACAAAGAAAACAAAATGAGAAGATGAAAAATAAAAAATAATAAATAAAATTCAATCACGGAATGTTAAGAAATCAAGACCGATGACTGAAACTAAACCTAACTTGCACATTCACAAATAAATCAACATTCGTATAAAAACACGCCTTTAACTATAATAAATTTATATATTTTAAAATCACACAATATCAAAATCACTCCGCCTCTCGGCGGGAAATTATCTGTAATATAAATAAGACACTGAATTAAATAAAACGTCTGAGTGAGGAGTGTCGGCCACTTTTAAGCGTCCACTCGGCCAAAATGATGCGAGCACTATAGCATGAGGTCGTTGAGCGCGAGCAGTTGGGTAGTAGATAGTCTATTAAATACGGGAAGACGCTGGTCATCCAAAGGTCCAGGAGAATGAAGTTCGGGCTCGCTGCTGAAAAACGAGCCCATTGACGAGGTGGGAGATTGGCTGAGACTGCATGGTGGACTAGGACTATCCAGCGATAACGAAGGGCTCAGGGCAGCTGGACGTGGTCGCTGAGCTATTATGGCCGCGGGAGTCGAGGTTTTATTTTGTAATGCTAATGCTTCTTCTTGGTTGTGTACAAAGTGGCATCTTGGGCCATATGGACAAAAACCAACCGTGTGATACGTTCGACAGAGCTCAGTTTTATATTTTGGGTGCCTTGCCAAACTGCGCAACTCCGCAAATCCATGCGCGAACTGGCACTTGTCGCCGTATTTACACACACCGAACTCTTCGAAAGGTCTGCACAATTCCGTTTTGTAGCGTGATGTATTGACACTAGCGGCCGAAAGTGCGTTTTGTGGTGCCATTCCTGGTGCTGGGGCTGATTGTGTACGTTCCAATCGTCGATGTTGAACCTGCTGCGTCAAGTTCCCCAAAAGCATGGCTAAATTTTGATTTGTGGCTGGAGTAGAGGCCATCCTGGTCAGCGTTAGGCGCACGGTTGAGCCTACAGCCAGGTGTGCACCCGAGGAACTATCGGGACTTACGCCATTCTGAAACAAAAAGAAAAAAATTAGTAAACTATCATTCACCTATATTCTTTATCATAGCTTACTCATTATTTTTTAGACCTAGACAAAAATGTTGTTTATAAATATTCAATATGACTTCTTTATTAAGTTTTTTATAAAGTTAATATACCAAAGTACATACTCGCAATATTAATGTAATTTTTAGCTGCCTTAAGAACTAAGGCACATTAGAATAATCCATCTTCAGGGAAGTTTTTAAAGCCTACAGCAGGTGTGCACCGAGAACTATCGGGACTTACGCCATTCTGAAACAAGAAAAAAATTATAAATATCATTCATATATTCTTTTATAGCTACTCATTATTTTTTAGACCTAGACAAAAATGTTGTTTATAAATATTCAATATGACTTCTTTATTAAGTTTTTTATAAAGTTAATATACCAAAGTACATACTCGCAATAATTAATGTACATTTTTTTTAGCTGACCTTAATGAACTAAGGCGACATTAGAATAATCCATCTTCTAATTGGGAAGTTTTTAAATATGCTTTAAATAAATTAATTTTTAATTTAAATTTCAAATATTCCATTACAAAAATAAATAGAATCACATGACATTTTATAACAACAGATTAAGTTTTATCGTCATAAACATGTTTAGAACTAAATGATAATTTACTTAGCCTATCTAGAGCCTATTATAATCTAAATATAAATTTATTGTCATGGTGATGGATATTCGAGAATACTAATTTAATCTGGTAACACATACTACTGCTATAATAAATAGGACCCATTGATTTTGCATTAAAAAAATGTTTGAAAAGATTACATTTTACCTTTTACAATAGATAAAAAATCGTATTTTTTCCTTCGTGGGCTAATTTATATATAAATTAATTTTAATTTTGTTTTGTGGGTATAGAAGACCACCATTTGCTTAGTTTTAAGAATCCATAAAATTCATCATCCCAAAAGTGAAAAGGCAAATAATCTTAAACGTAATGCGAAGGACTTTCGGAAAAGGCTGAAACAAGCTACAATGAATAAAAACATAGGTTTTTATGCTGGTGGAAATGATATATCCTTTAGATTAGTGTACACAGATTTCCACAATTGACTAGACTTATTAAAAAAGCATTAATACATGACACTTTTTAGGCGGTCGTTATATGTTATGCTGTTTAATTAAATGGTAAGGTTTATTGTAGTTTTAGAACAAGTATTTCACATACCTATAACCTTGACTATTATCCGAGTACTATACATCTAATTTTCCACACTTTTGAATAAATCTGAAAACATGAATTACCCCACTTATAAAAGCTATATTTAGTAAAACATTAATAAAAAATTTAAGACTTTATGAAACAAGTCACGAGTTGTCTTAGCCCTTCTTAAAAATAGTTTTTGTAATCTACTGATCCATCATATTCTCAAATAAGTTACACTAAACTAATATATTGGAATATAAGAATATTAAAAAAATGTACAAGTCAGTTTTTAGAAACTGACTTGTACACATAATTTTAATATAAGGTATAATCTATCTATAACATTCAATCAATCAGAAGCAGCAACCTATTTTTTTTTGTTCAAAACAAACTATTAAATAATAACCAATTCCTAGCGGATAAGGGATCCGTAATCAAATAAAAAGTATAAACAAATAATTAACTATAGGCAAAGGAAAACGAAAACGAAGTTTCTCTTTCAGATTTATGCGGCATGAAACCATTTAACGTTCACTTTCTTTATTGTGAAGATTGTTAACATCAGCCATAAGGAAAAAACGCCAAATCATGCAAAAGGCGGTACTGATTAATTCATGGTTTATTGATTATTGTTGTCTCTTTCAGCAATTGTTGTACCTAATAGATAAGTTAATTAGTACCTGTTATTTCACACACAAATGCTTTAAATGTGTATGTAGTCTAAAAAATGGCTTGCGAATATGTATCGAAACTTATGTTGCAAGCTACTAACCATTCTGTTATGCAATAGAAATATGGTTGTTGTCGACTAAAACACTGTTATGAGACGTTACATTGAAAACAACTTAAGAGGGCAGACCTAAGTTTAGGATTTGGAATAATTATATATTTTTTGAAATTGGAAAAGGCACTATTATGGTGTACAATTTAGAGGTTGTCATGATTCGCAGAAACCAGATATTTTAAAAGAGTTTAAAATGATCAAAAGTTATATTATATAGGTCCTTTGTTTGGTCAAACTGGAGCTTGTTGCTGCATTTCTCCAGATGCAATAAAAATAGTCGTAATTACAGATTAAAATTCTTTGGTAGTGTCGTAGATTTAGCGTACATAGGGATGATTTTAATATACCTGGTATCAGTAATTATAATGAACCTCGTAATGAACAGATTACCATATATTATTTTATCCTATAAAAGTATTTTAGGAAAAAACGTAAAAATTGTTAATACAAAGTATGAAAAGCACGCGGCATATAACCTTGACTATATTATCTGAAATGTGACTAATCATATATTATTAAGTATAGGTATAATATGCACACTATTAAACATTAGAGTCTACATAGGGTAGAGTCCAGCAAAAATGTCATAATATTCAGTAGTAGTTATTTTAAATTTGCTGTTTAACAGTTTTATAAATGACATTTTGATTTTTAAAAGAGACAAATATTGCGTTTTTTTTTTGTTTAAATGATATTCAAAATGTCTATTTTAAGAAAAAGGCAAGGCAAATTGTAACTCAAAAAGCTAGGAACTAGCTTTATAAGTTAAGAATCATGTTTTTTTAACAAAGCAAAATTCTGAATTTGGCTGACATGAGGCAGTTTAGAGGTGGAGGTTTTGGACGAGGTTCAGATGCTGATTAGAATCTACGTAGCTGTAGATATGGTGGTATAATTGATGAGAATGATTTTCCTATGTTTTAATATCAATTTAAATTCTTCCCTCCAAAAATTTGCTATTTGCCAATCGTTTTGACCGAGGTTCTGACTCACCTTCAGCTGTTTTGTAAATTTAGCTGTTACACATAATTCGTCCGATGAATTTTTTCACAACATCAGATTCCTTTTGGAAATATTAAAATAAATAATATATCTTAGCATTTAAGCATATTAAAGAAAATATCAAAAGGGTCAATTTTTATTTCATATTCTTCGAAATAATTTTCTTACGTGATGTTTACAGTGATATTTCATAAAAACTTTGCAGAAGAATCTTTGCAATCTTGGCCACTCCTATACCTGCTCCGAAATAGAGATTTTTGATCTCTGAGTGTTAAGTGAAATATTTTCCGGTACTATTTTTTATTACATAGGTTGATTTTGGTAGTTAAGTTAGATTGGCATCCAAATCTAGGATTTTCTTTTAAAATATGCATAAACAACCTTTTGCGGCAGAAAAACTGTTTTTTTTTTGTCTAAGTGGGTGTAGGTCAGAAAATACTGTTGGTATGACCCTTTTTAGTTAACTTCGTAATAAAACAGCCTTTTACAAATATTACCCTGTACATTTTGAATTGTTTATAAAAAGTCATCATTGCACGTGCACATTTTAATTGTCAATTGGTGTAACTATCTATAGTAAATTATAAGAACAAGTATTTTTAGCATTAGACGCAGTTGTTCCCAGTTGTTTAAAACAAGATTTTTAATGATATCCTACATCGTTCTAATGGTGGTTCTGACCTTCAGCCGTACATACAGGCCCAGTTATTGTTATTTTTTGTAATTATTGTTTGAGATTTATTATTGTTAGGAAACTATAACCTGCAAAACTGACCATAGAATCGTTCCTTAAGTATGGTGTAAGTTTTTGTCAGGGTCAAAAGTTTTCAAGGAAAAAATGGTGCTTACTAGTCTTATTTAGAGATATTTTATTATACATAAGATCATGTTTGTTGAATATACAGTGATACTGGTTAGTTAAGTTAAACTTAAGAATTCAAAATTTTTTAGCTCTAGTTTTTAATAATTCTAAGAAGTTTTTCCTCACTGGAAGCTAAGGTAAACGGTGTCATCCTTGTTCCACTCCTGTTTTTTAATAGATAGTAATAAAATAATCATATAAGCGAGATATACGGGGTGGTTTATTACCACCTAAGTAAAATTTTTCTGTTCTTTATAAGATATAGTGGAAGCAGTGGAGGCTCATATTTAGAAAACATTTTACAATATACCTACTGATTGTCTTGAATAAAATATTTTTTAAAATGAAACACTCCCTATACCTATTATACTTTTGCAGTTTTAAACAAGTAAATTTCTCGCACTTTGATGCAGAAAACATTTATAAGAAAGCAAAAAGAAATTAACTTTCCCATAATAATTTTTAACAAGTTATCTAATGATGATAATGCTGTAAAGGTACCCAATGGTACCACTATATCTATCAAGTATCATTAAATAGCTCTGAACAAACCATTTTTGCGCAGTGAACTATTGATATGGCAAAATTATTTACCTCAATAGTTTCTCGTTTACATACGTATTTTTGTTACTAAGCCTGTTTTAGTAAAAATATTTTCAAAATGTATATCTTTTTGGTGCTTGCAACTCTTTATTAGGATTCTTCTTTTTTAATTTTTCTTATCAACGAAAATATTTTACTGTTATGTTTACAGCAGTATTGTATACTATTCACATAATTTTTAAAAATTGGGGAACATACAGTAATTACTCACATCGATAAAGAATGCAAATATGAGAAGACAATGTTGGAATTATTTATAGTTCTTAATAATAAGTAGCTAACGAAATTCACAGATAAAAAAATGAAAACGGGTAATCAAATATATCTAACCTCGACATCATAAAATTTGACTGATAAGAACAATAAACAATTTAAAATTTAGATAAACTGTGGAGCCCTTGGTTAATACATTATACTATTTAAATTTCAATTTAAATGCACAAAAGCATACCATAAAAGTCGATATTATGACAAGACAAACCACCGAAAATATTTTACTAGGGCTGTCAACCTTCCTTTTCTTTCCTTAACAAGAGGAAAATTATTTATTTTTCTGTGACACACACGAAACGTTCTCTTCCTGCACGAACGTAAACAATGTAATTTTTGTATCCAATATACCATTGTACTATAGTTGGATCAGTATTAGAATAAAAATTCGGTGCTCTAAAAAAAACAAAAAATAGCTAAAATGGTTTGACTTTAACTGACAATATAGCAATTGCTTTTTATATGGACGATTTTTACAGACATGTGCGGGAGGCGGCTCATTATAAAAAGCAAAGCCGGCCGCAGTAAAAATCAAACCTTTTTAGCTACTTTTTATATTTTTGTTTTCTTTACAAAGAGCACCGTCTTTTAATTCTGATACGGATTCAATTATACACCTAAATACTGATTTTAAATATAGGTTTAACCCTTGCCTTGAGCAGATATGTATTAGTAATATATTATTTTATTGTCATTACGAGTGTCATTAAGTACCTTCTTGTTATTAGAGAACATAAAAACTGAAAATTTTCTATGCAGTTTGAAATAGGTCAGTTTTTGAAAGTTGACTATCAATTTAAATTGCAGCCAACTTAATAATAAATTTAAGTGACTTACGTAATACTATGTTATTAAAAAATATAGTTAACCAAGTAAGTAAACAAAAAACGCAATTATTTTAGATTATTCTGGTATTGGGTTTGAGGGCTTTATAAAACTACTAAAAAATTATATTTAATTTTGAAATGTAAAGTGTACGTAGCCGGAAGAGTTTTAATTGATTGGATTTCAGGCAAAATATAAATACCCGAAATATGAACCAAAATCTAAAATAGTGCAGGCGGAACTAAACAAAAACCGTAAACTGATTAAAAGTAAATTAGTATTAAGGATGTGCTTTCCTAGGGTAAGAGTACGTTTTTTCATTCGACATAATTGCTTCTTGACACGAGTTGATGGATCCTTAATATTTATCAAAACAAAATAGATTTTGTAAACGTGTAGGATTTTTGTGCACATTATTTTTTATTTGTTTTTAGTATTTTTAAATAGTTTTTTTAATACTTTATTACTTTTTGCGGTAGTGACTGACACACTATATATCTGTTTCACAAGTAAGATAAATTGATATACAAGGAAAAGCCACCCTTAACAAATTTGACGCCAAATTAATATAAACTTTCTATCAAGAGACTACTTACTACTCTCAATATAAAACACAAATAAACAATATTATTTTTATTAATTTTTATTACCTACATGATAAAGTCTTGATTCCATGTACAATAGAGCGATTAAAACAAAAGAAAAGGTACTTCCGGGTACTTTCTTTATGTAGTTAAAGTTTTAAAATGAGATTTCGAATCTGTGATTGCACAAAAAATGATCTGAAAATGGTCAAATACCGCGATGAAAACGTATCTAGATATTTGTACAGAGCGAGATTGCAGACACAATAGGTCCCTTGCACATATTTTTTTACTGGCTAAAAATAACCCTTTTTATACCTAAACAAGCTTCTGCAATTCTATAAGAATTACAAGCATTTAAAATTCAAATATTAAACTTTCCCGCCAAAATAGTATCTACATCACAAGTGGCTAACCACACGTATTCACAACGCCTGATCGACAGCGGCGAGCGGGGCTAAGTTCCAATATTACATCTTGGATAAAATCAGAGCAAATAAAATACCACAGGGAGGCTAATCTGGATTTCAAACACTTTTAATGTTCAATCAGTGGATAAGTGCCATTTTCCTTATATAAAAAATAAAATACTATGGTCTGTTTATTTTCGTGTGTCAAAAGCATATTAAGACAAAAGCGAGGACAAAACGTATTGCATTAATTTAAAAAGTCAGCAAGTAAGTATGGTTACAACAATAAAAAATGTAATCGAGTCAAAAAGTGGGTAATCATGTTATTTTACGAGGTGTTTTTCTCAAAACACAAAGAACAGTTTTTAGAGCTTTAACCTATTATTTGTGAAATGTATTTTTTTTTGTGGTAATTGCGATGGATTTTGACGGTGTAATTACCCTTTACATTTATTATGTTGCATATTTAATTGACATTAAAAACCGATTTTGTTTAAAAAGGAATAAAGAACTGTGATGTATTGTTTATTTCTACTTTAAATGAACTATATAAAAACGAAGCAAAAAAACACTAATATTAAAACTCGGCAACCCTTGTGTTTTCACTTATCACGCAGCTTTTTAATGGGGCAGACGTGAACTTTAAATCGTTATTACGTCAAAATTAATTTTTATCTGAAAAGAGATATTTGGGAGATGGTTCTTTAATAGACCAAAGAAAAGATTTTCCATGTTTTTAGATCAAAATAAATTTTATGCAAGGGGGCCATTATTAAGAAAAATAAATGCTTTAAAACCAGATGTAATTTATACCTAAATAAAGATTTTATTATAGCATAAAATCTAAACATTTTTAAAGAGTAACTTTGTACCTAGGTACCTAGGAAAGTCAGTTCTATAAGCTCGGGTAAAAGGCAATAGCATCTAGGTACCAAAAACCCTAGACTAAATGTAATTATAGCCAACCATTTGGCGCCAACCTGCAGTAAATCTATGTATACAGGGTCATTCATATTATATTATTTATTGTAAAATTTAAATATTTCTCTCGGTATACTTGAAAACTGCTGAATATATAACAAACGTACTTCCCCTTTAATAATTATATTAATCTGGTTGTACTTGTGAACTAAAAATTGAATGGTTCAAAGTTCAAAGTGGTGCTTCTCTAAAAAAAATCAGATACTTATGTCGCATATTGCTAAAACTCTGAATATTTATTAGAAGGTCATATTTATATATTCTTGTTTGAAAAGTTCTATTCTTCTGAGCAAATAAAAATTAATTTGGTACAAGTATGCACCACCTACAGGTTGAGGTTTTGACCCTCGTTTTAACCCATGATAGATCATGTATATGCATTTGAACTAAAAGAAAATGATAATAATAATTATCGAAGTACCTAATTAAATTATCTTTTTACCCTAAGAGAATCTGCAATTAGACCTATTTTAAAGCGTGATGTATGACTTACTATACTTGAATAAAATTTATGCTTACTGCAACATACTTTTTTCAGTGTGCATATGCAAGATATGAAATACCGAACCCGTGAAACTTTACAATAAAATAAAATATTTTTAATAATTGTAATTATACTGTTCTTAATATCGAGTTTATTTATTACCCTTTTTAAACATTTATTGTTTTTCTTTTATCTTGTATAAATACTCTTCAATCATGGGTTTTATATCACCTTTTATTATATGCCCCGTGTTGCGACCATAAATAATATGAAAATACCTATTTTCCCTGATAAAAATAAATGGGAACGTGGGTATAGGTATAAATTTTCTCCACTTGATAACTACTAAGCTGTCATATAAAGCAAGCATGCGTGACCGACCTTATATGCGACTTTATTTTATTTTTTATTTATTTATTTATAAGTACAGTTCAGTTGCCTGGCAATAAAGCTCTCGGTTTATATTTACTTAAAAATGGCGGGCTTATAGTACTAATAAGCAAGACATTTCTCCCAAAAAAAAAGGTAATTCCATCTGAAAATATATAAGCTAGAACTTTTATTACAAGATTGTAAACTATACCTCTTCTATAATAAACCTTCTTGATAACCATCTTTAAAACTTAAAATTGGTGTAAGTTGCAAGGTAAATTATGTATGTTTTTGTCAATAACACCAAAAAGAAATTCAAAATATAAGTAAATAAAAAAATTGTACAACAACAGGTAACTCGATAGTAACATAGTGTTTACTTTTATAGTTTTGTAGCTACTTCAAGCTTAGGTCAATTAATAAACAATTACTGCAGCTTAAGATATTCATTAAAGTTTTCCATAACTAGGTTCTGGATTATCCAAAATAATCAGATTTGGGGCGGAGAAAACTACTAGTATATGTTATTGTAAGGGAATTTATGAAATATTAGGGATGGTACTTTACAAAATAATTCGCGGATTTCTCGTTTTACCTAGTCGTAAAACTCAATAAACTTTGGGTACCCGCATGAAGGTCCGGACTTAATTTTTTAAAAATTTATTATTGTACCTACTTTTTGGTATATTATGTAGGTTATAGGCAAATTGCAGATGATAAATCTAAAGCAGAGTTTTTTCGTCTTAGTTCATCAGTCGTTTGGAGTTTGTCAAGGTATTTATGTGTTTGTTATTGAGCATCCAAAATAGCAAACCTAAACTATTAATATTAGTAGGTAATCAGGACCCGTACCTTTTTAAAAGGTGCCTACACAGTAGATATTTGTCAGGCAACCTATTTATGGATGGGTTTTCCATTGAGGGTTGTAATTTAAATTTTATTGCGGTCAAGAAATCAACGAATTATTGTGAAACGTACCATACGTGTGGCATCTGATTTAAAAAGGGGTAATGTTGCAAATCGCTGCAAATTTAGGAGTATTTATTAAGTACTATAGAATATTTATAGGAATTGTAAGATATATTTGGAGAATTGCTCGGAGAATTGTTTACTAATTTTCGTTAAAATTTAAAACAATTCTTGAAGCGCAGGCGCGAATATTTAGCGGGAACTTGTAACCTGCGCAAACCAATAGTATTGTTACTTGCAGTGACGTTTTTAAACATATCAAATTTCGACTGGTACTAAGATAAAATGTAAAACTCATACCCACAGATTTTTGCACGTGTCGTGATCTTGATATAAAACGATACACAGTAGTCCATTTCAGTAACATACCTAGCTTTTAGATTAGAGATTACTCAGTTATGCATTGCTGATTAGTTAATAATGATAGTAAAAAAGGGTTAGTACAGGTTTAAAAAAAAAATAATAAAAGACAGCTTCGGCAAAAGATGCAAAAAACTTATGAAACAATTCTTACAATTCCACTGACACAGAAAGCTTTTTTTACTAGAAAATGTTATAACTACGATAATCTAGAAGACTCAGAAGAACTAGTAAGTATACAAAAAATAAATACAGCGTTTAATATAAAAAACTATACTCAGTTTATATTTGGTTATAATGGAATTTTTTAAACAATATTTAGAATTACATGCATTAAAAGCCCAACAAAATAATAATCTGTAAATAATGTTTTATTATAACTGATATAGGTATTGTAAAAGTTTCTAAACTTGCAAGTTTCACATTGGTAAAATGTCGCTTTTTAAACCTTAAATATAAAAATACTAGACCTAATGTTATAAAATGTAAACGTGTGTAAGGATCCCCTATTTCTTTTTTAATAGTAACATTGACTGTTGATCAATTGGTCATTTATGATAATTCACTGTGTTAATTTCGTGACCAATTAACATTATAAAAAAAGAATTTTATTAGGGCTATAATATGGGTATTTTAATAAAATATTTAGGGTATTAAGTAAAGGGTATTTAAAGATTTTTGTAGGCATTAACGGAAATTCTTTGAAAATTAAGAGGTGTTTATTAGGCATCTATACCTAAAGATTTTAGACATAAACAAATCGAAATAACATAACGGCATATAAATAATTTGCATCTAGATAGGCTTTTGCAAATTTAAACTTTGTTTTCCAGGTAGTTAGGTGCATATCCACAAGCAGCTAGATTCCTGAATTAAGAAACAAATAAATTACTTTCGAACACTATTTAGTTTAGATAGTTTAAAGGATTTTTGTATTTAAGGAAATACCATTGGGCTGCCAATTTGAAAAATTAAGGTATGGCTAACGATAATATATCATTAATACTGTAGGTACTTCATATTTATCACATATTTTTGTAAAAATATAAATAAAAATACTATTATAGCTAGGTAGGTAGGAAAAAGGGCCTTTGGCGAGATTGCTTACTAAAATAAGTACTAATTTATTTATTTTTACTCGCATTTTATTTAATATAAACATAAAACAAAAGCTTCTAGATATTTTGTTAAAGAAAGCTCATTAAAAACTTGTATTTAGAAAAAATCTATTTACAGAAAATTTTAGCAAATAAGATTTAGTTGAATCAGTATAAGAATGAAAATTCTGTATCTTTAAAAAAAAAAGCTTAAAAAAACTGAACCAAAAATTTTGGACACTAAACATCAAGTCCACGTGGACTTTAAAGTTTACCGACAGGCTTAATAGCTTTTAAAATAGATTAATTTTTTTCCAGGGTCTAAGTTAAAAGATCAAAACTTATGAATAAAATAACATAAAAAATAAATGATGCAAAAGAAAATTATTTGTTTTTCTGTATCTCTACAGTAATTATGACGCTGCTAACTTTTTCTTTTAGTATATTTCTAATTCTCAACTTTTCTTATTATAAAAGAACGTACAGTGGCGAATATTGATTACAAAAAGTGGGGAGACCCAACTGTTTAATTCAAAAATTTAGTAAAATAAATAAATTACCTTCCAAAATTACTTAATGTGTTTCAAAAAGTGGGGGGAGGGGCTAAAATAAAAGTGACATCCCTTTTTTGACTTTAGCAAGTTCTTTATTTCTTTTACTTTTTTTTTGTAAGTAAAAGTAATAAATATGAGAAGGAAACACAGAAGATATTAAAGCGAGGACACTTTTTTGGCCCGTTTTAAAAATAATTGTCCTGTTTTAAAATATTCAGTTACCTACTTGTCAGATAAAAAGAGTAAACAAAACACTTAATAATTTTTTAAATCTTTAAACAGTCCAAGAAGGCCGAGACCTAAGTACTAACTTATTAACAACAAAATAATATAATAAGAAAATAAAGATGCCCTTTTGCAAAAAAAGCACATTTATTAAACTTTGCATGCGTCACAAAAGAGATAAGTAATTTTAAAATTAACTAATTTCGTATAACTTATAGGTACGGTTATCTACCAAATAGCTTGTAGTAATAAAATAAAAATATTACTTTAAAGTATGATAATTGTCAACGGAAATAGTTTAATATAAATTGCCTATGTACCTATTAGTCCGGATCTGGCGCGGGCAATTTTCCATTCCTTGTTAAATAAGCCAGTTCAAAAGGAGCCGGTTTAATAAAAAGTGTTTGCTGCAAATTTCTATACCTACCTACACCTAATTAAATAGCAAATTTTCTTACCACATCGTACTAAAATCTATTAAAACCAGTTTTCCCTCATTTACAGCTTGTAAAAAAGAAAACTAAACTGTTTTGCTAACATTAATAAAATTATTGATAAATGTGGAAAAAACAAACATTAGAGATATTTTTATTAAATTATTTTCTCTTAAATATAGACTGTACCTATTGTAAAGATTTGACACACGACTATTTTACAGGCAGGTACCTACCAACCCATTAAAATTGGAAAAACCTGTTGCATTGCTTAAAAGCCGGTTTCTCGTAAAACAGGCAGGCCTGTCCTTGGGTTTAAAAAAATGTAAATAAAATTAAGGTAGACTTCTACCTGCCCTTTGGTCCTTCTCTGATAAGTAAACAAATCGAGAAAACTGGCCTAACAGGTAAATGCACATGTGAGCAAGTTTTTTATGTGCTATAGTAAAAAAAAACAAAGTGGATAACATACCTTGATTAAATTATCTCCGAATTCGTACATCGCATTTTGGGACATTATCGCAGTAGACATTATCCTATAATTTGCACAGCCACCTAATATTAAAATTTATACGAATAGCACAACACAACGATACTGTATGGAAACTCGCTTAAACTTACGATAAAAAATACGCGCTATTCCACAACACAGTTGTCGCGTGCTATCTTTCTAGGCTTCGTTCCGTGACTGATGTTTTCTCTTTACGATTCCTCGACTGTCGTTTGCCAGTCTCCTACTACGCCGGATCAAAGTGGGGACAAGCAAATCTTGTGTTATTGTGCTGTGTTGCCGCTTATTCTTTTTTTTTTTTATTAGTACTGGTTTTAAAACTTTTTGCCAAATAGATATGATACCGCGGAGAACATTTTAATTAATATAGTTGCTAGTAACAATAAAATTGAAGGGTACAGGGGAAAAACGGGCTAAGTCAAACTTTATGATCTTGAGAAAAAGCAATTTTAAATTTCAAAACGCTACAAAAACTAAAGTATTTGGATTGATAACATTTTCTTTTTACCAATATGTTTTTAAACTATCTGAGATCTCTTGGTCATAAACTGCAAGCATTTAAAAAAAAAATTGATGAAAAAAATCAAAAATTTATTGATAACTGGTCGTGACGTTCTTCCCTGAATTTATAACAATTTTATTTTGTGAAGTATGTTTATTTCACTTATCATTCAGCGTTATGCCTAATATAGTAAAACAAAACTAAACTAAAAAATAATCTTCGGTATTCTTACATGAATCTGATCACCTAAAATGAAAACGTAATAATTCGATTAGTGTAAGAAGATAATCTAGATTCTTTTTTTTTTGTTTGCTTTGAAAATTTTTTTGTAGATTTTTTTTTTCATATTTCCAGTTAATTATGTACCAGTAAGGTAAAATTATCTTGAGCTTCTTTTGTACAAAAGCGTTTAAAATAGCGAGCACAACGCTGCCGAATAGACAGGTAAAAACGCGACATGGCCTGTTCTTGCTCGGTACCGCACGGACTTATCAGGTTATTCTTCGGTACGGGATAATTTTTTTATTTAATATATCTTGACTTATCAAGGTCTTGTCGGTAATTTTTTTAAAAATAAAATTTAACATTTTTTCTACCGAATGCAGGGCCGGAGCGAACAGCTTTTTATTGGGGGGGGAGGTGATTTTGGCGCCCCCAGCCCAATTTTTAAATTTAGTATACTGCGTCACACGGTTACAGAAACGCTTTTTACCCACCGACAGGCTGTAGAGGATAGGTCGCTTTTTTTGGGTATTTTTACGGCTTCTGTTCCAAGGAGTTCGCAAGTATAATTCCTCTGGCAGCTCCCAACAGAGTAACACATAGTGTCACTTTTATGCATTTTTTTACAGTCCCACTTAAGCGGTTCCAAACTTTCCACTCTCTTTCTTCGGTTATTCCCAGAGTGTCCAGACTGGAATCTACTACACGCAAAAGTTTTCCTTTTCCCAAATCCAATAATATTTAGTCTTGTGTGAATAAACTCCCTCTTATCACACTGAAGACACCCACGCTGCGTTAGTATTTAAGCCCAAGCTTTCGTGGACTGTGACAAGATTTAAAAAAAAATTAAAAAAAGTTTATGTAAAAAACAATACTTATCGTTAAACTTATTTATGTTACCTGCATGACGTGACATTATTTTATTGTACTTTTATACGAATTGTAAATTTATATATTATTATATATATTATATTGTATGACCCTAAAACACAAACCAATCTAAATCATGATATTTTTTGCTTTGCTTGACCCTTACCGATTACGATGAGTTTTTCCATACGGAGGCGCTGACCACAAATCTAAAGTAAATTTGGTAATTGTCTCGAAAGTGTGGAAAAAAGGTGTTAAATAAATATAAAAACAATTTTTTAAAAGATGTTTGTGAAATACTGTGTGCTAATGTAGTGTAAAAATCAAGAATTCTATGCAAAACGAAGGAGAAATAGTGTAAATAAGGTTAGTTGGATTTTCAACTTTGATAATGAATATCTCGGAAACGAAACGTTGCCAAAAAAAATATTCGTAATCAGAGCCCCTAAAAACCCCCGTATACCAAATTTGGTCAAAATCGGAGAGGAGGCAACTTTCGAGACAATTAGCGTAAATTTTTTTCGACGTTTTACTTTCGAGATATGGATTATTAAATATGATAAATAATTAAATAAACTCATTTTCACTATCTTGCCCTTCTTTTATCATAAATTTGGTGAACAGTACACTAAACTATCATACAATTTTTGACATTTATCAAAAACAGTCGTGTTTTCATTTTTGGTAAAAATAGAAAACTAATAGAAATATTTACCATTTAAACAGAAGGCTGTAAAGTGTCGCCATCTACTCTTTCCATATTAAAGCAAATGATATAAAATCTAATATTACACAATTAAACGCCATTAAATTAAATAATTATATTAAATAATTTTAAATATTATGTAATAGTTTTCCTTAAAAACCAAAAATGTTGCACAAAAAATCAGAAAAACAGTGTATTAAGTTTGAATTTGACGTTTGTTAACTTTATACATGGTTACAATAATTTATTATAAGTTCGGACCTGACCGTATTATTCATTGCGCAAACTCAGCCGGGTTTTTCCCCTATACCCGCTTGACTTTTTTGCCCTGCATGCGTGGACAAGATTGTTCTACAGCACTGCGCTTTTCTAAATTTTCAAACTTTCTTAAGAACACCAAAAAGAAGGCAGAAATAAATTTTCTAAACCATAAGTCATATCCCTAAAATTCTAATTTTACTGGTGCAATTTCTACCTATTTTAACATAATTGCGTCATAATTGCGTAAGAAATTTAGATATAAGGATATGCAGGTATGTGGTCACAAACCTGTATTTTTAGTGATTAAATCTATGAGACTTACAGTGTCTTTGTAGTCGTCTGCAAAAACTGACCCATACTCTTTTCTATAGAAACTCCAATTTTTTTTGTTTTTCACTGCGGCTGGCGGCACCTGTTTTTTTTTTTAATTTTTGTATTTTATGCATTTTATTTTTTTCTTCTATACAAAAAAAAATGTTTTTATTTTTTAAAAAAACCTATTCTTAACTAACCACCACTAACACACAAAGAACAAGTATTTGCACTAATGCACTTTAAGCAGAACGCAGTAAGTATGAAACATAAAACCAATAAAAAAATATTGACAAAAATAATATATAATTTACTGTTAGCTAATAAAGTTTGTCGGTAATCTTATAAGATAAACAAATATATTCCCAAAAGTCTCAATTGCTTAAAATACTTTAATACAGTACCGACAACGATTTTTTTTTTATCTTTGTGACAGCTCACGAAGGATTTTTCATATACATATATGCTAGACATATACATATACATATATGCTCCTAAGTACCAGAGTACCGTGAGTGCCGGGTTTTCCGATGTTTAACCCTTCTTTTCTCCCCAGTTCCGTCAACGCTGTCCAAGCACTGAAACATGCAAATATTGCATTTCACAGCACCTTTTAGACAACGCGGTAGTGCCGCCACGGACGTTATTTTAAATAACTACTACCTATATATGTCTCCCCGTCGAGGATTCGAACCCGGATCGCCGGCGCGGCGAGCCGAGGCTCTGACCACTGCGCTACCGGAGAGACATTCCATTGTTAATATCTGAATCAAAGCCCGTATGTTTAGCAGATATGATAAGTCGCCGCCAAAGCTATGAGATTTCGGTGGCGTTAGACAAAACAAGACCCGAAAAATGGCATTGTATACACAAATAATAAACTTTTTAAGGTTACAACGCGTTAAAGAATAGCAACTATCAATTTTTATGGGATGCTGATGTATTTTTTAAATAGTATTCTTTTATTTTGGGTAATTGCGATTAAAAAAAACTTCTCTCTCAATTTGACGCCCCTTTAAAAGAAAATTTGGCGCCCCCATCGATCTCCTATGGGGGGGAGCCTCCCCCCTTCCCCCCTGTTCGCTCCGGCCCTGACCGAATGACGTCAGTATCTCAATTTTGCTAAAAATTGAATTAGCCTGTTTTTCCCCTGTACCCTTCAATTGCATTCCCAATACCATTTTAAACTAACAAATACTAGCTGCTGTGAGTGTAAAGGCGTGTTTACACCAAAGTTGACAACTAAAAGTTGATAAAATATTTTTTGTAGAAAGCTAAAGGTTGTCAACTAAAAATTGCTCTTCTTAAATTGGCAACAAGTGAAAGATCTTTGTAGAAAACTAAAAGTTGCTCTTCTCAAATTTAGAGCAACAAGTGAAAAACTTGTTGCCAAAAAATTGGCGCGAAACGTTTAGGCAGTAGTTCTCCAGTTCTCCACTGGTTTTCTAGAAGTTGCTAGCATAAAGCGCACAGCAACAAATCTTCCACTTTTCGTTGTCAACTTTCATTGATCTTAACCGACACTCCGCGGGAAACCAAAAATTTAGTGGAAGATTTGTCTCTACACAAGTGAAAGACAGAAAGAGTTGCTGTATTTTGTAGAAAAAGCAACAAATTGCCGAAACTTGTGGAAAACTTAGTGGAAGACTTTGGTGTAAACACGGCTTAAAACATAATAGGTACATGGGCATGGCACAACGAATACAAGGTATAATATTGCGCATATTTGCTAACCAAACAGGTAAGTTAACAAAAGCAACATAAGATTTTTGTTGGTTTGATTACCAGATTATTGTAGGGCAGTCGTTAGTCCATAAATATTAGTTCTGTTTCAGTTTCCTTGTTGCCTAAAGGGGTGTGGTCGGTATAATACGAATGTACCAAATTTTATTGTCACCAAATTCAACTATAATATTTCTTAACATTATTATTTTTGAATTTTCCTTTTTAATGGTATTAATCTTTAATCATTGCAGTACATGGCAAGTTTATGCCTTAATTTTGCATGGGATTGCGTATTTTATACTATTAACCAACCGATCAAGTTTGAAACGTCTAAGTATCATACCTTATAATCGTTGAACCATGGTACCAAGGGGATGTACCTTGGCTATTTGGCATAATACCTGCTTTATACTGTAGCCATTTATCGATTTGCATAGGTGAATGTAAGGAACAAAGTGCTTAAAAAAAGGAATGTATTAAAACTTCCTGCTTAATTTAAAAAAAAATACATTATATTCTGTTGATAAGAATACAAACGATCCAGCCATTTACGTGCGTTATTAAATAACAAGTCCATTTCAGGGGTGGTTAACATTTCTTATAGTATAGTGCATATTCAGAAATTAAAAAGAACATGCACAAAAAATATACTTATTGTGTAATGCTTTTAGTATCAATTTTGCTATACTAATATAACTAAAGGCTATACTTTAGTCCCGAAAGTACAAATACTTCAGTGAGGAAGGTTTATGTTTTATATCTACTGAAAATAAAAGTATGGGTAGGTATATTAGCTAACTTCTTATAAAGTATAAAGGTTAGAGTAAATACAGCAAAGATTTGAGAAAAAGAAAACATCACGTATGTCACTATCAATTAATTATTATTATAAATGATAAGGATGTAATATCGAAATAAACAAAATAAGTTATTAAAAACTTGTTTTTCCAGAGTCATTTCTTGTTATGGTGATTTATGTAATCTTCAGGTATAAACGTGAGAAATATTATTTTTATATTAATCTTCATCTCTTATTTTCTTTTCTTTTTCTTTATGTATTTATACTATTTTTATTTGGTACTGGTTCACTTTCAAGTTTATTAAAGGTTTCTTCAAATCCAGCAAAACAAACCATTTTAGCTACTTTTATGTATTTTTTTTTCAAAGGCCACAGAATTTTCGTTTCAATACTGATCCAACTATAATAAAGTAATATTTCAGTAAGTTTACCTCGACGATGTGACAACATTGTAAACTGGTCGTCAGATTCGAAGTACTTTCAGCCGAAAATCGTAGCGTCTTTAGAGTCCAACCTCACACAACTTTAAATTAATACATCCGCCTATTCTGGATAAACTCGACCTTACTGACTGAGTTTTATTTTTTCTACTATAACTGTTTATTTTTTATACTTACAATGGTGCACTATGACGCCTTTAAATACCTGAGACTTTGAAAGGTCTCTGTTTAGATTAATTTGTTAAAAGACAAATTACTATTAAAGATAGTCTAATCATATTTGGTATGGGAAGCCGCAAGAAGTAGGTACGAAGATTGTTAAATTGGGAAAAAGTGTTTAAGAGCGGAATTAAAATTTGTTCAAATTGCTGCTTAATCATTATTATTTATGGATTTACAATTTTAAGTGACTTTTTAAATAAAATAAGGCATTTTCATAATGGATCTATCTGTACGTACATATATTAAATTTAGTAAATAGGGTAAAATTTTACTTTACGGACACCACGCCGATTTTCATGAATTTTTGCATACGGAGTTTTTTTTTGGGCGCTAATCACGAATCTAAAATTCGTTTTTTCCGGCAACCTCTGGTTTTTGAGTTATGAGGCCTCCAAGTAAACTAACCTCAAAATTAACATTTTTCCAAAATTCCTCCTTCTTGAAACTGATTACCACCAAAATGGAACATACACTGATTGGGCACTTATATATTAAACGAATACACTAAAATTTACAAAAGTTTGTTGCTTATTTTTAGTAAAAACACCTCAAATAAATCCAGTTTTTTATATCTTGACAACTTAATTATAATCAGGCAACCAGTTATACATCACATACCTTATTACAAGGTACAGAAAAGTGGATTTATTTAAGATAATTTTTACTTAAAATAGACAATAAATTATTGTAAATTTCAGTGTATTTGTTCAATATATAAGGGCCTAATTAGTGTATGTTCCCATTTGTTGGTAATCAGTTTCAAGAAGGGATAATTTTGAGGTTAGTTCACTTGGAGGCCTTATAACTCAAAAACCAGAGGTTGCCGGAGAAAAATAATTTTAGATTCGTGATCAGCGCCCCAAAAAACCCCCGTATGCAAAAATTCATGAAAATCGGCGTGGTGTCCGTAAAGTAAAATTTTACCTAAATAATAACAAAAAGGTAGAAATTCTTTGGACATATAGGCTCCTTAATAAATGAAAGAAAAATAAAATATCCTGGTAGGTATGATTACTAAGGTTGGTTGTTTTAAAATTACAAGGCCTCCAAATATATGGACAACCCCGGGTCCAGCCAATCCGATTACACGTGTTTCACCCTTGTTGGGGATGGTCACACCGAATGTAGGCCGTAGACGTCTTTTTTTGAACTATGTATTATTTAATTATGGGCAAAACCCTATACTTACATTTTTCTTCGAACCTTTTATTCTGCAAAATTTACGATTACATTTTTTTTAAAATTAATCGTAAATTTGCCGCCCTAGGGCTCCGTCCAAGTACATACTTCGACGGTGCCTAGGCTTCAGCCTACTCAGCCTTTGCGTAAATCCACCCCTGCATATAGTATATGTTTGATAGTAATCTATCAAAAAATGTAGTTTTATGTTTTATACACTCATGTATAAGTAAGTACCTTTTAAATTAAATTTCACAACAGTAAAATTAGAACTGAGAGCTACTTTTGATGTAGCACCGGTATATGGTAGGTATATAAGCTTCGCTTTTCTTTTGTAGGATCCTGGATTTCCATAAATAATCTTTTATTTAAAATTCAATTGATTAAAACAAGGATATCATGCTAATTTTTAGGGGTGGTTTTTACCCTCTTAGAAGGGTTACTAAAGTCCTCCTGATTGTAACGCCCAGGAGCTAACGGCCCTCCCATGCGTAGGCTTGGTGCGCGGCTGATGAGCACGCGTCATTTCTAAACTCTAAAAATTTTTCTAGATTTTCAAATAGTCTATTTGTTTTTTTTTTAATACTAAGCACAGTATTTATATTCGCGGGTAAATAATTTTTCTGCAAAAGAAACAAATGAGAGCCCCACGCATCGGTTAACTGAAAAAATAAGCGTTTGTAAATCATCAGGATATTTTAGACATTTTGTAATCAATGACGCAAGGAATTTGAATTTTGTAAAATAAAAACAATATAGTACAGTGCGTGGGAAAAAAAGGTGTTTGACCTCCGGATTTTTTTGTACAGATTTAATTTTTATGAAATTTTGGAATTAAGTTGCTTTTACCCTTTACATCAAAGTTTATATATTCTTGAAGTGGGCTTTTTATTTTTAGGTGTAAAAACCACCCCTTATGCTAAAAAATTTAAAAAACCATGGAAATAGACATTATTTAAAATAAAATCATAGCCAAATATATAGAATAAATATATTTTTATGTTGTGAATTATAATTTACATTATATTTGTAACGTTTTAGCCCTTAAAAATCACCTTTAATAACGAAACTTCAAAAAAATGTTTATCTTAAAATTATTTAATGACGCTTATATTGAAGAAAAAAATTATTTTAATAGTTTACGGCATAATAAATATTTAACCACAATAACTTAACCCTTAAATAACCACCCCTCATAAATTTTACAAAAAAAAATGTTTTTGATAAATTAAAATGATTTGATGATACATATAGTCCCGGAAATAAAGCTCAAAAAATGGTAAAACTTCGCAATTTTTTTGCCCTGCATCGATTTGCATGAAAATTTGAAATTGGGCTCATCTTCCATTTACTTCCACTTCTATATCATGCCAATAAGTGCTTTTGATTTTAAGGGTGAAAACTACCCCTAATTGTCAAAACGTATAAAATAACATTTGAAATCTTAAGATGTGTTAAATTTGGTTTAAATTAGTTAATTAAGGATTGTTTTGTGCTTTGGAATACAATTTTAGAATATTTTAACCCTCAAAAATCAACCCTTGTTAGAGCTTAAAATAAAAAAAAGATTAATTTATCATAGTGATTTAATTTTAGAATGCTGTTGCTTAAAATATGTATTTATTTCTTTTTGAATTTTCTACCCTCATAAATCAACCCCTATTACAGCTTAATTAAAAAAAGATTTACTCCAAAAAAATCATTTTGCAAATTTTTAATCCTTAAAACAAATTTACATAAATAGACAAAAATAAAATTTATACAAACACAGGACTGCGGTTATGTAAATTATTATGCCCCGAAGTGTGCTATTCGAGTTTTTCGAAAAAAAAGATTGGTTTTTAAAATATAACTCCTTCGTTTTTAATGATAGAATTTTTTCAAAAATGATTTTATAGGGTTTTTCAAGAGCTACAACGCTATGTAAATGTAATTCCTTTAAATCCCTTAGTTTTGATATGGGCGGCTCCATAAAGTGAACATTTTTTACGACATTTTTTTTAATGTACAATGAAGACGAAATTTCCAAACAATTTTGTTAATTAACCATTATCTAACTTGTTGAAAAATTAACTTTAGGTTTAATTTTCAACAGGAATAATTTCTTTGGAGTGTTCTGAATACACCATAATTTTTAAAAGTTTTCAATTAATATTTAACACTTTAAAAAGAATTATTTAGTGTGACGTACTCGCTTTTGGCTTCAAGCGCGCAAATGTTAATAATGGAGATAGAATTCCGAGAGCCGGGAATTTTTTTGGAAATTTCCTCCTCCTCAAGGATCTTTTTTTGCAACTTTCGCTATCTCTTATGGTTTTTGAAATATCATCAAAAATCGAAATGGCTTCTTTTTTTTTTTTTTTATTTACATTTCGCGTCGAATGAGATATCGCTCATTCATATTTTTTCGACTATTTTTCGCAGAAAACACACTAGTGTGTGACTAGACTAAACTACCCAAATGGAAAGAACAAAGGTAAGCTGTTATACAGGGTGTTTCAGAAAACATGCGCAAACGCTCGGCTGGAGATTGGCCATCCAAAAATAATAGAAAAAGTTCTAATAAACATGGGTTCGCAATCGTGCCGTTACTGAGATATAGGGTGTTGAAAATTAAAAAAAAATTAGGTATTTCTTAAAAATCTAAAAACTCTAGAGGTATTTGGTTGAAACTTTGGTTAAATTATGTGATGCATATAAGGTAATTTTCCACTTAAATAAATTAAATTTATTTCCAGCAGAGGCGTGCATAGGGGTAAAAATATTAATATGATTGTAGAAAAATATGGTACGCCACTGCTCTTTCAATATTTTTATAGTCTTTTAAAAATTCTTGCTTCTAATTTAATCAAAACCACCTCTTGGTATTTTTTGATAAATGAAACCGTTTCGGAGAAAATTGACAAAATGTCTATTTGTGCACCTTTTTGGCATGTATCCAATATTATTTATATATATAATTTGCTAATGTGGATATATTTATATGTAGGTAGTTATATATATTTATTTGTCTGTCCGCGTGATTCTGAAGTTATGACTTGAGCTAAAACATGAAATTTGGCACAGTGGTAGTCTTTAGCAGTGGCTAGAACCTAACGGAGCCCGTTTTTTGAATTTCGCCCCCGGGACAAAAATAGGAACAAAAAAGTGTTTTTTTACCGTTAGCCCTAAGGAAGGCGCCTTACGGAGACAGAGGCTACTTAATATTGTCTCTCGCCTGGCGGAGATAGGCTTTTCATCTAGTTAGTAACATATTTTTCTACAATAATATTAATATTTTTATCCCTATGCACACCTCTGCTGAAAATAAATTCAATTCATTTAGGTGAAAAATTACCTTCTATGCATTACATAATTTAACCAAAGTTTCAACCAAATACCTCTAAAGAGTTTTTGGATTTTTAAGAAATACCTAATATTTTTTTAATTTTCAACACCCTATATCTCAGTAACGGAACGATTGCGGACCCATGTTTATTAGAACTTTTTCTATTATTTTTGGATGGCCAATCTCCAGCCGAGCGTTGGCGCATGTTTTTTGAAATACCCTGTATATCCGCCGCCAGGTCACCCGGAATAGTACTTTTGAGTCACGTTGTAAATTATTTTGGTTCTTCATTGGTAGTAAAAACTTCTGTGCTGTGACATAATGCTTTAAATAATTAAAATGGATATCTTTAATTTTACCCTTGGACGATTTGCAATATTTTGTTCCAAATATATAACTACCTGTATAATAATATACAGTGAGGGTCATTTAGGTGATACAGACAAATATTCATAAGCTTTGACTAGAAACACACACAAGTTCACAAAAGAATAAAACAATTTTAATTATTAAACAAAATAAAGTCGGTATTAGACAATGAACACTGGACATTTTTTAAAAACGGTGGTCGTTATTTGTTGCAGTAAACTTTTGTAAATATTACCAAGAACAACTCTCTGATTCCTGCCAAGGTTTGAGGAAGTTCATATTCCATAATTTCGTTTTTAACGTGTCTCTAATTCTAAAACTATCAGAGATCTATTAGGAATACCTTTTGGGTGTAATTTAATTCCAAATGGTAATCCTATATTATGGAAGGCTAAGTCTCCATATATTACATCTTTGGATTTCTTTGTGTGGGGGCACATTAAAAATGGAATTTAAGATGTTTTTGCCAATAATAATAAAAATTTACTACAACAAATAGTAAATACACTTTTTAAAAAATGTCATGTTTGCGTTATCGAATAGGGACAGTATTTTGTTTAATAATTCAAATTTTTATAACAGCTGTTACAAAAAATCTATCTGCGCAGTGCTGCTCTCTACAGACAACAACAGAAACCACGTATATCAGCTGCTCCCAAGATTCAGTGGATTTAGTGTGAAGACCCTGTATACCCAAGGAGGACTGGTGCAAGTGTTTACAGTGTATTTTCTCACTTCAAAACATTTTGGGGTGATAGTTTAAATCCAAAACATGTAAAAAATTGAAATCTTTCTAGGCAAAATAGTGCAGCCAATCAGTTTCTTGTGTCTCCTGTAAAATTAATATTTTGTGCCATACGAGGTTTTTATACTAAGCCATCGATAAACTTGTTAAAAGGCGTTTTCAACGTTAGTCGAAAAATGTAAAAATCCAATATGGCACATTTCAGTTGTTTCGAAATATCTCATACACCGTTGGCGTCTGTAAATTTCTAGCAAAAGTTTTTAAAACTGCTTATTTAACTGTTTTTTTTTGTCTTTCATAGTTTTTAAGTTTCCAATACATACATCACCTAAATCACCTACACTGTGTTATGATAATAATTGATATTATATTTTAATTCCTCGATTTTTAAAGTGTCTAAACATCTTGATTTGTCTTTAGCTTTAACGTATTCTGTATCATATTATTGCGTACTTCTACTTCATTGTTAATATTATGCGATTGGTGTGTTAATTCTTACTTTTTTATTCAATCATTATTTTTGAGTATTGTTTTAAATAACTAAGCTATTAATTGATATTTTTTTTATTCAAGTTACGAGACAAGTAGGTACTTGCTAAACGAGGTTAAAATAATCTTATTTAAGCCGATAGGTATACCAAACTCAAACAATTACTAGAAGAACGTTGCGTATTTATTCCAAAAATACATTAATTACAAATAATACAATTATTTGTAGTCGACAAAATAATTATTTTAGGTTCGCATAAATAGGTAAAAATAATTACTTTAAAAGTAAAATAAAAAGGCAATAAAAACCAAAAATAATAGAAAAACAGGAAAAAAACATTAAAAATATATAAAAACCAATTAAAATAATGGATAATATTTACTTAAAAAAGAAAATAAAAAACAAATAGAAAAAAAATAAGATAAAGATAAAAAAAAACGAATAGGAAAAGAAAAAAAAACAGGAATTCTAATATAATAGTTATTTTAATATTTTTATAAAATTTTATATAATAACAATATTTTTTATTATGTAAAAAAATACACATTAAGATCATACATTTTTAAGAAACCTAGAAATTTTTTGAGTGCTGACTTTTTTAATTTAAAATCGCTGCTATATTTATATATCCATATATATATATGTATAATTTGCTAATGTGGATATATTTATATGTAGGTAGGTATATATATTTATTTGTCTGTCCACGTGATTCTGAAGTTATGGCTTGAGCTAAAATTATGAAATTTGGCACAGTGGTAGTCTTTAGCAGTGGCTAGAACCTAAGGAAGCCCGTTTTTTGAATTTCGCCCCCGGGACAAAAATAGGCGCAAAAAAGTGTTTTTTTACCGTTAGCTGTACGGAAGGTGTCTTACGGAGACAGGCTACTTAATATTGTCTCTCGCCTGGCGGAGACAGGCTTTAGTACTAGTACTATTATATTTTACTATACCTAAAGCTAGTGGATTAAGTGTTCGACCGACGGTTAGCGCTGACTGGCGGTAAACCACTAAATCCAACCTAACACTATCATACCATATATTTTTTTAAATGTCCGATATAAACATTAGCTATATATTACTCTTTGATGTGCGCCATAACATTTGTATTTATAATTTATTGTAATTATATGGTTTGGTTATTAGATTTTAATACATTAAACTTCTGGTAAAATTAAAATAATAAAGTTAGTGTCTTATTGTTTAATTTTTATAGGAATAACCATCACCGAGACGATAAAAATGTTGACTATATTTTCTAGGAATATAACCAATATTTTTATAATGCTCTTAAATTAAACTTGATCTCACTCTTATCAAACAAAAACAATACAATTCGTTTAATAATTAACAATTCTACGAAATTTATTGGTTTTATAAAACAATTGTTGCAAACATAAAAAGCATATTATAAGGGATTTAGGTTAAAAGTTTACAAAATAGAAGTGACATTCATTATTTTTTAAACACATACGTTTTGCTTGTTGAAACTAAGGGCTTTATTGATACATTATTTATAATTAATGATGTTATAACAAATCAAACGGGTATCCTTGGTAAAAGATAATATTTCTATTGTTTTTGGATAAAGCCCTCTAATAAATACATTTTTTAATAGTCCGGGAGGCCACCGCAAAAAACCAAGCCTATAAGAGAAAAGCATGAAACATTTTTTTTTAATATTACTACGAACAATAGTCAGTTTAAAGCCGCATTGCTGCCTCAGCTTAGCAGAAAAAAAAGTATATGATTAAAATTGATAGTCTAAAAACTTCGTCAGATTTTTTTATAAATTTTTTGTTAGCCCCTTTAGTCTTTAAGATATAAACAAGTTAAATTTAAAATAAAAACGCAAATATCTTAAAAATTACAAAAGTTACGAAACAATTAAAAAAACAAAAAATATCACTTTTAGTAAGTTCTATAAAAAAAGTTAAATACATATTTTTAATAAAAAAAAGTATTAAATGTGATATAAGCAAAAAAGTGATTTTGGCCCTTAAATATTTCGCTCATACCAATATTTTTTTCTGGCACAAGTAAGTATACCAGCACCGATCCATTTAAAAATTAATTCCATATGTTCTATTCATTGAATGAAACAAACTAATACAGATGTGCCTTGAGGCAATGGGGGATGACGGATATTAAATTTAATTATTTTATTGTCCAATAATTGTACCCATTCCGATTTACTTGAAACTTTAACTAAAATAAAATTTAATCTTTATTTAATTGAAAAAAAATGCCCCGTTTATCTGGTTGTTATATACCTGACAGGACGCTTAACATTTCTCGATCTCCTATGCTGCTATGTGTATAGCTCATCGTTTAAATATTTTTGTTATCGATTTAAATATTAATATCAATAATTTTTTAAAGACAAGTTACTCGTTCAGAATGATCTTAAGAAAATTTTAATATATAGTTTATTTAGTATTAAACTTTTAAAACATTTCTCTTATTAAGCAATCTACTTCTTCTAGGCTTAAAGCTTTTCTTATTTAAATTATGGTATTTACCCATTTATTTATTACTTTAAGAGTGCATTTACGCTACACCTTAGGGGTCGGGTGAAAGGACGCGGAGACGTTGGGCGGAGACTAAAAAACTCCCACTACCACAATTTTCGTATAGCCGCATTAAAAATATTATATTTTATTTAGGTTCTTCCAAATTCGATGTATCGATGCGATGTTGTTTCCGATTGCAAGCCTACAGAAGATAACGTTTTTCGGTAACTATTTTGCACTTAAATGACATAAATTATACACCATTTTAAAGGTAAGGAAATAATCTATGCCTCTGCTGTAACGGATTTTTGAAATATGAGTCAAGTTAAGAAAAAATAGTATCCAAACATAACCCATTTTAGGGTGACTTTCATTCAAGGAAAAAATATTAAAAACTAAATCCAAATCTAAAAAACTATTACAGCAGAAGCCTAGATTTAAGTGTTGGGTATCATATAGTTTTTGAAAACTATCGATAACTTATACCGTTTTTGAGAAACACATTATGCCCCGAATCCAAAAATGGATCCAATTTTCGCGGCGCGAATGGACTCTTAAGATATGATTAAATTAAAGTTTAAACATTAATTCAACAAAAAAAAAAGTCTAAAGATTTTTTATGCTAAAAATATTATTAAAATTTTCTCAAGATCATTCTGAACGAGTAACTGTCTTTATAAATTAATAATATTATTATTTAAATATTATAATAAAAATATTTAAACGATCGAGCTAAACAAAAGGCATATTTTTTGATTATTACATTTTTTCGTAACTCTAACTAAGTTTTTAAGATATTTGAGTTTTTATTTTAAATTTAAATCGTTAATATCTCAAAAACTAAAAAGGCTACAAAAAAATAATAGAAAAAAACTGACGTGGTATTATTAGACCATTAATTATACTATATACCATTTTTTTCTGAAGTAAGTAGTTTTCGAGTTATATTTAAAAAAAAACGATTTTTCACAATTTTTTTTAAGGTAAAAAAATGCAATTTGAACTCGCTGAGCTGAGGCAGCAGTGCGGCTTTGAATTGACTATAGTTCATAGTAATTAATATAAAAGAAAAATGTTTCATGCGGTTCTCTTGTAGGCTTGGTTTTTTGCGGTGGCCTCCCTGATTTTAAGCAGAGTTACAAAAAAGACATTTTATATAAAGACAAAACTTCTTTACTTTTGATTTTACGAATATTTAAAGACACATAAAAACGTATGCTTTACATATACGAAAATATTGTAAGTTAAATAAATAAATTTGTACACCAGTTTATTAAACAAAAAGTTTAAAAACTGACAGTTTAGCTTTACATGTCTTGTATGCAACTATGGAAAAATAAATTCCATTTTCTTCTCTTCTAAACCGTTTTTAAGAATGATAAAAAACATAAACTAAATTTGATTGCTTATATTAAAGCTAAAATAAGTTTGTGACTATCAGTGTTAATCTGACAGTTGATTGCCACAAGTAGAGCCCGTTCTGTTAGATAATTTTTTTTTAAACAAAGCAAATAGGCATGTTGTTTCATTTTATAACTGCAATTATATAAAATGAACAAATATTTTGTGTCAATTATTAATTAGCAATTCGTGTATTCTAAATTAAATTAAATTTATGTTAATTGAGATAATATTGTGGTACAGCGGTGTATTGTGAGTTAGTTAGAGGCGCTCTCCAGAATCAAAAATAAAAATTTATACACCTAAAAAGGTGAGATTAAAAAATAATAATAAAAAAACAGTTTCATAGGTCAGCTATATAAATTATTTATTATGCTACTATATACGAACATACTTAGATATTAAATTTGCGGGCTTTCCGGACAGCGAAATCTGAAATCACATTATCAAAGTCCACTTCGTTTGCCAAACACTAATGCCAAATTAGTTAACCTCAACGAACTTATAGTAGTACATAAGGAATTCTTAATTTATTTCAATTTAGAAAAGCTACGTTCACAGCTAGCTACAGTGATGCCTACTGTCAAGAATATCCCCAGTATTATAGCAATATTAGGAACGGAAGTACCAAAACTATACTGTTATACAAACTGAAGAAGTTCAAGCCGCCCCTTGGTCAAAATTTGTGCTTCTCTATTTGACGCACAAACGATATTTTGGAGTTTTTCACGTTCTCTCTAAAATTCTTTTATATTAATATCATTTGGTGCTTGTTCCAGTTTGCAAATGTATTCAGGGTTCAATGGATTTGATGGCGTTAAAAAAACTTCGCGTCCAGGTCATGCAGCTGTTGAAATCTTGTTTTGATTTCCTGAATACTACAGTCTACAGAAGTGAATATTTTACGCCGCAGTTTCAACTCATATAACAAACTAGCATCCGCTACCCCGTCGTCATCATAAAAGCATGTTTTCTTTCTCGTACGGCAGGGTGAAACCTCAATACCCTTTTCTTCACATACTTTTTTGTAAAAGTGGATGCACCATGAACCAGATCATCTCTCTTTTCCACCAAGAAGATCTCTAAAGCCCTAACTTTAGTGGAGCACGAATTGACGTGAAGGCCTTTTGTCTGTAGATACAGCTAAGTTTCATTAACTTCCACAAGAATTGCATTCCTGAATCCGAGATAGCATAGAAATGCAAATGAGTGCATGGCAGTCGAAATACAATCAGCGTCGGATGTGGTTGTCACATTTTCTGTCATATCAGTCAAAAGCTATTCCGGAACATCCAGGATTTCTGAATAATCATTCTTCATCACATTAACTGCATCATGTCTGGCGCTCCACCGAGTATCAATCAAGCTCTTCATACCTTGCTTCGTTACAATAGTCAGGGCGTCCCAGCGATGAGTCGACGATAAGAAAAACACAAAAACACAAAGACGCGTTCCAAGGTACCAAAAAAAGATAATTGATTCAATGGTAACCGATGCAGCATGTACTTCAACCAGGTTCAGATAATGATTTATGCATGCCACAAACTGTGCCTTCGGATCTTTGTTATATGAAACCCTAGGAGGTTGAAATTTTGCCCCAAGTGTGTTTTTCCAGGCACCCCCAGAGGCGGTGCTGCCACGTATTTCGTTTTTTCCTAAATCTAGGGAAAAGTAAATCTGGCAACACCGCACACCCGCAGCTGTTGTAACATTTTTTGACGCCCCGCCTGCCCTTGGAGCTTCGTCGCCCGGGTCGCCCTCCCCCCTCGCCTTGCTACGCCACTGTGGTAAAAGAAAAAAATAATTGGCTCCAGACAAGTTTTGTTATTTGGTTTCGCAGAGTTTTTTTTTTCTGTACACGCATTTGATTTGTGATGACTTGCCAAGTTTGGGCAACTTGTGGACCCGGCTTGAAATTTAATGCAATGTTTATAGTAAGAAAAATGTACCATATTAAATTGCTTAGAAACTTTCTATTATTGCTTGCCTTAAATTGTATCCCGCACAAACAAAAACTGCCTATTATCTCGTTGTTTATGTTATATCGTTCTAATTATAAGCTCTTATCTTTAATACCATTTAAAACCTCTAATGTGCTGGTTTAACAGTACTATTGTTTGTTTCGTAAAATGTAAAATAATTTATTTTTAATAGATACAGGAGCTGGGAGTTATTAGAATTAATACTAGTTTGCGACTCCAGCTGGTTCGAGAAAATTATACGTTTTAGCTTTTTAATATTTCCTTTCAAACATTAATTGTTATTTATAAATTTCCCCTGCAAATTAGTTTTATGATAAGTAATAAAAATAAAATACATATTTAAATAGTTTTTATTTTTTTAGTATTAAACTAGGCGTTGAGACACATGTTCCCCATTCCAAAGAGTACCCCAAACCTTCAAAAGATAAAACTCTTTTTTTTCCTCAAATGATAGTAAATCTTTGTGGTCCTTCGCCAAAACCCTCAGTCAAAACTTTTGTACTAACTTTCCTCTAATTCTTCTCTACCTCTAACCTTCAGAGACGAAACTTTTTCTACTTCTAAAGAAAAAGCCAAACTCTTTGTTAAACAATTTACTGCCAATTTTAACCTTGATCCTTCTGTTAATTTGCCTCTTTCAATAGTTGCTTATATTCCTTATCAAATGTCCGTATTCATATATACGAGAGTAAGATGTCGTTACAAAGGATCTACAGCAGATCCTTCGTTTAACTTACATTTCTTAAGTTTCTTGGCAAATCCCAGTTTGTTATTCACTCGGTTATTCATATTCAAGGCTTTTGGCAAGGGCACGATGCAGTTCTAAACAAGCTTCCTTCCTAAAGTCTTTCACCTAAACTTTGGTCTTGGCTCTCCCAATTTTCTTTCCTAACGACAGATATCAGGTATTGTAGATGGTCACTCCTTCAGCTTAAACTAAATTATTGCTGGTGGACCCCACGACTCATTTCTGGTACAAACCCCAATGCTTCCTTACATTAACGAGCTTCTCTCTTTCACGATCAGTCTCATCCATAGTTTTGTTAAAGATGGTAACCTCCAATTTGGTATTCAGCTTTTTAAGCTAGTCTCAAACGTGATAAAAAAATCATTTCAGATTTACGCAAATATCTTACAGGACCTTTAATTGGTATTAAATTCGAGCACCAAAAATGTTGTATATTATATATGTTCGCTCTTACAAAAAAACTTCTTTGTCTTGTCCACCGACGAGCTGTAGGAGATTAGTCGCTTTTTTATAGGTACTTTCGCGCCCTCTGATTTAAGGAATAAGCCAATATTATTTATCCCCTAGCAGCTCCAAAGAGAGTAACCCCCTTTACAGTCTATCTGGAGAAGCCCTGATCTTCTCACTTTGTTCGTTCCTTTATTCCTAGAATATCTAGGATGGGGAGTCCCTGCAGAAGTCTTTTCTTCACCTTCAAAACTCTAAATCTTTAAGTCCCGTATTAATAAACTACCTCTTACTTAAGACTGTCCGAAAATGAAATAAAATTTAAAAAATATATAAAATATTATACGATTTAAACAGATGCACAACTTTAAATATTTGAAAACTTTTACGGCATTTTAGAAAAATGGAAATGCATAACTACATTACTTTGTTTAATAGGATAGGTAATTTTTTCGATTGTCATTATAACTGTCGATAAGTCATTATATGTTTTATTTTAATGGTTCGCAAAATAAAGCGGCTTAAAAAATGTTACTTTGAACTGCACACAAAAACAACTAAATGATTTGCACATTTTTATTTTAGTTTTTTTTTTAAGCTTGATGATAAAATATTATCAAAAGAGGTGTTAGATACCTAGTGTTATTCATAGTTGTTAACACCAAAAGCAAATAATAAACATGTTAAACAAATTTCGGTAATAAAACATTTTATACGAATTTTTTGAATGAATATTTTATCATAAACAACTACTGTACAGGGTGTCCCAAATTTGATTCCCGTCATTGGGATCTCGAAAACTTGAAGAAATACGAGGTCGATTAAATTAAGGCAAAGGTGCGCAATTTGATGCTGCGCAAGTCTAATGAACCGCACAGTTTGATTTTGGTGGATCAAGTTTAGTAGATCAACGAAAATCAAATGAAAATAACTGTAAGAACATAAGTTTCCAATTTATCCGTTCAAGTTTTGTTGATGAAATGTTTTCACAGTTAAGCTGCATTCACACGGTCCGCTTTTATCAACTTTAGTAAATCAACGAAAATCAAATGAAAATTACTATTAGAAGATAAGTTTCATCAACCAAACTTGAATGATCAAAATGGAAACTTATATTTTTATAGTTATTTGATTTTCCTTGATCCACTAAAATCGAACCGTGAAAATGCGACTTAAGCGTTGCGTTGGTAGATTTTTAAATCACCAAAATGCATTTTTAGCAAAATATATATTGGTAAATAAAATGAATAAAAAAATAGGGTTTCCTATAGGATACCTTTAATAATATAAAGGGTTAAAATAACAAGTTTGTTTTAGGAAATTTATTATGTTTGTTTTCCATTGACACAAAGATATTAGGTGTTTTACTTTTTGGTCCGATATAAAAAAATCTTGATGGTCAACATCTGGAAACAAGTAGAATAACTCTAAAATGTGCCTTGCAAAATTTGAATTTTCTTTATTTAATAAGAAAGACGATTTATATTTTTTAAACTTAATATTAAAACTTATTTAGGTCTATGTTAAAGCTATTGCATTTATTATAGCCTAATCTGGAAATTTTAAATTTGTGAAATTGTGGTGTTTTGCCTTTGATGTTAAAAACGGAATTGTTTTTTGATAAATTAGGTGCTATTTTATCTGAAATTGATCAAAAATATGGTCCAGTGTGGTATACTGGCATATCATTTGAATATAAATGTGGATATACAAGATTAATCGTTTTGTTTTTTTTTATAAGTAGTGTCTGTGCTAAATCATTGTTATTTTCAATATTTTTTTTACATTAAATTATCTTGGAACCTTAATATTTTCTAAAGAAATTACAAATGCTTTATGAATCATAGATTCGTATTATGTATGTTGGGCTGCTCAGGGTAGACTAATATCGCAGCTTCGCTAAATCTAGGTATTTGATAACAAAAAAATGGTTCGTTTTTTTTTTAAATCAAGATGACAAGCAAAATGGTTAGACCTTTAAATTACGATATTGTGTTATTATAAACATATGCAAATCCCTTATTTACATTCTTAATATAAATAGATTTACCCCGTAGTTTAAGTGATTCATTTTGAAAATATAGTAATTATATGAAATATGCAGTCAATATTTCTATAAAAATACAGTGATAGAAAACATAGAAATTTGTTTCACTTTTTAACTTATGTTATTATTTACAGATACGAACTATCTAATCCGGTATTATGAATTTTTTTATATTATTATATTATTGCCAGTAAAAAGCTATTTTATTCAAAAACAATTATTCAAAAAATGTATCTCAAGAAATGAACTGCAGGGTCTGATATGTTGTTTATTTTTATTATTTAAATTAAAAATTGGTCCGAGGTACAAGTCAATAATTACTGTAATTAATGACTACTTAATTATTTTTAACTCCACACGTTTTTACCACTTGCAATATTTGTAAATACTAAACTGTGACTAAGCGCATAAACAGGTGTTGGCCATGTGGTATGGTACTATAGATAGGTCTTTAACAGAAATAGTAGAAAATGAATATAAATAGCAACTAAAACTTGACGTGGGTCTTCTTTTCTTATTTTATTACAAATAATATAAAGTACTAGAAAATATGACTGGGGTGTTACGTCAAAAGTTTTCTTTGTTATTTAATAACTTAGATAATTGTTCCTTATATCACAATATAAAATGAGTATGAAGTGTGTGAAGATATGACACATACCAATCGCTTAAATCTCTAATTTATTGCAAAGGAGCACGAATTTTTTGTCTGTTTCAAAACATAATATTTAATTTAAAAAATTGGTATCGAAACCTAGTATGATATAAAATTGTTAGTATTTCATTAAACATTCGATATTAAGAATAAAAGAAAACTTCTAATTGATTTGCTGTATTTGTAAACACATTTTGGTTTTTTTTTGCTTATTCTAAAAACCATGAAAAGATCATAAAAAAGTTCTTCCGCTAGAGAAAAAATCAAACTCTTTGCTAAATAATTTTCTGCCCATTCTACCTTAAATTATCCTGCTGCCACTCCAACAAATTCTGTTTTGCATAAAATGTCCAAAATCATTTTTAAGGTCAAGAAGATTAAGTGCAACTGGTGATGGAAAATTTCCGGAAATATGTATTTGGAAATGTTTTCGCAAATTTATTAGGAAACTTTGAAAATTACCGGATATATTGGAAATATAGAAATAAAAACTACAAAACTCAAAAAACTAAACATTAAATGTAAGTTTATTATAGGTAATATCATAAATGGTCAGATTTAGTCGGATATTCACGAGAACGTCGCTCAAGTGATTTTGAGAAACAAGTTAAAGTATTCAAAACCATGCAAAAAATATCTGGCTTAAAATCTAAGAACTTAATAATAATTAATCAACAATATGAAATACAGTCGGTACTAAGGAAACAATGGACGATACGATTGATAGAACCGTAAACTTACCGATTTTTTTAGCCCGTAACTTTTCTCTTTAATCCGATAGAAAATTTTGATTTTTGACTTTTCAAATAGGTTCATTTATACTTGAGTGAAATTGTCATTCAAAATGTAAAACGCAAAAAAAACATTAATATAAATGAAAATTTAAGTATTAAAGATACAAAGAAAACAGTGAAATTTCTAAAAAAGTAATTACAAACGACCACGAGACACAAGTTGTGCAACTTGATCAAGAGGCATATCTTCGTCGATATCATCCACACCTTGAATATTGTATTGAAGTCCCCCATAGTGACATTTTGGTCCACTCTATCTCTACGTCCCATTATGCTGGTTAGCATATACTTAGTTTTGTCTTTGTTTATTTTGAGCCCCATTTATTCTTCTTGTGCTTCTACCCTCGAAAAGGCTTCCTTCACAGTGAGCACTGAGTTACCTACTACGTTAATATCATCGGCAAAAGCCAGCAGTACTCTTGGGCCATCTTGATCAAAAAGCTTGATGCTCAATTCTGCGGTTCTTATTACTTTCTCGAGAGCAATGTCTCCCTGCTTAAACCCGCTGTTTACCTCAGAAGGGTTGGAAAGCATATCACCGATTCGTACTTTGCTTCGGGAACCGCTCACACACATTCTGGTTATATTAGTAAGTTTCTTAGGAATTCCTATCTCCGCCATTGCATCCCAAAGTTTAACACGTAATATGCTGTCGTATGCTTGTCTAAAGTCCACAAAGAGATGGTGAACATCCCGGTTATATTCCCAGCATTTTTCCAACAATTGTCTTACGGTAAAAATTTGATCAATTGTTGATCTGCCTCTTCGGAAGCCGCACTGATAGTCTCCAATACTTTCTTCTGTAATTGGTTTTAAGCGTTCCAGGACTATGTTGGCTAGGATTTTTAGGTATCGTTTCATTTTCCCATATTAATAGTATGAGCCTGTGCAGGTGTCTGTGCAGTGGCTCTTCTCCATTTTTGATACATTCAGAAGGAATCATATCATTTTCGGGGGCTTTGTTGTTTTTAAGCTTATTTATGGCTTTTACTACCTCCTCGTATGAAGGGTTGTCTATGAGCGGCTCTGCCGTAGGGTATATTAAGGGGTCATGTCCATTGTCGTTGTTAATGTTCAGAAGTGCGTCGAAATACTGTTTCCATTGTTTAAGAAGTTCATTTTGGTCGTTTGGTAAGTAAAAATCTTTGTTTCGATGGTTTGAAAAGCATCCTTATTTTTTTTTTTTTTTTGGTATTCCCAAAATTTCCAATATTTCCAATATTTCCGAGACACGTTTGGAAATTTCCAATATTTTCATTTCCATGGAAATCATTTGCAACACAAGGTGCAACCTATTTCCAAGAAAGGATCTAAAACTCTCACTTCTAACTGAAGTACTTGTATCTGTTCTTGCAGTTGTTTGCAAAGTAATGGAAAAATTAGTTAATTTCAAAATTTTAAAAGATTTGAAAAGGCACAAAATTACGCATAATAAACAGTGCTGATTCCATAACAAAAGATCCCTAGCAGATCATGTTTCATTTGTTTCACACAACTGACACCAGTTCCTTGAGTTTCTTGGCGAATCCGAGATTATTGCTCCTGATATATCTAAGGCTTTTGGCCAGATCTGGTATTATAAACTCCTAAACAAACTCCCTTCGGCGTTCAACCTAAATTTGTTCTTAGCTCTATGAGGCTAGCCTAAATTTACATGGAATTTTATAAATTTACTTTCAAGACGATTAGGCTCTCCGGTATGCTCTTCGTCAGGAAGCTTCCTAAAGATTTATTGGATCCAAATGTGGTATCGATGTTTTAGTTTTCTTCAACTTCCCTAGCTTTGCAAAAACACCATTGACATATGGAATAAGTCTTCCATGTTCCATTTTTTACTAGTTTTATGTTTTTCTTAATGAGTTGGCTTAAAGTCTGTCCTGTGGGTTTTGGTTATTTGGTAAGTTGTAAATGTCATGAATGTGATATAGTGATTATAAAGTTTATATAGTATTTGTAAAGGACGACAAACTGACTTTAAAAAATATTGTTGTAAATAACAAGTTGTTTTTGTATTACTGCTTAATTTTATAAAAACGTATAAGTAAAATTAAGAATCCAATAAATATAAGAAAATTTTATTATTTATTTATAATAAAGTTTTAATTTTTACCTGATACTTTTAAACATTCTGTATAATTATTTTCAAAAAAACAATTAAGCTCCAAATTAGACTGCCTTCATGGCATAAGTAGGCTGCCAAATAAAAATTTTCTTCAATTAAAGCAAATAAATTTACTATCGCACTTTAATTGACAAGAGCAATTACAATATTAAAAACGCAATAAGAGGGAACATCAGCAATTTGCAACTAAATGTATTATAAGTTTTCGGTGAAAGCATGATATTAAGAGATACGTTGAATTTAGAAATATTCAGAAAACTAATTTTGTTCACAGTTTATAATTCTCGGGTTATAAACGAAATTAATCAATTTTGTAGGATTCACATGTCATTTTTATCAGAAAATCTATTTAATCAAACAAAAATAGTATCTACCATTTTCAATGTTGTATATAAAATTTGTCTCTCTAACTCCACAAATTAAATGTAACTTCTCTTTGAACAAATTACTAAATTTTAATTAATTTACTTTCTTTATGCCCATATTAAATTTCTACATGTAACAAAAAATTTGAGGACCATAGCACAACTGCCTGCACCTACCATCCATACAAAAACCAGTCCCTTACTACAAGTGTTTCTTAGGGTTGCCACCACCCTCGCCATCCCATAACCTTAATACACATGTTGATCCTTTTTACAGACTTTTAAACCGTGGGAAAGGGAACATGTGCAACGAACCTGTCAACAAATAAATACAGCGTTCTTAAATCGAACCACATGTTTTTCTTATAAGTTTTATGACAAAGTCGTTCGTTCGTTCAGAGAAGCATTCGGTCTCTCTCCACCTATCGTAGAAAGGCAAGGATGTAAGAGGTAGTGAAAGAAGACTGAGTGATTTTTTACAAGGGTTTTTTTAAACTACTGAAATTTAATACTGAACTGACTTTGTCATACATTGGCTCCATTACGGTCTTCATAAAAAAGACCCTTATTTGTGCGTATTTCTTAAGATGGTTTAAAGACGTTGGGTGCGTAACCTTTATAACCTTTGAAGGGGAGATTGCGAAGGGTGTTTGGGGTACTAATATTTTGAGCATTATTACAGAGCCGTCTTTACCCGAAACTGTTATTTTTAATAAATTTATTTTGTGAAATTTAAAGTAGTTAAACTTAAGGATTTTTTTCGAAAAAATCTTATTAACAAAGCAAAAACTAACTAAACGTGGGCCAATATCGTAAAATTATCATTTATATCAAAATTATGGGCATGTTTTAACAAAAACTTGCTTTTAATATTATTACTGTTTCGGTAATAAAAATTAAAAAATAGAATAATTTAATTTTTACATTTATACTGTTTATTAATTTGACCAATCCTTCTCCGCTAGAAAAGTGAAATTCTAAATACTGTTACTCTCTTCTGGTACTTTATTCAATTTTTCGATAATATAAATCAGACTTTCGTACTTATAAAGTAGAATTTATGAACTTTAAAGGAGACACGAAGAAAATTGTTTTTAAAATAAACCAATTTTGAAGTATGATGATGGTAAGCCACTGCTAATTTCAACATGGTTTCGAATAGTCGGACTGTAAGCAACCATCTAAAACCCAATCACAATTTGGTCCGTAAGTTTGCCTATTACTGCTCACCTAATAAATAATTTCGGATTTTGCCTAAATTGTGGCAAAAACCTTTTGGACATGACAATGATGTAGTAGTTGTTCTCGAAGGGTTTCACGAACAACCCATTTTGGCGCATCGACTTGGGCCGCCAACTTTTTTACACTGTTAGGGATTTTCAGCAATATTATCCAGAAAAAAGAATTACACACCATTGCAACGAAATTCGAGCCCATCCTGGAATGTTGTTTAGAATACAACGAGAAAACGTCCGTCGAATAAGAAAATGTATAGAGGTACAGGGTGCCCATTCGAAAATCAGCTCAAGTAGCCAAAAAGCGGCAGAGCTTTTACATTTTTAACATTCTTGCGTTTAACAAATGATTTATAATTTTTTTAATCTGCTTAAACGTATATACAAAAATTATTTTTTTCGAAAATGACTTACTTTATCGAAACAAATTTCACCTCCGTAAAATCACAACTGTCAAAAATATGACCCAACGAGTGTGGTGGCAAGTCCGTTCCTGACTTCCCTGACAATGTAAACCATTTACTGTAGTATGGTTTTATAAGTTCTTATGGCCTTAAATGTTAAAATTTCATTAAATTATACAAGTCGGTTCAGAAGATAGAGGCAAAAAAGTAAATGGCTAAGTACCCATTTGGAACTCTGTATCTCCGTCAGAGGGCACTTTAAGAAATTTTTTCCATGACAAATTAGGGTGTTTTTGACCTCCGCTATATGCTCTAGAGAGTATTCTATATACTTACCCGAATCCCTGTATAATCTCGCTTACTCTGACTTGGTAAAAATATGGACCCTTTTTTGACGTATTTTAACACAAACACAACCGAATAAACAAAATAATATATACACAATTAACGCTAAATGAAACAAAACAATTCAAAAGAGAACTTTAGAACGCTAATTTAGTACTCGTTAAACCTTTTAGTTTCAAGTTTACGGAGTATTGTAGCTGAGACTAAGTTTAGTAGCCTATTAAAAAGATCTTTTTATATCTAAAGCCGTTTTTTAAAATATTTTTAACTTTATTTTTACGGCCATGGACTTAATAATGTTAGACCAATGTGCCCTTAAACTTCTAAGGATAAGTTCTTAATCTTTTTTTATCTCTACGATAGTCCACGAAGAATCGATGGCTACGTACTAAAGTACCGTGGGTGGTGGGTGGTGGGTTTTTTGTTGATCAACCCATTTTTCCCAGTACCGTCAAGCCCAAAACATGCAATTGTTGCATTTTACAGCACCTTTTAGACAATGCGGTATTAATGTACTGGTAATATTTTGAAGCCTCCTATCTGTTTTTAAAGGGGAAACTAAGATTTTATGAAAAGCCTGTATTATTTATTTATGCTGTTAACTTATTCTATAAGTAGTGCGTGCTAAATTAATCAAAAGTATAGTTTAAATTTTAAGAAATGCTCAGTATATTTTGTGAAATTCAGTCGTGTATCTTTCTACCTGAGAACCTTATATTTAGATTTACTATACACAATGGTTTTTTAGACTAAATTTACTATTTTATACTTTGTTTTTTTTTTCATAAGTAGTTTATATAAAAATCAAGAAAACTATAGTTTACATTTTAAGGAATATACACCTATTATTGTGAGATACAGCTCTGTGCTTTTCTACCTAAACGTCTAATATATAGATTTACTACATACTGGTTTTTATGAAAAGGACACCCTCAAATCAGTGCACCTGCAAGACCCTTTTTAAAAGAAAAATATGACGTAGTACTATAGGGGTGAGTAGTCAGGCCATCAGATATCTGCACAAAAAAACGGTTCCTACAAATTTGAAAAGTAACACAATATTCTTGGTTTTGTATTTTGTTATTGAGTAACTTTCTTTATTTGGTAAAGGTAAATTATGCATATACCCAATATCTAAGCTTTTCAATTAAAAAAAAAGTAATTATACCTTATGGTCATTAAATTTTGCTCGTTTATTCTTAACTTTTGCATAGAAATAAAACGCAAAGAAGAGGAATAATTTTCTAATTATTTATTTACCAACATTAGTAACACGAAAATACTGGGAAGCAGATTTATTATGGTGTAGCTATTTTCGCTTACCTACTTTGATTTACACAACAATTAAAGCTGGCAAAAAATTATACAGATGTTATATTTATTATTGGTTCACTGAAGGCCAAACCAAAACAAGCAATCAGAATTGGATAGCATTAGATATTGACAGTCAAATGTTAAATTCAGTACCTTGCATGTAAATAGGTAGCATTACTAATTTTATAATGCAAGGTTGCGGAAAACAAAACAAGATGCGTATTTTGTGTCAAAAGGCACCATCCAAAGTTAATATTTTTGGAAAATGTAACGAAACAATCTGCTGATATTGCTTAAAAAAAGTGGTGGAAAATAATTTGAATATCATTAAAAATTTGTCATTAAAAATTACGAATTTTAAAATTTATAACTACTTTATTTATTATTGTCCAAAATGTATGTTATACTTAAATTTAAACTCTTTTTAGATTATTTGCACGTTTATATAATATGTAAAAAATTGCACTTTTTATCCTAGGGTAATCCTACATGTTAAAATGAAATCAAATTCTTTATTCATGGTAACGCACTGTAGTGCTTACATACGTCAATTTAATTGGATCTTACTTACTATAGAATATTATAAAACGTTTATTACTATTTATTATTTAAAATATTTAAAAAAATATTATTAAAAACATTGATAAAGGCAAAACCCGAAATAGGAAGACACAGATAGAGTTCCTCACGAAAAAAAAAAAAGATTTTCATGACAAGCGCAAGTAAATACAATTTTATATTTTTATATTGCAAATCTAGATTTCTCATTATTATTACTTAATAATAAAAAACTTATACAATATTTAATAAAACAAACTTATACGATATATAATAAAAAAAAACTTAGACAATATTTTTATTAAAACAAAACAATAAAACATTTAAAAACGCTTAAAAAAATTGAAAGATTTAAATACGCAATAATTAGGCGTAGTTTGCCAGGTCAGGTTCCGGCCTTATGCACACAGTGTATATATATATATAAATATTTTATCGTGCTTTCCCTAAATCATAACTTTGTTATTGTCACATAAAGCTATAAAATTTGGTATGTAATATTTAGTAGTATGTAGTATTCAAGTTTATTTTAGTATTTATCTTTATTTTGTTATATACTAAATAAAATTGCTACCGTAGATAAATGTAAGTCTTATTAAAATAATATGTCATCTAAATATGAGAATTTTACCTCGGTTTTGCTAAGGTAGATAGGCCCATTTAACTGAATTAGACAAAATTCTTATTGACAACAGACAATTTTATTATGTGTAAGCGATAATTGTTACGTTTATGGGAAAAGTGGTATAAAGCAAAGTGAAAAATGAGTTAACGTAAATTTAACAATAATGAAAATAATTTTAATTTTACTTAAAAATATTTTGGCTATTTTGGGAACTTTTTTAATTGAAAAGCCTGAAAAATTGCCAAAATTATTTAAAGTAAATGTTAAATTAGTATTTTAACTGTTGTTCAATTTACATTAACTCAATTTTCCCATTTTTTAACCTATCCCACTTTTTCCATACACGCTCCAATAAGTTATTGTGCAAATTTAAAATATTTCACTAAATATTTTATTAAAAAAATATATAACAAAAGCTATTTATAATTTAACTATATATATATATATATATATATATATATATATATATATATATATATATATATATATATATATATATATATATATATATATATATATATATATATATATATATATATATATATATATATATATATATATATATAATGAACAAGTTCATTAGAAAAAATATGTATAGCACCTGAAGCCTTTATTATAGAAATTCAAAAATATATATGTTTTTAGGGTTTTTGTCTGTTTTCCTTGTTTTCCAAATTATCGGGAGTTAAAGTACCACGACCTATGTATTTTTAAAAATAGTTTTAAACGCTTTTTACGATTGTCTTAATATCTTAAAAAAAAATTAAAACCTTTAACAAAAAACCTAATATTTAATAATTTATGGACACAATTTTTTTTTTCATTTTTAACTACACTCGTAAATTTTATCGTTTTTAAGATTACGACCTTATATTATATTGCTTTAGTTTTTAAGCGCTTACAAAATTCTGATTTTGAAAAAGTTGCGCATACTTGTTATAAATCATCTTGCATAATATTTTCCCGCGCAGGTTAAACTTCTAAAACTTTTAAAAATCTCTGATCGTTTAAATGTTTTTAAGTTTATATTAATTTATTAATATATTATTTTCCCGTTAAAGTGAGATACACAAATTTGAGCAAACTTTCATTTCATTCAGCTATAACTTTTGTAAAAACCATTTAAAATCCAACTTTGTGCAAAACAAAACAGAAAGTAATTCAGATAATTGTAGACTGTTTAAAACTAATGATACACTACAATACACGCGGTAGTTGTATAAGAGAGTGAAAGTTGTAATAATGAAAGGTGTTTCAATAAAAGCGCTACTGTTTTGTCACTGGGTACTGGTACTTGAATGTACCGCATTTTAGGTGGGGCTGCAAAGTACGTTGAACCCCACCTGTGACTATATACATACTGTGTGGATATCATAAAAATTTTAGTAGATCCTACCTTTTATGCCTATAAATCCCCTTTTATTCAAGTTTCCTGTATTATCGAAGTCTGAAATTTAGACGTTATACAATAAATACTGATACAGTATATTTTTAAATAAAAACTTTTTTGTCTTTTGAATAATGACTTAAACTAAAAGAAGTCTTTGGCCTCAATTAGGCTAAAACATGCAAATATCTTTTATCCAGAAGGATTCTCTACAAATCAGCACCCTAACTAACTCCGAAATGTTTTCTGTGTTAGACAATTTTATGGTTCAATAACACTAAAATCTTGGACCTCTATTGTATCTATTTGTTAATTTGTACTCAACGTTTTGGTGAGTGATGTATCTCCAACCGTTTTTAAGTGGTTTGGGATTTAAATAATGTTAATGTTAATGTCATACTTGTTTACGATTTTGCTGATCTTCTTCGAAATTCGCTTAACATATGGAATTATTATAAATGTTTGGTTTGGTTCAGTCAGTATTATTTTGTATTGAAGCTTATCGATCTTTTCCTTAATCAGTTTTTCATTGCAACCTTTTTTTTTGTATTTTATGACAACCCACAAAGGATTGATGCCTAAGTGCTAGAATACAGTGGGTGCCGGATTTTTCGATATCTAACCCATTTTTCCCCAGTTTCGTCAACGTTGTCCAAACATTTCACAGCATCTTTTAGACAACGCTGTAGTGCCACCACAGACGTTATTTTTTAAATAACCACTACCTAAATGTGACTCCCAGGCTACGGATTAAACTCAGATCGCAAGCAGATAATCTGTCCATGATGCTACCGAGGAGACGAGTTTTGCTTAAAATCCCGAGTTAAATAAATAATTTCTTTTTGCAGAGATTCTTAACTGTTATATAAGTCACTGCGCGGTTATTTAGGGTACATAGGACCCCTTGGTTCATTCCGTTGAAGTTATTATAATTTCGGCGTAAGTATTGTCCAGTCTGGGTTAACTTTTTTCGTATACTTCATTATGTACTTTTACTAAAAACGTCGAGGCAAGGTACAGCCGAATTTCGCTCCTTTTCCATTATGAATATAATACTAGATCGAAGGCAACACTCAACACAAGGCTTAACTCAAGGTGTTAGCATACCGTGCTGATGAGTGAATGACAACCTGTGCCTTAAACAGGTGTCTTCAACGGTGCCTCTGAGATACTGGTCGACCTCTCAGAGTATCTAGCGTTACTGCGGTAATGCGGGGCTCTGCCGTGGTGGACTATTACTTCTCTAGCTCCAAACAGAAAGCGGACAGAACCGCTTTCAAAAAAAAAGTGACAAAGGTGCGCTGACCGAAACGAATAAATCCGTTTTGAGAGGTGCCACTGAAGGTCACAAGCAGATAAAGACCCGCCGTCCGAAACGGGTGAATCCGTTTCGAAAGGTGCCCCTGAAGTCACAGGCGCCTGTTTCACGGGGAAGGGCTAATCCATCCCGAACAAACAGCGGTGCTTAGGAAGGGTTCCCTGAATCCAAACAGATCCGCCTTTATAGGAAAAAGAACAGAAAGCGGATAGGACCGTTTTCATAGGGTAAGGCCGGAGATGCGGCCTCAGAAAGAACATCTGGTTCCTGTACCGGACCAAAGAAGCTACCCACGTCACTAGACCAGGAGAGGAGGGCATGACGGATCTAATCGTCTGCTCGTCATACTCTCCAGGAGACAGGGAGACCAGAACACATCAGAGCACATATTGTGCTTGTGTAAGACACGAGTAAGACGAGATGTAAGAACTCTCTTAAAATCTGGTATCGGATTTATTAAAAGTCCAATCCTATTGGGAGAAGTATAAAAAGGTGTGAGCCACAATAGACCGAGCGGTCGCAGTGGAGGGCGTAAAAAGTCCACTCACTTTAAACCTACCTACCCTACCTAGAGGTTAGGAAGTTAATCTGAAGAACAAAAGAATTTGTTGCTAGTACTGTGCCCTGGCATTAAGCTGGTGAAAGCTGAGAGAGTGATCATCTACAATAACTGGTATACGACGAAGAAAATAGAAACAGAAAAACCAAAAACAAAGTTTAAGTGGCAGACCATTGAAAGTAATTTTGTGAAAGAGCGTATCATGCCCGACCTGGTCAAACCCATAGACATATTAAAAGCAACGATCTGGGATTCGCCAAGGCACTCAAGAGACTTGTTCCAGTTATGTGGATCTTTTGTAATGGATTCCGTAATATCTGTCATGTTTAATTTTGGGTTTATTTAAATAAAAAAGTCTACTTATGAAAGTACAAAATAAAACTAAATACATTCAGTTGATTTTACTAGAATTTCGTATTTTACCTTGGTATCTAGTTTTCAAATAAAATTGATAATCAGAATAGTTATTAATTGCATTGAGTAAAATATTTTTGGTGTTTATACTGATAATACCACTAATGAAATAAATGCCTGAAAATAGTTGGATACCATAAAATGCCTTGCATTATGTTAAACAATATTTATATATTATAGTATAATGACTGTTATTACTGGCATAATAAATGATATTGTCAATCGCAAATTAGACCTACCAATAACTCCATCCTGATTGAGGTAAAGGGTAAAGCGTTTTTTGCTTTGCTTTCTTGCTAAATACTTTTGATACAGACGTTTTTCAAGTTATTGTTTTCAAGTTGTCAAGTTATTAAAAATATAGAAAAATGAAGACACATTAAAAACTTTCGATTGATCAGATTTGTCAAACTGTCTTAAATTTGGTCAAATAAACAGGTGCGCTTATGGTTAGCTACATGCTTCGAATTTAAAAGCATTCACTGAAGTTAAACTGGATACATTAACATTTGCCCACATTTATTGCTAACAATAAAACCAAAAGGTTCCAAAGCTGAGATTCTGGAAAAATATAAGGGAAGGGAAAGTCAACATAAAGATCACATGTCCTTGTTGCTCTTAAAGCTATTTCATAAGTTTGTCACTGCTTTGAAAGAGATAAAGAAAAGGAATGTCAAACAAATTGCTTATAGAATCGGGCCCCAGCATGCATAACTCCAATTTCTACCCCCAAGGCATTTTAAAGAAAATGTGTTTTAGAGGTTCCTGTTTAAAAACACCTTGTAATAATAATTGTTAATTCAAGTCAAAATTATTCCAGTCAGTAAAATGAAAATCTTGTTATTTTTTGCAAATAGCTGAAGAGTAACAGAGTTGCTTTAAAACATTATTTTGAAAAAAAAATGGTTAACATTTTACTTATCGGACCTCTCGATTTTGATGATTTTTTGCACAAGAAGATAAAAAAATCTCAAATGGATAATACGTCCTAAAAATCCTTCTTCTTGAAACTGACTACTATCAAATAGGAACATTCACTAAATTAGGCACTTACATATCAAACAAATCCACTAAAATTTACCATAAATTTTATTGCCTATTTTTAGTAAAAAAATCGGCGAGGAATCCGATAAGTAAAGTTTTATCAAAAAAATGTTATACTATAATTTATTTTATTTATTTTCTGCAATAAACTTGTCTATAGGTACTACCTCGTGGATATTTTATCTAGCCTCAGGTATCTACCAACGAATAGATACGTTCACAGCGAAATACACTCTTTCCTACTAGTAGGGATTAGTATGTACCAGCATAGTGTAATAATATGGCATTGCTCTTATCAGTTTTAACACCTTAATAAAAAGGTGTAACGTAATAACTACAGCAATAAATTTAGTGAAACTACAGTTTCTATTCGAAGCTTTCATAGTACTTTAGATTACTGTTAGCAAATTCTTTAAAAAAAATTTGAGATTAATATTTTTATCTAGTTAGTCAATATTATTACAAAATATTTTTTGGGTTTCTTATCAGACATGCAAGATCGCTCCAGGTTCCAGGGTAAGATATGGGCAGTCTAAGATTTTTTTTATTTAGTCTCTGAAGGCTTAAAAAATAAGTCCTATTGTACCGTTGGTGTCTTAGGTAAAGAGAAAGTTAATTAACACGGGACTTAAAATCTTGAAGGTTTGTAGGAAAAGGGAATACTTCCGCAGGCAGCAGATTTCAAAGTCTCGACACTCTAGTGAAAAAGGAGCGAACAAATTGGGAAGTTTGGGGCCTCTTCAGATGGACTGTATATAAGAGTGACACTAGGTTTTGCTCTATTGGGAGCTGCTAGAGAAGATTTTTTTTCGATAATTCCTTTACCCTAAAACTGTGAAAATACCTATAATAGATCCCCTTCAACTTATCGACGGGCAAGAGAACTGATATTGATGCTATACAATTATTTTTATTAAAAAATATCGACGCACATTCTTTGATTTCACGCTTTTTTTTTGAAGAAGTATTCTGTTGAAATACTAAAAATGTTCCACTTTACTTTTTGATTTAAAATGCCAGTTGACACATTTTTAAATTATGGATTGTTTATATATGCTTGATCTTCTCTTATGCGTTTGGATAACGTTTTAGAAGTTTCACCCATATAAAATTTATTGTATTCACAAGGGATTTTCTAATTGACATTCTTTGTATATTCGTAAACATTAAATGGTTCTGTTTTTGTTCTATAAGAACTAATAGTTTTATGTGTTCCAAGCCCGGTACGAATGTTAAATGTATTACCTATTCGTAAAATTTTCTCTGAAAAGCGTTTTCGGTTGTGAGACTTTGCATACGTTTAGGCTAAATCTAAAAGATATATAGATCTTAAAATTTATAATATTCTATACTCTTTGTGTTTATATATCGGATATATTGTAAATAGTTATTAAAAAAATAGTTGCTTGTGATAAAGTTGCATCGGTGGTTTTGAACGGTCGCCTAAAAGGCACCTCGATATGCTAACGTATTCAAAAGCAGATTTTCGGCCCTTTATAACTTGGTAATATTTTTATAGGGTAGAGGTTGGTGTAAAACTGTCCTGATAAGACAGGTTTCAATTAGATTTCCTTCGTGGTTTAGTATTAAAAAAATGTATTCATTCGAGTAAAGTTAGTTCATCTATACCTACCCCCTGCACACTTTGCTTTTGTTGAAATCACCGATCAAGTCACTTGTTTACATTCTATGAAAAGTATAGTTAAATTATTATCTATACCACTTTAACGTACTGATCTTTTTATCTCTTAGGGTGTAAGTCTGATTTAATTCAAAAATTGTTTTAGAATAAAGGTAATTAAATATAATGCATACGAAAGGAGGACTGGAGAGAACATTTAAGCAATATACGGGTTTTTGCTCTGATGAATATTGAAAGCTGGTAAGATATACACCAGGTTTTTGTTTTTACATGGAATATATCACTTGGCCTGGTTTTTCCGTTGTAGAATAGCCCACGAAGGCTAAATTGGGTGCCTGGTTTTAAGATATTTAACGTATTTTGCTCCAGATTCATCAAAGATGTCTAACTTACAAAACATACACCTTTAGTGATGCATGTCACCTTTTAGTGATTCCATTAGTGAATTACTACCTCTTTACCACCTCTTCTTAACATTTGAGTAATCCCACTCAGAGGGAAGCTATATAGCTTATTGTGCAATGCGAACTACACACAGCGATATACAGGGTGTTCGAAAAATAGACGAAGATATTGTAATGGGCGATTCCTTCTTTAAAGTTATGAGAAAAAGTTTCTCTAAACATGGGTCCGAAAAGGTACAGTTTACAAGATACAGGGTGATAATTTTTTTAAAAAATATTAATTTTTTTATTAATATTTTAAAAAAATATTTACTCGATTCTTTTAAAATCTGGCAATATTATTTATTGTATTAAGAGGCTAATTTAGCCCTAAATAGATTAAAATTATAAGGTCCACTGGCGTCCCGGAGGCATCTAAGCGAATAAAATTGGCAAAAAAATGTACGCCACTGCCTTTTTTGCAACTTTAATATTTGTTGTTTGATTAAGCGTCTTCAACAACTTCTTTAAATCTTGTATTTTTTCCTATCTCACTTGGCTTTCAATTAAAAAAAAATAAAAACAGTTTTATTGCATGCCACTGGACAAAATTGGTTTATTAATTTTTGCTAAAAAATGACAGTTGCCTTGGCAACCAAAAAATATTTCTGCATGGAGGTTTGACACTGACAAGCGTCAGTTCTTATAGAAAATAATTATTCACGTAATTTTCTTGACGAAATTTCTCTAAAAAGTTTTTCTTTGGTTTTTGTGATGGAAAATTACAATCTTGAGGAAATGACAGACATGCATGTAATGTATGCACGTGCTTACAGTAACTGTTATGCAGCGAGGCGCCTGTATGCAGAAGCGTTTCCCCAAGGGCAACTTCCAGATAGTAAAACCTTTGAGAGCGTAGACCGTAGATTACGGGAAAGAGGTAAATTTTCTTATTTCTTTTTTGTACCAGGACTATAGCAGCTCGATTAAGGGATGATCATTCCAACAGCACTGTGTGGCAGGTTCTCTCCGAACAACTTTTGTATCCGTATCATGTTCAACGTGTGCAGGCATTACTACTAAGAGATTTTCTGCACCGTTTCCAGTTTTGCCAATGGTATTTCGAAATGGTTAATAATAACAGAAATTTTAATACAACCATACTTTTTACGGACGAAGCTGGATTTCGGCGGGATGGTATTGTTAATTTCCTCCAGAAAATCCTCATGCTTATGTACAATGTCGTCACCAGGAACAGTTTTCTTTAAATGTGTGGATGGGTATTGTAGGTGACAATTTAATTGGCCCACTTTTTACCCTTAAGATTAAACGGCGAATCTTACTTAGAGTTTCTTTAACAAGAATTGTCCGTACTGCTGAAAGAAGTTCCTCTAAATGTACGTAATCAAATAACTTTTATGCACGATGGAGCTCCTTCTTATTTTAGTATAGCTGTTAGAACTCATTTAAATAAAACCTTTGGGAAAAATTGGGTTGGAAGAGGTGGACCAATTCAATGACCACCTCGCTTCCCTGGCTTAAATCCAATAGATTTTTATTTATGGGGACACCTTGAAACTCTGGTTTACGCTACTCCCACACAAACAATAGAAGAGTTAAGAAATAAAATTGTAAATGTTTGCAAAGAAGTGAGAAATTGACCTCGAATTTTTGCTTGAGTTCGTAGTTCAATGATTCGTCGAGTGAGAAGGTGTACATAAATAGATGGTGGACATTTCCAACATTTGTTGTAGCTGTTGTTGCACTAAAACTCTTTCCTAGAAATGTTTTTGATTTTTTGTTTTCCAGGAAACCTGTGATTTTTTTTAGCAAAAATTAATAAACCAATTTTGTCCAGTGGCATGCTATAAAACGGTTTTAATTTTTTTTCTCGAAAACGAAGTAAGATACGAAAAAAATACAAGAGGTGAAGAAGTTGTATTTTTAGAGGCTTAATCAAACAACAAATATTAAAGTTACAAAAAAGGCAGTGGCATATATTTTTTTGCCAATTTTATTCGCTAAGATGCCCCTGGGACGCCACTGGATCTTAGAATTTTAATCTATTTAGGGCTAAATTAGGCTCTTAATACAACAAATAATATTGCCATATTTTAAAAGAATCGAGTACATATCTTTTAAAATATAAATAAAAAATTAATATTATTTTAAAAAGTTATCACCCTGTATCTTGAGAACTGTGCATTTCCGGACTCATATTTATAAAAAAAAATTCTCATATTTTTAAACAAGGAACCACCCTGTATGGCTTTGCAGTTCTAACAAAGAGCGGTACCTCATCGCAGCAATTTTTTTAGAAATATAAAAAAGTGCTTTTTAGTTATAATTGATGTTTATATTTAGAAAAAGCAAAAGCAAAAGCTACCGTGATCAGCAAAATTTATCGTGATCAACAAAATCTATTTACTAACTAATAACCAAGAGGGTATCTTAGCAGACAAGACAATTAGTGTTTTTTTTTTAAATAGTCAAAAAAATTTGATTTACCATAACTACGGACGGCCTGTATTGAATTTACTGGTTGGTCGAAAAATTGGGGCAATGCAATAAAGTAATAAAGTTTACAATTTTCTAAGGCCTAAGGTCAACATTTATACAGATGTCCGGGAAAAGTACGTTAAGTTTTTAATTTACAGATACAATATTTTTATGGAAGTTTATTGACCATTTAATACTCCAACTGAACATTACAATGGTAAAGTATGAGGAGACGAAGAAAATTTATTACTCATTGAAAATATTAAGTTAAAAAATGACGTAGTAAGTAATTTAGTCATGTTAAGTAATGTGCTACTGTTTGCTAATTCATTACACATTTTTCGTCTTCTCTAGTATCTTATTAGTGCCCGTTATAAAAAGAATTGATTGAGACAAACATTGATCTTAGGGTTAACCATTAATAATGAATGAAGAACAAAAGCTATTTATCATACTGGAAGTGAGTTTAAGTTTTAGTCAAAAGTCTTTCATGACAAAATCAACAACCGCTTTTTATTCTCAAAATTATTCAAATATTTTGTCCCACAGATAAGAGAATTTAAAATAATATTACTTAAGATTATTAGATATTTTCAGTTGTCTCTACAAATTTTAATACAAATAAATTATACACTTAACTAATTTACTTTTATTTACTGTAAATAAAAACTTTTATGGCATCATGCATTGGTAAGAGTAGTGTTTTAACAATTCTATAGAATGGGATAAAAATACAATAACTCTACACTAGTTAGTTCTACTCCAATCAAAGCCGATCATATCTGGTATACAGATGGCTCCAAGACCAACAAGGGTGTAGGAGCTGGCATCTATGGAGATAAGCCTAGAGAAAAGGTAATCTTAAGTCTCGGTCAGCACGCCACGGTTTTCCAAGCGGAAATCGCAGCAATAGTGCATTGCGCCGTGAGGATTAAAGAAAAAGGGAGTAAAGGAAAAAATATCGTCATTTACTCAGATAGCCAAGCGGCCCTGAAGGCCATCAGTTCCCCAAAAGTTAATTCCAAACTAGTCGGGGACTGTATACAGACCCTGGAAAAAGTCGGCTTGGCAAACAAACTTACGGTAGCCTGGGTACCAGGCCACGAGGGCCATCCAGGCAACGAAGAGGCCGACGACCTAGCCAAAAGAGGATCAGCCGCGGAAATGATAGGCCCGGAGCCATTCTGCGGTATCTCGGCAGGTCTCTTCAAAGCATCTATTAAGAGTTGGGTAGACAGACAGTTTCAAAGCTGGTGGGTACAAACACCGGGACAACGACAGGCAAAGCAGTTCATTAAGACCCGCTCGGCCAAGTTTACATCGGACCTACTGAGCCACAGCCGTAAGGTCGTAAGGATAACGGTAGGTCAACTAACAGGACATTGTAAACTCAACAAGCACCTGGAAAGAATAAACCTGGTGGAGGATAGCCTGTGTAGGTTCTGCCAGGAGGCTGAAGAAACAGCCTTACATGTGTGGTGCCATTGCGAAGCACTATGCAGGCTTAGGTTTACTAGGCTTGGGGAGGAGAAGCCAAAACCGACAAGTTATATGGAGTGGCCAGTGTCGAGACTCTGGAGTCTAATTAAGAAGACGGGCTTGGACAAGGTACTCTAAAGAACGATAGGAGAAACCACAATAAATCTGGTAAGGTTGCAGTGGTGGAGGTCATTTTTCGCCATCTCCGCTCAAATAATCTAATCTAATCTAATCTAGTTCTACTAACTAATATAACTATCACTTATAAACCAACATTAATTTTCTACAATACTAATACCTTTATTTTTTTGGTAAATCCCCTATAATTGCTCCCACCCAAACTTTGGACTTTAGTTCCCCCCGACAATGATTCCTTAAAAAAATTTTTTTTGGTAGGCAACGGTGGTGATAAATACGATTCTTTATAAGTCCAAAGAAATAGAGCTCGTTCTGTACTTTTTTAAAGGAGTAAATAAGTTTGTTGTTAAATTTTATAACTGAAATTATGTAAAATAAACAAATATTTTGTGTCAATTAGTAATTAGTAATTCGTGTTACCTAAATTAAATTAAAATAAAATAAAAAAATCTTTGGAAATAATTTAAGTAATAAATTAGATCATTGCTTTATTTATATTGTAAATTTGGCCCCAGACAAGTTTTTTTATTTGGCTACGCCAAGTTTTTTTCTCTGTGTTTGTTCTCAAATTAACGATTCTCTTTTTAATATTTATTTTTTTTCAAACCAGTTTAAGGCTGTTTAGGAAAACAAGCTCAGGGTAATACAGATGTCTTAAATCATTAACAAATTTAATTTATCAATATATATGAGTTGCCGAATTTTCCCTTGTAACTTTTAAAAATTACTCTAAATTTCATAAACAGAAAATTTTCTCCTCTTTGAACCTTCTTTGTATCAGACCTTGCTGGAAATACTGTTTCTATGTTTTTTCCACAACACTTGATTTCATCCAATGAAGAGCCCTTCCGGCTTCATTAATGACCCTACTCTGGCAAGAAAGCTTAATCCTCCTGCTTATTCACAAGCTGTAGAGGTCATTTCTTTCTTTTATAAACATTTCTACGGCTTCTGTACAAAGAAGTTATCCAGTATAATTTCTTTGCTTGCAGTGTTCAATCTTCTTCTTCTAGTCCCGTATGCTCCGCGCACATGGAGGTCATTTGACCAATCTCCTTATCTCCTCAGGATAAGGGTGTTTTCTTCAGCTTGACGAAACAGTTTTGCGGCGTCTGCTATTTCACTCCCGTCTCTGATGTTACGCAACCAGGAGTGCTGCTTTTTACCAGGTCCTTGGCGACCTTCAATTTTTCCTTGGAATATGAGTTTCGGGATGGAATATCGTTCACCACGAGGTATATGACCCAAATAGGACATTTTACTATGTTTCACAATATTCATGAGTTGTCTTTCGGTATCTGCTCTTCTGAGTACTTCATTAGTAGTGTTATCGGTCCACGATATCCTTAACAGCCTTTGAAGGGTACACATTTCCTAAGCTTCTATGCGATTTATTCATCTTACTTTAACAGACCACGTTTCAGCGCCGTACAGAAACACGGGCTATACGTAACATTTAACTACTCTAAGTCGCAAATCCAAGAGCAAGTCTCTATGCAGCAACATGATCTTTAGCTTCAAAAATGTTGTTTTAGCCATACCTACTCTGGTTTTGATTTATTCATCACAATCCCACTTATTATTAATGATAGCACCCAGGTACCTGAACCTGGAAACCTCCTCGGTTGTCTCTCCATTAATCACGATGCGGGGAACCGCGGGCGCGGGCTGTCTAGCAATCCTCATTACTTTTGTTTTTGATATATTAATATTTAACCCGTATTTTTCCATGGGCATTTATTCCGTCAATCAGAATTTGCAGCTCCTCGACCGTACTTGCTATAACGATTATATCGTCGGCATCTCCTAAATTATTTAGGGCCTGCCAATGACCCTATTCTGACAAGAAAGCTTCATTCTCCTGCTTACCACGGGCTGTATAGGACATTTCTTTCTTTTATAAACACTTCTACGGCTTTTGCACGATGAACTTATCCAGTATAATTTCTCCTTTTGCAGTGTTTATAGGGTAACTTTTATGCATTCTTTTACAGTCTATCTGGGGAAATTCCCACTCTATTTGTTCCTACATCCCTAAAATTGTAAGCTGTATAACCTGTTGTAAGCTGTATAACCTATTGTAAGCTGTATAACTGTTCCACTTCAAACTTCAAAATTTTTAAGTGTCGTGTTAATAAACTGCTTCTTACTTCACCTAAAACACTCCGGGGTAACTTTATACACAACTGTGACCCGTCCTAAGATAATAAAAACAATGTTCAATAACTCACTAGAATTGAGTTGAATCAGGGATGTTGCGAATATTTGCACCCGCTTCCGCAATTGCAGAACTTCCGCATCAATTAGGACATCCACATCCGCTTACACATCTGCAATAAATCTAGGCGGAGTTTCATGCGGATGCGGATGTCGCACAAGTTGCTCTACAAGAAAGAAATTAGGTGGATTCGTCGAGTGCCTTGTGCCGTCCACACGTGATCATCAACATATGAACGTTATGAACATTTCGGGTATTAAGTGGTCCAAGGGAACAATTGATTAGTAGCGGGTTTAATTCACGAACCTCCGCGTAGCAGACTTGACCCCGTGAAGGAAATATTGCTTTTTATTAAATATAATGCTCAAATTCTTAACTTCCACACTAATTAATTGGATAGGTAATAAAATTATTAAATAAATACAATTCTTTTTTTTTTTTTTACTTCCGTACCAATATAGTTTCTTGTAAAAAAACAAGATCCGCATCCGCATCCCTGGATGTGGGCCTTCAAAAATCGGCTTCCGCATTTGCGGATGTGAAAAAATCTACATCCGCAACATCCCTGAGTTGAATATTAAATTTGTAAGTTAGTTTAATTAAAAAAAAATAGGTAATGATTTCGTTTTTTTTCTTTATTAATAAAATAACGTAAATTCCTGATTTTTCCAAGATAAAAAAAAATACTTTAAACCTTTTATCTTATCGCATCGCTATAAAACACGGAATTTAAAAACAAACCTAACAATATTATTTTAAAGCACAAATAAAATTATCCAATTAATTTTTAGCGTAGCCAGGCAGGCTAAAGAATTTTTTTTAGTTTCTTTTTCTGTCGGTCAATATTGTGAAAGAAAATACTGAATTTTTTCTTTCATATTTTTTACCCTTTTATTCAAACACCCCTATTTAACTGTTTAAGTTCATTAACTCTTTCTCTTGTGTTTAAATTACCATTAGCAGATATGCATAGACGTAGAAAACTTTTTTATAGTATTTAAATTTATTGATCGAAGGGTTTTTTTTTTCTGTATTAAAGCCTAAATTTACCCACTACCACCCGCTCAATTAAAACTATGAAAAAAGTTTAAAATATTACCGACCTAAATCGGATGCACAGTCCTTAAACTGTCGATCAGTTTTACAGCACAATTAGAGATTGTCTAAAACATAACATAAATAATTTTAAAAAAGTCACAAAATAAGATAAATTACAGATAATGATTCATACCGATAAAGCTAGATGGCGACGATGCTGATGGGGAAGGTTGCGTCAGCTGTTAAAAAATGTATAAAACTATTTTATGAACTCTAAAAAAATTAATAGCTTTCGCTATCTCTAACTCCTAAAGGATGTACTTAAAATGCTACTCAAAGTCCAATAAATGCAGCAAAACTTGACAATAACTTATGCCCTATCGCTTAATGTTGCCAAATGTTGTTCTATAATCTTTTTTAGGAATAACAGGAGAGAGCAAACGTGATATGCAGTGGGAAATCATCCATTGAATGCTGTTGAAAATGTCACAGATTTGGGGATTCTTTTTGATTCACAAATAACATTTTGGGAGCACTACAACTACATCACAGGGAAAGCTTTACAAATGTTGGGTTTTATTTTGAGGGCATGTGCAGATTTGTCTGTGAATTCTTTGCGACTACTGTACTCTTCTCTTGTCAAATCCCACCTTGATTATACCTCTATTGTATGATCACCTTTTTATAATATCTATATGACCCATATATAGAATAGAATTTGTTAGGTATATAAGTAATAAGCTGGACAGAGTCGAGAAAGTGTCCGCTGATTTTAATCAGCCCCGGTTAGGGTTAGAGAATATTCAGCGACATTGGTTTATTTCCAAGTTAATTAATGGCAATATTGACTGCCCTACGTCTTAGCCAAATTCTAGGTTGATACTCAATCACTTAGGAGCAATCAGGTTTTTTTTCTGATCCCATTTCATCGGACTAAGGCCTGGTTGTACAAAAGACGTTCAATCCGAAGTTCCTGATCATCGGGTTCAACGGAAAAAAACTCCTTGTACATAGTTTCAGACGGAATTGTGTTGATCTTGAAATCCATTTGGGCGTCAAGATGAGTTCAACCCTTTTTAGTAATTTTTAACGTCATTCTTTTGACAGATAAGTTGTGTTTAAATATTTTGTTTCTATATTTTTAAAGTTGAACTTATTTTTTTTATAATTAAACATGGATCTTGAGAAATATTTTACAACACAACGCGATTTTGAGAATAACTAATAATGTTGCACCTCTCAGCCCATAGTATACAGAAATAGACCAGATCATTTGGAATGACAATAATTTAAGGCCAGATTTATAACAAGCTGTGAGATTTACATTGAGAAATTTTTGAACAAATTATCTTTATAACCTAATAAGATTTTATTGTTTAAATACATTTGATTTTAAGTTTAAATGTCTATTTATTTTTGTAGAAACCATGCACAACACTACTAAAATGTGTATGCATTGCTTTACGAGAGGTATCAAAGTCAACGGCAAGTCGAAAAATATCTAGAGATGGTTTAAGAATCAGTTGCCCAATTGGGGCTAAAATTGATGAAAATTCCAAGAACTGAATCTGAAATTAACATTGTGAGGCAAGGATTTTTTAGCATTGGAGCCATGGATGGAACGCATAATAAAATTCAATCTCCTGAGGGGCAGATGCAGAAAATTACAGGAACCAAAAAGTATTGTGTGAGAAAAATGTAAAATTAAACAAAAAAAAAACAAATACAATAATACAAAAATACATACTCATAATTATTATTACGTTTTTAATAAAGTGTTTGATTAGGTTGAGGCAATTTTCTTCTTTTTTTTGTGGGCTTTGCAACTGATAGTTTAGGTAAACCTGCAGTGGTACAATACTCAAAATTCTTAACTGGGTTCAACAGTGAACTGCAGTTGAAGAAAACTTGTGTTGAACCATTGTTTGTACAACCGGCCCTAACTTTGGTATTCACGCTCCAATATCGCGATCCCTGGCTTATTTAATTTCTCAAGCTAAATGGATCATTTTGAAAGCTCACTTAATGTGTTCAGTAACCAGTATTATGAATTGAGAAATTAGTGAATGTATGTGTATATATTTGTTTTTTAAACTTATATTTTTAGATTGTAATATTTTATACGATTTTAAAGTTGTTATTTGATTGTAATAATTTTTTTGTATATTTTGTGATAATAATATTATAATGAGGCATCCTGTAAATTGTTTAAAATAAAATAAATACCTAAAAAAATAAACAAATAAAATAAAATAAAATTGTAGTAAACACTTTGTGCGAGCCGCTGAAAATTGGGCCACTTTAAGTGGAAAAACTTCAATTTTTATAAATAAATAGAAATTAAAGAATCTTGAATCAACCGCAGAACTGTTTTTACCAATGGACAAATAAATTTCGTATGCATGCTGAAAAATAATCTTTATTTAGTCCTAGTACTTATTATAAAAGTTTTTTTATTAGACTGTTTATAAAAAAATAATAATTTTTGTTAATATCGACAGCTTTATTCATAGCCAATGTATTTATAAATAATATTATATAACCACTGTTAAAGGTTATATAATCACTTTTATAACTGTGTTTTTTATAGTACATATTTTTGGCTGCATTCTCTGATCATATCTGTTTACTTATTTCTGTTATCTAAAGTAAAACAAAAGTGACATAACATTAATTAATTAAAAGAAAAACACAACTGTGATCCGGATCAACTAAATTTGTTTCTAAAATATTGATAAAATAGATACACGTACTTCTACACCACTGCACAAAAACCACATGATAAATTCTGTTGATGAAGTTTGTCGTGTATATTAAGACATGTGGTTAATGTGTTTGATATTTACACTTGATGTTGGTTTTTAATTAGATCATTTTCAGTGCAACTGAGAGTCATCTAGAATTTCCTTGCTGGTTAGGACTAAAAACCATTATTTCAACCAATAAATAATAAAACTAGTGCATAAATTTAAAAATTAAAATGTACGTATGTGATTTCACTTGTATATTTATAAATAAATTATATATATATATATATATATATATATATATATATATTATATATATATATATATATATATATATATATATATATATATATATATATATATATATATATATATATATATATATATATATATATATATATATATATATATATATATATATATATATATATATATATATATATATATATATATATATATATATATATATATATATATATATATATATATATATATATAATATATATAAATTTTGCCTAAAATAAAAAAAAATTAGGTAGATTTTCTAGATTGGAATATATTATTAAATATTTCGGTTAAAACATGTACTAATCAGAAAGTACTAATAAAAAAAACTGAATAAAGTTGTTGTAAAATCAGCCATACGGATATTAAAATAAAAGGCTTTTGGAATCAGAAAATAATTTAAATATCTGGAAACATGACAATGGACACATCTTAACCCATGTTTGTATTAACGAGCCATTACTTTTATTGAGAATATCCTTGCAAATCAAGGATAGTGGGAACCTCATCATTTTAATAAAGTTTATGTATAAGAATCATTGAAAATTAGACAAAAATGGTTATAAAAATCACCATGTTTAAGGATTTTCCCTGCAAAAAAAAGCTTATACATGTACAATATTCAGTAATAACTAATTGTTAATATTTGCTAATATTATTTTTATAACTCTTGGTAATATCGCAAATTATTACACACTAACTTACATTATTATCTATGACCTAATAACTATTAAAGAATATTTTAAATTAATTTACTGATAAATGTCGATATAAATGGTGTTAAATTTGTTTTGACGACACAGTTTTAAGGTTTGTAATTCATTGGCGGATTTACACATTTGCCGCCAGTATGCTATTCAAATTTTGCTACAATTCCACATCCTAGTTCACAATGAAATCAATTTTTTGTCAATAAAATTGTAACTTTAAGATTTGTGCACTATCGTCCAAATTACACCACCTTTTTTCTGTAATTAGAATAACTTTGAACCAAGGGATCGATGTGTCAGTTCCTAGATTGTTTTTTTCAACCCAATGATTTTGTTAAGGTTGCCCAAGTAATAGTTTTTGGATATACAGGGTGGCCGGCCATATTTTGACCCATTTTAATCGAGAATAACTTTGGAACAAATAAAGGTATCCAGATGCGGTTTTTGCAGATGCACTTATATTTCTTTAAAGTTTATTCTCGTATCTTCACGATTTTATTGTGACATTCCATTAGCTCAAAAACAAAATGGCCGATTTTCCATTATAGGACAACTATGTTATTTTAAATGGAACACCCTGTATATGTTTCTATATTTTCAAAATTTAATCTTTCCCCTTTAAAAAAATGTAACACAAGCTATGGTTATCTCAAAAAACAACGTATTTATTGACCTTCGAAAAATTGACTGCATGTCGACCAACAATATTATTTAACAATTAAAATTTGCTTCATATGTTAAAAAAGGATCGCCAAAGGTTTAGGTTATCAAAAATAATAGTTACAATAAGGTTACATTACTTTTAAAAACTACTGTAAATGTTGAAAATGCCTTCCGCCGACTTCGACGCACTTATTTAAATTGAAAAAACTTATTAAAACTATTGACTAAAAATTCTTCAGGAATATTTTCTATTATGTTTCGGATATTAATTTTTAATTGCTCTAAATTTTGGGGAAGTGGACTATAACACCTCTCTTTCACATATTCCCACAGAAAAAAATCTGGAACAGTCAAATTGGTGAACGAGGTGGCCAGGAAATAGGGCCTCCTCTTCCAATCCACCGGTTTCAAAAACGTTGGTCAGTGAATCTTGGTAATGTTAGCATAAAGTGGTGTAGCCCCATCTTGTTGAAAATAGACGACATTCAATAGATTTTCTTCTTGCAATTGGGGATAAAAAAATATTTCCAGCATATCAACGTAAGTCCAAGAGGTTACAGTTGGTTCATGAAAAAAATGGCCCATAAATTTTTTGCTTTGACATACCACACCAGACTGTGACTTTTGGCGAATCTCTAAGTGTTCGTTATATTGTCGAGGATTTTCTGTTGCCCAAAACCTGCAGTAATGCTTATTTACTTTTCCATTGAGGTGAAATGTGGCTTCTGTCTGACATTATTAGTCTATCCAAAAATGTATATTGTTCCTTACAAATTTTGAATTCTCTGGCAAAATTCCACCCTTTGTGGAAAATCAGTTTCTTTTATTTCTTGTAACATTTGAATTTTGTATGGCTTTAATTTAAGTTCTTTTTTCATGATTTCTGTACTGTAGTTTTAGGAATATGGACTGAACTTGAGATTTTTCTTGTTGACAATGTTGGATCTTCTGAGTTATCTCCAGAATTTGTAACGTTTTATTTAGCAAATTCTCATTGTTTACTAATTTCTTTTTACGGGCTAAAGATCCTGTACTCCAGAATTTTCTGTACCAGATTTTAATTGAATTTTTGTGGGTGGAGCTTTATTAAACATGTTTCTAAATCTTCGCTGGGTTTCTTTTACTGATTTGGTTTCGGCAAACATAATAACACATTTTCTTTTTCGCTTAACGAGAACATTTTGCGCTTCCTAATTAAAATAACTTGTCAAAAATGACCAACAATGGCTGACAATGAGGCTTGTTGCTGTTATGGAAACGAGATAACTTTGTTTTCCACAGGCGACTTTTCAAAAAATCCTTTTAAAATAATATTCCTATTCGACATCAGTCAATTCTTTGGAGGTCAATAAATGCGTTATTTTTAAGATAACCATAGCTTTTTTACATTTTTTTAAAGGGGAAAGATGAAATTTTAAAAAATATTGAAACATATACAGGGTGTTCCATTTAAAATAACAAAAGTTGTCCTATATCGGAAAATCACCATTTTGTTTTTGAGCTAATGGAATGTCACATAAAAATGGTAAAGATACGAGAATAAACTTTAAAGAAATATAAGTATATTTGCGAAAACCGCATCTTGATATCTTTATTTGTTCAAAAGTTATTCGCGATCAAAATGGGTCAAAATATGGACGGCCACCCTGTATTTCTGAGAAAATAAAAGCTCAATTATGTACTAATAATAAAGCGGGATTAGGTATGGCTTAATACTACTAATACAAAATATATATTCGATAAATATATATAACAAAACAATTTTTATTGCTCTTACTTGCAGTTTACAAACAATTTATTTAATTATCTGTTAACAGTTCGGCTGATGATGACAATAAAAATAAATGATTTAAGTTGTAAAAGTTTTACAATATCTTTTAGTACGATTTTCTATTTGCAATGACGGTGTTACTAGGTTTACATACCAACGTTTCGTATATGACCTGACAGCATCATCTTGGTTTTTTAAATACGGCCCTGAATATTTTATTAAGGCTTTTAGGAGCTTTTAAGGTCCAAAACTAATCAAAACTAACCAAATCTAACCAAAACCAATGTTGAATCGTACTTATTCAAAAAATTCATATTCACGACAATTGTCATAAGAAATCATGGGTTAGAGAAAGACAGAAAATAGATTTGGAACAAATAATAAATTCCATATTGTGTGTCATGCACAATGCCGATTTTTAAATTTGGAGTGGTAGTGCGCTGACGGGAAATCATGAAACGCTTGATTTAAATTTTGCCACTTCTTAAATTAAAGATTTTTTTCTCCCCTTTTTTATTCTCTTTAAATGCATATAAAATTAAGGACGATCTCTAACTATTAAGTTTTGGTTAGTTGTGACTGTCAATGTTCGATTGTTTAACAGTTGCTAAGGCACAAACAATATTTACCACCTGCTCCATAATGGGGTAATATGTACTTGACATTTTAATCACAACCTGTATAGTTTATCTCAAAGTATACCGTGTTAGCTCTTGCCTTCTTTTATGGATTATACCTGCCGACAGCAATAAAACTTCGGATCGGTAGGTATTAGAGGACAGAACATTAGGGACGGACTTTAATAATATAAAGATTTATAATTTATTGTTTATTTAGGTAAGTATAATCTTAAAATTATATTAAAAAATTAAATATATGCAAATTTTTAATCAATTTATAACTGCATTATCTATACATAATTACATTTTTAATCTAAATATCTAAATTTAATTCTGTTTCACTATCAGAGTAACCATTGAGATTAATTACAATAGGATTTATGTTGTTTTGGATAGAAATGTAAGAGTCCTCAATTTTTATAATGTGCTGTAGTGAATTTTTCCAGCTCTCAACTGGTATGTTAGTAATTACATTTTTTTATCAAATTTATAACACTGGGACTTAAAGTAGGTGTAATATTTTCTGCTTTGATCTTTGATTTTACTTGGTTCCGCAAATGCTCTATGAGGTTAAATATACAATGATACGGAGGAAGCCGTGAGACAGTATGCCCAGCCTGTTCAAAATTATCAAAAAAAAAAAATTTATATTATATATTTAATAATATTGTTTTTTAATTGCATATGAATTTAGGACTTCCAAAAGTTGCGTTTTTTTTGTAACTGAATTCAAAATTAATATCATTTTTTAACAAATATTCCTGGATTTTAGTTTTTGAACTTAATGAAGCTGGTGCTTTGTGTAGCAGACGGCTGTGGTAGCTTGCGTTATCCATGACAATAACACTGTTGTTTGGAATATTTTTTAAAAGATAATTTTAAAACCAGTTTTCAAAAAGTTCTGCATTTGTATTCTCATGATAATCCAAGCTAGAATACTTAATATTCTTTGCAGACACCAGCAAGCAGTTTGGGACAAATCCGTCTACTGAACCAGCGCCAGCGTGTATTATGGTAATGCGTTTTTCTTTATTTGAAGGTGCTTTCGTCTGACAGTTTTGACTGGAATCAAACCATCCTTTGGATACCGTGTCGTGTGTATCGAACCATGTTTCATCAAGGTAAATTGTGGATCTGTTTTCTAACCTATATCTTTTAATTTCTTGAAGGTAATTAAATCTCCAAGTGCGTAATCTGTGCGATTCCATTATTACTTGTCTTTTGTCTATTTTGCGGTATTTAAATCCCATTTTACAAACAACTCTATGGAGGTTGGACTAATATTTATATTGGTTTCGTCTTCGTCTTGCTTCTTTTTCAGTTAATCCAAGGAAGGAATAACTCCGCTTTCATAAAGACAATATATTTTCCTTCTTATTAGGTCATGATCACTATTGTCTATGCGGTGAGATTGAAAATTACTACGTTTTTTTCTTTTGTTCAATTTTTTACTAATAATAATATCCCTTATCGATAATATTGGACTTTTTGTAAGCAGACAGGTTTCTTTTAAAGCTTCTTGTTTAATTAGACCTCTACTGATTAAAGTTTCATACACATTTTTCACAACCTGTTTTGCATCTAATGACAAATGATTTCGACGCGACAAAGTTATATTCTCGTAAAACAACTTTTTCGAAACGCACAGTAAAAACGGTTATTCAACACTGCCACTAAAATATTAGCCAAAATATTTATATGCCTAATGGTTAATACTCAAGAAATACCTGGCCCACCCCTGCCCTTATGAACAAATGGGTTAGCCCAATAACAATCGGTAATAAAATCGTTAAAGGTTTATTGGGGTATGGTCCGTCAAAAGCTATAACGATATACTTTGAGACAGACTATACCTAATTATTGTTATAGCACCATCTTCGAGCATATACTACTGGAGGCAGCATTGCCGCCTGGTCGGGCAAACACGCTTGCGAATGAAAAAGAAAAGTGGGATATACCCTTTCTCTCTCGCTCCGCGTGCTGATATAGAACGGCCGAAGGTCGGCGGCCAGCTCCAGTAGGCGTAGTCTTGATGGCTGCTTCTTGTGTTGTGGAATAAAAACAAAAGCAAAAGGTTATAAATTTAAATATAAATATAAATACGATAACTGTAATTAGTAAGTATTCAAAAAATTTAAATTAAAATGTCCTAATCTAACTCGGAAAAACTCGCTACAAATAGGTTTATTTTTGTAAATCGCCGCTACGTCTCTAAGTAGTCAAAAATTCACTATTTTCTGGACAAGTCGCTATGAATGGCAACACTGATTTCAGATGCCTCTAATTTCACGAAAAATTGATATATTTTGCGAAATTTGAGATTCGATCAAATTCACGAAAATATGAATAGCTCACCGCTTTTAAAGCTTAGATTTTCTTTGGGAGAGGTTTCCAAAAAAGTGTTAATTTTTTTCTCAAATTTTCAAATAAGAATTTTCATCAAACAGAAAAGTGGATTCATTTGAGATAATTTTTACTTAAAAAAGACAATAAATTATTGTAAATTTTAGTGTTTTTGTTTAATATATAAGTGCCTAATCAGTGCATGTTCCCATTTGTTGGTAATCAGTTTCAAGAAGGGAGAATTTTAAGGTTAGTCCACTTTGAGGCCTTATAACTCAAAAACCAGAGGTTGCCGGAAAAAACTGATTTTAGATTCGTGATCAGGGCCCCAAAAAACCCCTGTATGCAAAAATTCATGAAAATCGGCGTGGTGTCCGTAAACTAAAATTTTACCCTATTTTTTTACAAACACCATTAAAAGTCAAAAAAGTTGAAATTATTACGAGTATTATTATTTTTAAAATCTATTTTTATCCAATTTATCTTGAAATAATTTGCTAAGGTAAAAAAAATCGAATTTGTTGATTTGTCTTTATTGACAAGTAACGTCAAATAATCGCGAATTCTAATTCGATAGAAAGTGATTAAGAAAATGAATTTCTCCCGGTGAAAATCGAAAAAGCTGCCAATAAAGCTACTTTTATTATTGCCTAGTAAGTCAAAACAACAATACGAATTTACATACGATCGTTTCTTAAAATGGTGTGATCAGAGAAAGGTTGGTGGCAAAAATGCTAGTGAAGAGTGCTCCTTGCGTACTTTGAAATAAAGGCCAAAATATGGAAATCGTCTACCCTATTATAAAAAGTACATAGCCCTTCGTCCAGTGAATATTAATCATTCAAGAGCTTTTATAGGATGCTTAAAGAATAAATGTGCCATAACTCCAGTTGGAATCAAAACAGTTGGTAAAATAGCCAAATTTCTAAATTTGCCTGATTCCCATCTTTACACTGGACATTGCTCTCGATGGTTCTCAGCTAGTTTGTTGGCGGACTCTGATGCTAATCTTACTACAATTAAGAGACACGGTGGATGGAAATCCAGTACAGTAGCAGAGGGTTATATAGAAGACTCGCTACAAGAGAAAAAGAAAATTGCTGATCAAATTTTGTACAAAACTTTGGTGGATAACATTGCTTCCTGCCCGAGTGCATATCTTACCAAAGTAAATTGTGTAACAACCACCAAAGAGATTTGCCATGGAGTTTCTTATTCTAATCGTATTTTCAGTAATTGTACTTTTAATTACATAAATAATTTATTTTGATCTAAGTATTACGATTCTGTAATTTCTTAACTGTGTCATAAAATGATATTTTAGACACTGACAGCATGCATTAAAAATCAAACTTTTACTGACGTTTGTGGAAAAAAAATATTAAGGCAGCCATAAAAAATATATTGCACATTTTCTAAATGACAGTGAACGCATTAAAAGATAAAGCAATAATTTAAAGAAACGTGGTATGCGTTCACTTACTGTGTATTACACGCCATTCCATTTCAGTAATACCTAGACATTTTTAACTTTTACTTTCATTTTGATGGTTTAATAGTGTTCTTATCTCATTCATCAGTATCATGGTTAGAAATTTTAGTTTTTACCATTTCGTTTTACGGCACCAATGACCATTGTGGTTTTATAAAAATTTTTAGAACGTAACGTAATATAATTTGGTAAAATGTAGAAAATGGTTAACATTGAAGTACTACCGTGAAACGAAAAATGTTAAGTAAATCATTGGCAAATTTATATATAAATTAACTATTGATAATTATCTTATTATAAACGTGCTTATAAATAAGATTTGGATAAGCTACTTTTATATTTTTATCTATAATATCGAAGAATCCATAAATACAGGGTGATTCAAAAAACCCTATTCCTCGGCCAAAAATTTGATAAATGTGTTTTATATATATATATATATATATATATATATATATATATATATATATATATATATATATATATATATATATATTAGTTCTTAGAGTTTCACGGATAGATGAATGGGAGTTGTTTTCATTCCGGGTATATCCGTTTGTCGTTGTATTCCTTGCGGAAGTTTGCAGACGTTTCGCCAAGATCGACTTGGCATTTCAATGCTGTCAACTGGTGTCAGAAGATTGACTGTCAATCAGTCAGTCAATCTTCCGACACCAGTTAGACAGCATTGAAAATGCCAAGTGCGATCTTGGCGAAACCTCTGCAAACTTCCGCAAGGAATACAAACGACAAACGGATATACTCCCGGAATGAAAACAACTCATATATATATATATATATATGGAATTTTTTTTATTATGACGTTTAGAAAAAAAAATGATTTTACATATCAACTCTGCATCACTTAAAACCTCAGAAACAATTGAACGATCCCGATTGTCATTTGTCATTTGGCGGTAAATTTGAATTTTGTTAGGTCGGTTGACTGAAAGTCCTCTTATTTGTCAAAATGTAGAAAATTTTTATAAGAATATGTTATTCAGAATTTCATTCTATGGCTATGTGTAAAATTTTGAGCCATTTGGATAAAAAGAAAAATTTTGTCATTTTTTTCTATAAAAACATTTTTTTTGAAAAATTTTTCTTTTTCATTTTAAAACAGGTTTTCCAGACCTAAACTAATGTTTTGGCATTTTTTTTTTTACTTTAGTAAGTTAGTCCTTTTTTCCGAAGAAAATTTAAAAAAATGGTATTTTTTGGAAACCCATAGGCATTAAAAAAATGTTACCAACAATAATATTAATAATATTTTTATAAAAAAATTGTGCTTTTATTCAAATAACTCCAAATAAAAAAATGATATTTGAAATTCCGAGTTACGGCATTTAAAAAATGCATATGCGACAACTCGGGTTTCCGAAAAATACCATATTTTAAAATTTTCTTCCAAAAAAAGGACTAACTTACTAAAGTAAATAAAAATTGTGCCGAAACATTAGTTTGGGTCTAAAAAACCTGTTTCTAAATGGTTAAGTAAAATTTTTCACACAAAAATACTTTTATGGAAAAAAATGTCCAAATTTTTGTTTTTATCCAATTGGCTCAAAATTTTACACATAGCCATAGAATTAAATTCTGACCAACTTATCCGTATAAAATTTTTCGATATTTTGACAAATAAGAGGATTTTCGGTCAACCGACCTAACAAAATTTAAATTTACTGTTAAATAACAAATGACAATCGGGATCGTTCAATCGTTTTTGAGGTTTTAAGTGATGCAGCGTTGATCAGTTTTTTTCTAAAGGTCATAATAAAAAAAAATTCCATATGTCGCATACTTTCTGGCGGTCACTGTATATATATATATATATATATATATATATATATATATATATATATATATATATATATATATATATATATATATATATATATATATATATATATATATATATATATATATATATATATATATATATATATATATATATATATATATATATATATATAATATCTCATCTAATACCTCATCGGAAGGTACCGATAATTCGCTATGCTAAAGTTATATGCTCGTTTTTTTAAAGCTAAAATTGTTTCTCAAGTCTTTTTTGGGAGGAGCAAATGCCCTGTTGTTCCCCCCTAGGTACGCTACTGCCTTGGGGACTTAAAATAGGAATGAGTGTTTGTAAAGAAACTTTTAAATATGGGAGTTGGTAATTAGGCTGTTGATTACTCAAAAATATAGGAAGTTGTAGTATTTTTGGAACTTTATCCCCTTAGAAGTTAAAAGAAAAGATAAAAGTTTGTACGAGATATTTATTTCTGGACTGGAACTTACCAGAACTATAAAAATTTAACCATTCTTTTTTATAAAAGGTGTATGTTTGCATAATTTGCAATATTCCTCGAGCACAGAAAAAAAATCAAAACACCCAGAATCGTGTAGTCTGGTTACGAATATTATTTCTGCTCCTTCCAGGGTCCGATTTTCACGCAAGAGCTATGTAGCTTTTAAAGCATGTATCCACATTTCAAAAATGAAACACAACTAAGTATTGAGCTGTAGTAGGTGTGTTAAAGTGCTGAGCTAAAAAAATGAGTTTAATATAGGGACAAACCCACGGACAAACAAAAAAACCTGAAAAGCGTTGCTGAAAACCGCGTAATTTTCATAAACAGGACCTAAAAAATTATTTTTAAGAGAGTCAGGAGATATTCGTAAGAATTTTCCTGGCGATCTGCTTAAAACTATTTAAGATTATAATTTTTTTATTTGTAAGTTTAATTTTATATTTTTTTGCACAAAAAACCTATTTTAGGTTAATATTAATGTAATGCACCTCTTCTAAGTAATTAACTTAAAAAACTGTACGCTACTTAAAAAAAAACGAAAATAAAAAAATGTCAAATATACCTTTGGCAACTCTAAGGGGATTTTCTGGTACAGAAGTTTTAAAAAATCATTTTTTATTGCTCTTTTTCAATACCTTCTATTATAAAAAATATATGGGCAAAACCGTTTTGCCCGGAAATTTTTTTATAGTGTAAATACACGCCTTTCCAAAACTTTGAAGACGATTTCCAAAATTCACATTTTTTTTGCTGGGCGCATGGATTTCTGGTAAACTACTGGACCAATTTTGATTCCTCTTTTTATTTTGTATAGAATTGAACTGGCTATGGTTGCAACCATGAAAATTAAAATCGCTTAAAAATTTAAGATTTAACGTACGTTTAAAAACAAAAAAATGTCGATAAAAATCGAAGATGCTGCCAATAAGGCTACTTTTAAATTATTGCCTAGTAACTCAAAACAACAATACGAATTTACATACGATCGTTTCTTAAAATGGTGTGATCAGAGAAAAAATGTCATTTTTTTTAGCTTTTTTTTCAAATTGCCGCCGTTTTGTGAAAAATTGACAATTTTCGGCGCCATTTTATTCAATGACGGTTTAACATTTTCCGGTGATAATTTTTTTTTATTATAGCTTAAAGATGGAAGAATAAAAGGGTATAGGCATTTTAAAAAAACGTTAAAATTGAGGTAAAAATCGAAACTCCAAACCAGAAAACCCCCTTAATCAATATTTTTTAAAGCTTACTTATAAAAGTAAAAAAATATATTATTTTGAACGTATTTGTATCAGCTTTTTAAGTAGGTACGACAAATTTAACTCAAAAAGGATATATTTTAACGATATCGATTTAGAATACCTTTCTTTTATAAAAATTATAAAATTTCTTGTCTTGGCCCCACTGAATATGAAAACACTGGATTAAGCTGTCCGTTACTTTCTGATAATTGATAATATATTTTAACGTAGAAAAATGAAACAAATCACAAGTTTTAAACTATCGGAAAAAAATCATATTTAGATTTCTCCTGTTAAAAGAATTTTTCAGGACCTGTTATTGGGAGCTTTCTGTTCTATTTTTTATATAAATGTATTGTGTACTAATATTAAAATACCCTATATATAGCATGTATGTATGTACCTTCCTACAAATATTTCGCATACACATTTGTTTGATGTCAAAAAGTTAAACCGGTTAAAGAACATATTTAAATAACCAATTTACGTATAGGGAATAACAAATTTACCAATAATAAAATGGCAAACTTGTTTTGATCAACAACGACGTAAACGTGCAAAATGGCATATGAAACAAAGAAGATAAAAACGCGTGCAAAATAAAAAATAAAATAAATACACTTGGGTTATTTTCAAGGTTGCGCTAATTAGCAATTCTAAAGTTTGCCGAATTTAAAATCTCATTTATATTCAACTACTGATCCGTCTTTATTTACGAGATAACAAAGTGCGCTTACACGCTCATGACATCACTAGCTAGAGTGAAGGAAGACAAAGCACAAAAATAATTTTTGACGTTATTAATTTATAATCTGCAAAAAAAAAATTAATGATTACAACTTTTAACATAAATTAACTTTATGATCAACCTACTATCGGGTGCTTAAAAACAAGTTTTACTTTACAAAAAAAAAAGTTTAAAATTTGAGCTTGTGCAATTCTTTGCGTAATACATACATATATATATTTTTTAAATATTTCTCCTAAAATCTCGGAAGTTTTTTGGTCATCCAAGTGTATAAAAATTTTAAGTTTTAAATAATTTCCTGCTTAAAAAAAAACTAAAACTGTTAGTTACCGGTATAATTTGTAATTTAAATAAATTTTATTTTTTGCAAATTAACAGCCATAGCAGAGAAAAATGTCCCCTATTTCTGAAAACAAAATTATGCGGGAAACTTGCCGACAATTAAAAGTTATTTTTTTAGCGAAAATTTAAAAGCGTTCAAAAATCGAAAAAAACTTCCCTTTTTTATTTGTATCCTATAGTTGTCGTAGCCACATGGTAAATTTCGCCGTTTTTTAAAATGGCTAGCCATTTAATAAAACGCGGCCACATTGTAAAATAATCGTTTAGTTCAAATTATTTTATAATACGGCTAGTTTTTAGTCATTTTATAAATTGGCCGAACAAATACGAGCCACATTCTCAAATAGATGATTATGATAAAAAAATTTACAACTTAAGGAGTTAAACCTAACGACAACCAACCAAAAACTAACCAGAACTAGGTAATAGTTTGGTAGTTGTTGTTTACGGTTCCCAATGCATCCTATTTGTGTGGTAATAAATGTATATTATGTGGTTTGAGCCAAATAGGATGCAATTATTGGGGACCGTAAACAACAACTTTCAAACTATTTCCTAGTTCTGGTTAGTTTTTGGTTAGTTGTCGTTAGGTTTTCCTTTTTAAATTGAATTTTTTTTATCATAATCATCTATTAGAGAATGTGGCTCGAATTTGATCGGCCAGTTTATAAAATGGCTAAAAGCACTGGCCGTATTATAAAACCATTTAAACTAAACGATTATTTTAGAATATGGCCGCGTTTTATAAAGTGGCTAGCCAATTAAAAAAATGGCCAAATTTACAATGTGGCTACTACATAGTCATTAGAATCGGACAAGATTCGCTGTTGAAAAAATTCTTCATGATCGTTTGTTTTTGAAAAATTATCAAAATTATGTTAGCTAGAGCTTAGAGCTTTTAAATTTACTTAGATAACTTAAAAAAACAAAGATAAAATGATGATTTTTGGGGCTAAAATTTAAAAGTACCTAAAAAAAGTGCTCCAAATCGTTTTCGTCCGTTTACCTCTCCTCAGAAATTAATTACTATTTAACGAAGAAGGATATTATAAAGGGCGATTAATGATTAAGTCCATTTAAGGCACGAGCGCGTAAAGGGTTGAGATCATTAATCGTCAATTAATATCCAAGTTATTTCGGCATTCATTTATTTCTGAGTATTATTAACGTACTTAAAATCATCCATAAATAGCCCTTTTTTTCTTCTTCTTCTTCTTCTTCTTCTTCTTCCCTGGGAGCCGTCTTGATTCACTACCGGAGGAAGCGCAGCCTCTTGGGCTTTTTGTGCCTAATCTCCCATTATCTTTTATACCAATCATCCCATTAGTCGTGTTCCTTCTACAAGTCTGTATAACCACGAGACTGGTTGGTTGATATATTTCTGTGGACTTATTTTCGGTTGCCCAAATAATGCCTGTCTTTTGTAATTTAACGCTTCACATTCGCACAGTATATGGAAGGCTGTTTCTTCCCCCTCGTCGCACATTCTGCAACTTGGGTCCCCATTGTATGAGTCTATCTTGTGTAGGTGTCCTCTTAGGTTATCGTGCCCTGTTAGCAACCCTACTGTTATGCGTTTTTTCCTACCTTGTATGAGTAGTCCTTCCTTCGTTCCTTTGGATAGGCCCTTTATGAGACTTTTTCCATGTTTTATTCTTCTAAGATTCTTACAGTATTCCTTGTGTTTGTTTTGGATCCATTCCCTGGTTTGCCCTCGTGCTGTGGATTTAGTCACTCCAAGGGTTCTGGTCCAAAATATGGTGTGGATAATCCATATCTCGCTAGCTCATCCGCTTTTTCGTTGCCTTCTATTCCCGAATGTCCTGGTACCCACAGGAGAGTTACCCTGTTACGTTCTCCCAGGCCTTCAAGTACTTTTTGGCATTCCCATGTCAGCCTGGACGTTACCGGGGGGTTTGCTAGTGCTCCCAGTGACGCCTGGCTGTCTGTTATTATGCAGATCCGCTTGTTTTTGTAAGCCCTCCTGTTATTTTCTTCTGCACAGTGCAGTAAAGCATATATTTATTTCTGTTTGAAATACAGAACTATGTGTTTCTAATGGAATAGATTGTGAATTCCTCATTTCACTGTACACGCCCGCTCCAGTTCCCTGCTCGGTTTTCCCGCTCCTGTTCCCTGCTCGGTTTTGGAACCATCTGTTACCAGATGATGTCTCCAACCGTGCCGGGGAGATCGGGTTGCGGCCACTCACTTCGATCTGGAATTTTTACCTAGAAGTTGTTGCTAAATGAGTATTGATGAATCAATGTTGTTGTATCCCAAACTAGGGTAGACACCAGTTGGTTTTTGTTGCAGTCGGAAGTAGCCCATTCTTGAATATCCCATCACTATGAGGTTAAGTGGTGGAAGGTCTAAAGTCTAAGAGGTAGTAATGCATCCTTTTTTTGATATACGACTTTAATAAAGGCAACCAAAACAAAAAAGTAAGGTTGTTGTGTTTATTATGTAATAATTACAATTCGTTATAATAAAAAATTAGTTTTGGTACACTTAATTAAGCACACAATAGTATACAAACCTTTTTCATTTATTTACATCCCGAAAGTCTATGTTAGAGAGAATCAATTCTCTTGTGATTATGAATAATAAACAATATTGGTTTTGCACTTAACATAATCTGGTCATTTGAATATAAGCATTTGGACATTTTTTAGGTTGGTTGCCTAAAACCAAAATACCTTCCGAAAAAAAAAACAGGAAACAATATGATTTTCTAAATTAAATAGCAAAAGAGAAAACCGTTTCGTTTGGCAGTGCGAGGGAGAAAGAAGAATAGGTGTATAACCTATCTCTCTCTCTTGATTTATTTACACTTTTATTAATGTTTTGTGAGTTGATAAAAAAACTGTTAACAAAAATGAAATATGTTGAAAAATCAAGTATAAATAAAGTTAGATAGGTAAGTTATCCAAAATAACTTTTTTTGCAGTGCTTTACAACTTTAATTTGCAACAAACTTAAAAATAAACTTTAATATCCTGACAGGACATGTAAAACACAAAGAAAAACAAAACAGATTGAATAGCAAAGTGGGAAATTTCTGGGGCTGAATCGAGATATAAAAAATAAAGAGCAGGTAAAATCTCTGTGTTTTATTTATTCACTAACAGCCCTCTAAGCGAGTCTAGTGTTTATGGCATACCGAGCTCCGCTGTTAATGCGGGCACCGAAAACCAAGTAAGAACAATGATCGCAGTGCAAACAAAACAGGCGAGTAGCGCAAAGCAGGCCTTGCTCCGGGACGCGTAATTACATACTATACTATTACTCAGAGCACCGGGGATAGAGGTTGCTCTGAGTCGCAGTATAGATTGTAGTGACGAATACGCGCGAATTTTCACTTCATAATATACTACAGCCTAGAGCGGCGGTTAAAAATATATAAAATGCTGTATAGCATGTTGTATCACTATGAAAATGTGTTGTAATTCTTTGGATGGGTATTTACAAAGGTATTTAAATAGGGGTTTTATTGCCTGCATAAAATCCCCAGACAGATTTGTTTTGTTTAATGTCCTGAACTATTATACATTATTGTATTGATACAATACCTGCTGTAACCTTACTCCCTTAAAACTTTATAATAACAAAAAGCATAAGCATAATAACGTTTTGACAGATAAGTACTACATCACGAGGGAGTTATTTCAGAAGTACGTATAGTGAAGTATTCTCAGAGTTCTCAAATGTAGGTTGTATCACAGTTGTATATTTTAAATTCTTAGAATTAAAGTGGAAATCAAACCGGGTTATTTAGTATTTAATTGTTCTAATTATTACAAAAAAAATACACTTTTTATAAATACGTGATGTACTTATTATATCGTGCTTAAAATAAAAGAAAATAAACTGATATAAATAAAACAAAATTAAGCTTAAAAAAACGGGCATAGTTGATATGAAATAAAATTATGAATGACTACGTCTATTAAGAAGGACCGCTTCACTTAAGGATCTCGAGGCTTTGCGTTTCCTATTAAGATTTTCATTTTTGGCGGGCCTTCCAGCCTGAATCCTTTTGGAACCAGACGTGAGGCCAGGTCTTTGTGTGCGCCTACTAATTGATGTCGGTTGAACATTAATTTTTTTTTCACGCCGAATATTTTTTATATTAACAAATGCATGTATTAGTTCAGTAGGAGTTTTAATTTTTTCAAGACATTTATTAAGTCGAACGATAATGTTTGTTGAGTCTGGTGATATGTTATTTTTAACCATTTCAATAATATTTGAAAAATTTTGGCTAAGTGCTTCTACGGCTTCATTTTTTTTAGTTGTAAGGTTTTCAGCTACTGCAAGAGGAGAAGTAGTTGAATTGCTAACATATTCCATTTCTTGAAAAAAAAAACCATTACTAGGTGCTTTACAGTTAGATGGTTCTTTGGTGTCCTCATTAATAGACTATCCATCATGTCATCAAAAAACATTTCATCAATATTATCCCCCATCGCTAATTTGGCCAAATTTTCATCATTAGCGGATAATAGAGGACTGCATATTATAGTCTGAAGATTAAAATTCTCCTCTACGGCACACATATGCTTAGAGAAGCGCTCTCCTTGTACAATTACACATTTCGATATCCGTATCTACCGTATAAAGTAATTTATCATCACTTTCTTAGGTAACTAAGTATTGACATTCAGATATTTTATTGACCACAATGTTTTTTGCTTTTGATTTAACTTTAGAATATATTAAATCATTTTTATTACATTCTGTGATTTGCAAATGTAATATACGTCGTTTTTGGTAATTTTAAAAAACATTACAAATAAAGTCTATAAGGGCACAAGCATTAAAAGCTTTACATTGTTGCAAGATCAAATCTTTAAAAATCCTTATCGAAGATTCGCAATAATTATTTGTGTTGTGGCCTCTTGTTAGAATAAATAATAATATTATTAAGAGTTCATAATAATCCAACACACCGCGTATTGGTCACTACAATCTATACTGCGATTCAGAGCAACCTCTGTCGCCGTTGCTCTGAGTAATAGTATAGTATGTAATTACGCCTCCGGGACAGTTTGGAACTGGAGCAGTTTTCACCGTGATCGAAATTCAACGAATCAGCTCGAAACAAGTATGGTTCTGGAACAGAGCGGTTTTCTCGTCCTTTAAAAAACCCTGCTTTGACCATCCTTGTTCTGGTATGTTAAAATTTAATTTACCTCCTCCGAACCGTTTTTTAGATTTACGTCAGCATCCCAATTTTGTCGTATTTCAAATTTTATTTTTAAAAATAATTAATTTATTACCGTCTATTAGAAAGATAAGTATAAATAATAATCATTTAAAACGTAAACAAGACAATTATCATAAAAACAAGTTTAATACATATTTATTTTTTGTCTTATACGAAATCTTTTTTCTTTTTAGGTTTGTTCAAATGAAACAAATAACTACGAGGTTAATCAAAGTTTAGAGTGATTAGTAGTACCTATTGTAATTTGTAATTTTAAAAAAGCTTTGTATGATCGTATAATGGTAGTCTTACCATTTTAAATGTAAGCGATTTATGGACACTTTTGAAGTTTAGAAAAAGCAAGTAAAAAAGCTGGTACTTTTTGCAATAAGTTAGTTGTCTAGTAAGGTATTTTAGGTGGATAAAATATGTTTATATAAAATCTAAAAAATAGATAGTTTTTTTCCCTTTCCATTAAAACCTTCGTGATGGGTAAAAAGTTCATGATTTAATAAAAAAAAAATTAAAAATTTTTAGTCAGTTTTCACTTTTTTACTATTTCCATTGCAATTGCTTAAAATAATTTACATCTACGATAGAAACAGTTTGTAGTAGTCTTCGGTTCTAACTTTTTGAAATAAATCTCGTCTCGATAAGAGGGCATTCAGCAAATCTCATCTTTCCCTCTCTCAGGAGGGAGTCATAGAAAATTTCACGTCAACTTTTTAATTCAAACAATATACATGAATATTATTATTATTATACTTTAAAAGATATTATTTTTTTTATTTTGTAGTATCTTATTTTATATAATGCATCTAAACGTACACATAATTATTTTTCTTCTCTTATTTTATTTTAGTATTAACGCTTATGTATTTAGCGATAACAAAGATAATACTACTACGGATAAGATGAACCATTCAATGCTATATTTTTGATACCCCTAATGGACTTTGGCTAACGCGAACCGATGTCCATCGAGAGATTTTCGCGCTATCCTTGAACGAAAGTTAAACAGTGTTGCCGGCAGGCCTTTACTATAGGCGTGATGAAACGCGACTAAAAAATATACAATCCGTTTAGCCGCCCGCTTTCGCTACTTCGTGTTCCGAATAAGGTACAAGCGACAGACATTGACAATGTCGCACATGGCTTCGTACCTCGATTCGCTGGGGCAGGGGTTACCGACTTAATTTTATTCGCATTTACGGAAGCATTGATATTTCCGAACTGATTCAAAACGCCCCATTTAAATGAACCATCTATTCGTAGTAGTATTATCTTTGGTGATAAGTAGCAAAATAGAGGTAAATAAATTTTGTTATTTAAAAATTATAAAGTAAATTTTATGTAAGGGGTAGGGGGGGGGGAATCTGACGACGTCTTACCAAATCTCCCGAAAAGGAAAGGGGAGATCAAATTGAAAGAAAAACACCTTGCGTAATTAATGAATGCCCCTTAAGTTCTACTTATGATTTGTACGTGTTAAATTTTTACAAAATGTGTAATAAATTTTTCGTTAAAAAGAGCATGTCTTAGAGTCTATTCGAGTAGTGTTCCATTATTAGCAACTATCGCTTACTAAATTTTCTAAACATTTGCTGAAATAAGAAGCAAAAGAAAATATTTAGGTAAATATTCAAAAAGAATGAATACTGTTTCTTTATTTAGAATTTTTTGAACGTTTGTTAGCGGCTCTGTAATACGTACTTGAACTGGCTATATGTCAGATAAATATTGCACATTTCTGGAAAAATATCGTGAATAAAAAATTACTTTTTCTACAAACCCTTTTAGAGCACCTAGTAAAATGATTTAATAATTATAACTAAAAGTACTTAAAAAAATCAAGATCTTTGCAATTAGCGACCTATGATATAAGTCGATTAAGAAATTCTTCTATATATAAAAGCGAAACTAATCACAAAATCTCGAAAACTACTTGACCTATGATGACAAAATTTGGCACGGAGAAATATTATGAGCAGGAGACGTCAGCTTAAAAAGGATTTTAGGAAACTCTCCCCCTATAGGGGTGAATGAAGAATGAAACTTTGAATGGCATTCTTCATTTCGGGAAGTAAAAAAGGCTATTGATTACGATTAAAAATGATCTTTTTTAACATTTTTAGAAATGAATCCCATGCAAGGTTAAAATGGAAATAAAAATTTGGATAGAAAAGCCGCCATTTTTAAAAATGTAAATATGGAAGTTGGAAATTAGACTTCCGATTTCCCAGGAAACTAGAAAGTGGTAGGATTTCCTTAGTGTACCTTTATCCCCTACGGGATAAAAAGGGATATAAAGTTTGTATTAGAAATTCGCCATTTCTGGACGAAAAACTATAAAAATGTAACCACTCTATTATTTTTTTATTTTTTGCAAAAAAATGTCAGTGGTTTTAAAGATTGTTTATAAAACATATTATGTGCTAACTCGTTCAGAAACGCTATTTATATTATAAAATAATCACAAAGGAAATACAATAAAAAAAAGTGTTTATTCGCGATGAAGTAGCGCGGACTACGTGATGTGATGTGACCCGACGGAGGGGCACATATTTAGGTATGGCTACCCGAACGGCCAGACATGTGAGGGCAGACATGGTTGTGGCACATATCGAAAGCTAGTAATTTTATAGCGATCTTTACGGCCCAAAAAAATAAAATTAATTAAATTTTAACTTCTTGGATATCTGTTCAATTATTGTTGAAGGATAGCACAATATTATAGAAAAAGATAAAACAATACATGAAGTTAACTAAAGTGGCAAAATATTAAAATTATGTGTAAAAGTTGCCATAAGCAACCTTGTCTTTGTCGGGTAGGAACTACTTAATTCACGCCCGCTGGTACTGCTACGAAGCCATCTACCAACATTTTGTATGGAATATCTAGTAAGGTGGCTTTGTCTCCTATATACCCTAACTTTTTTCCAGTTCTTAATATTTTTAATCAAAATAAATTCCTCTTAGGCCCATCCAGGTTCTCGTGTGTGCAATACGACGTGGTAGGTGTAACCAGTTTATGTCAGAGCCCCGTACTATCCTGTAGTATTTCTATTCTTAACCACCACACGTTGGGAATAGAAAAAAAGGCGTTATGAACCATCTTAAAATATCGAAAAAAACTCTTTCACGACCCTACTAAATGGCCGAGTGAGTTCCTCTTTAATCATCAAGAGTAAAAATCACGGTTGATCACTTTCCCAGGGTCAAAAGTTGGCAATCTGCGTATGCTGGTTATATATTTATGGCTCAGCTCCCTTTCGATGTAATTTACGAGCTCGGTAACCCCACCAGGCTTAGTTAGAGGTTGACTGTTTTCCAGAAAAAGCAATGTAGCTTCCAAAACACGTGTTGATTACTAAAAGGCAAATTTTATACGCCGAATGCGCCATCTATTACAACCATATAAATATTACAGAAAAGAGGCGGCAACTGATTAATCAATATTCTTGTTCGATACTCAGCTGCTTTAATATTTTTACAAGAAAAAATTTTACTCTTATTGGAGACTAACGTTTATGCATTTATTCATTACTTACTTCCTTTGTTGATGGTCTATTACTTCGATGAGAATCTTATGTCCTGTTGATTTCTTTCTAGGGTTGTGGATAGTTTGATAGTTACAGCTATCGATAGTTTCGACACTATTGTCTATCAGCTAGGTATCAATAATATCAATAGTTTAGTAAGTTGGATAAGTTTAACTCTCGTATATTGTCGCCCTAGTGGTGAAAGGTTCTAATCCACTGAAGCTAAGTTTTGAGTAAATTGCATTTAAAATTTTGGTTTTTAGTAAAATATGCTTTCTAATTTGTTAGAAAAATATTTATTTAAATTTAAACGTTTTAACTTAACGACATTAATGTTCAATGCATAACAAAAATATTTGATTAAAAAAACATAGTTTTTGCTATAATAATGTAATTATGTGGTTTAGGACTTTTCACTTATTAAATTCTTAAACCTAAATTTGTAACTTTGGAACTTAGAACTTTTATGGCGGGTTGCACAAAAGTTAACATCAGTTTAGATTGTTTAACAAAATGTTAGATTTTGACAGGTTGCCTACTTAAACCACTGAATAACACTGTCACAACGTTTTGTTAAACATTCTAAAGCGTTGTTAACTTTTGTGCAACCCGCCATTAAGCTTATTAACTTGCCATTGAACTAAATTAAACACAAAATTCCTTAAGTTAAATAGTATTCTTATCATCTGAAGGGCTTAAGGGACTTCCTTCGTAGATCTTAAATTTTTATAAAATGGATGGTTAGCTACAGGAATACACAGGGAGCTTCATAGTTGAAGCAGACTTTGATATGTATTTTTCTCTATACACAAAGGCCTTTTATAAAGCAGATCAACATTACCCATTAACCCGCTAGCAGCCCTTGTGGAGATCTTTTTAATAAGAATATATTTAAATTCTAAATCGGAAAGTTTTTATTTATAAAATATTTGGGTAGGATATGCCTTTATATACTGTAGCCATTTTATTTTTAGCCAATTGGCAGTTTCTCCTTTTTCATTTTTGTTTTGATTTTTAATGACCATCGAGAAAAGATGTTTAAAATTTAAAAAGTGATCAAAGTTAAGTTCAACTACTGTAAAAAATTTTTTTATTTTTGCCGTCTTTGTAGTTGCATACCAACCCTTAAGCGTAAAAATATCAACTTTGTTGCCCCTAGTCTCAATGCTAGAATAAACGCCATTCCGAAACTGCTTTAAAAAACATTGCAGCATTGATACAATTTCTGTTTTGCCCAGATGCGGTCTCAGAATAAAAAATAATTTATTTTACAAAGGGATTAAGATTTCGCAAAACATGTCACAAGCAGATTGCAATTTCTGAGGATCCTACACCTTCATACCACATAAAATTAGTGGCTTTAGAAGTTGCCAGGTTGTAAACAGTAAAGTTGAAAGTCTTTAACTTCTGAGCCTAATATAATTTATCAACATTGAGGGATGCTGTTTTTGCTATGTGCACTGTATAGGAGGTAAAGCTGTTATTTACTCTAAATCGTTCTTGTCATCTTTTTTAAGGTCCCTAGCTTCTTGTTTTCTTATGAGATGCAATTATACTGATAGTGATAACTTTTCTGTTTCTCTCAAAGAACTAAATTTCGTACACAAATCGCACTAAAAAATTTTTGGACGATAAAATCCAAGGTTAAATTCAGTGGCAAAAACATTTCTGTAAAAGCCAAATTTCTCGGAAACAATATTTTTATCTTGGCAAGAAAGCTTGTGGTCTTCATACAGCCATTTTTAAGAAAGATTGGAGGGCAAATAACTAACTGTTCTACTAGAAATGCTAAGGGTAAAAAAACTTGACAAACTTGACGGGTGACTTGATTTGATGTTAAATTGTAAACAAATGTCTTATATCGTCTGTCATTGTTTTCACTATAACACTGTTTTTTTAAAATCCATTGTAAAATATTGTTGATATTTATAATGACAACGACATACCATATCTCCAACAGATTTTGCGGATTTCAGTTTACCTTTCTGTGTATAGTTTCGTTTTTCTTCTAATTTTATTTTTTTTGCACATTCCTCTTTCATGAGTTTCTCTCTTTTTCTTCTTAGAGTAAGCTTTTTAGCCAAATTTTCTTGGAACTTACTTAAAATGGGTTTATTTAAAATAAAAATGGAGGATTTCTCGGGGATTTTCTTATCGCTGCCTTTTGTGTTAATTAATCCTTAATAATTACAAATATCTATTTGGTTTTCCTGTGTTTAAATTATATCAGGAAAAATGACAGTATGATGTTAGAATTTAATTGGACGACCTCAATTTCGTGAATTCACAGAATGATTTGTTATTATGTATCCTTACCAGGTAATGGCACCGGGGTTAATCTAGCAATAGTCAAGTTATCTTCATCACTGACATTGTATTCGTTGCTTTTCTGGTTTAGTGCTAGCTAAAGTATTAATTTGCTTCTTGCACTATGTTTAAATTGAGAGAGACGCACTTTACACATTAACAGTCAGTTAATGACTGTTTAATTCTTTTATTAATCCGGATTATGACAGGATTCATAACTTGCAAAATGGGGATTAGAACTATTTACTACCACTGAAATACTTTCGCGGAAAGAATTAAATAGTAGTAAAAAGTGCTAAGCCGTTTAGGACTTTTCACCATGAAAGATTTGTGGCTTAAAACTTTTAGCAAATATATTGTAACAAGGTAAAGTAATGATGAATGGCTCAAATCTATTCACCAGTATGAAATTTAAAAAATTTAAGTATGTTAACAGTCACAACTCAAAAATTACAATTTTGTGGATTAGGACCATTCACCACTAGGGCGACGATATATCGATCGCCTTGCTATAATGCTATAAAGATGACAGGATCAAGTGCTTATGATTATTATTTAATGATGCCTGTCATTACACCAAACAAGCCATTATAAGTACGATGTACAAGCCATGGTAGGTAGGTAGGTAGCTAGGTTTAAAGTGAGTGGGTATAACACCCTTCCACCTCGACCGATTGGTCTATTGTGGCTCACACCCTTTTATATTTCTCCCACCAGGTCCGGACTTCTAATAAATCTGATGATCCTGTTGGGAGAGAGATCTTTTACCTTCCCCGGCAACAAGGTGTCATTGCCGAGGATTGCGAATCTAAGTCGTGCCAGTGCTGGGCACGACCACAGTATGTGTTCTGCCTATTCATCCCCCTCCATGCACATGCGGCACTCGGCGTCTTTCGCTAGGCCGATCTTGTGCATGTGGTACTTTAATCTGCAGTGTCCCTTGTACAGTCCCACCAGAGTTAAGGTGTACCCTTGATTGCTCCAGCTGTTTGACAGCACATTGTTGTTTCGGTGGGCTTATGAAGGCCTTCGAGTGTCTAAGACACGGAAGTCCATGCCAGTACCGAAGATTTTCTCTTTCTGTCCAAGCTGATATGAACTGCTTGGCCGTTCCATAAGATATACCGATTTTGTTTCCGCCCCCCTCTTGGCAAGGAGGTCTGCGGATTCATTACCCTCTAGGCCGGTGTGTCCAGGTATCCACAGTAGTGTAACCTTATTGTTTTGGCCCAGTTTGGTCAGCGCATCCTTGCAATTCCAGACGGTTTTCGAATTGCACCGGCTGGATTCAAGAGCCTTAAGAGCTGCTTGACTATCGGAGAATATTTTAACCGTCTTACGTGTGCAGTGCCGATTAACCAGCGATCTAGCACACATCTCAATAGCAAATACCTCCGCTTGAAATATGGTTGCCAGAGTGCCCAGGCTAAAGGAAAACTCTGCCCTCGTCCTCTGTCCATATATTCCAGCTCCAACACCGTCCTTGGTTTTGGAGACATCGGTGTACCAACAGATGTCAACCCGGAGCAGGTCGGTCGTTTTTTGACTCCAGTCCTCCCTTTGTGGAAAGACTACACTGTAGGGCCGGTTGTAATTGGTTGCTGTAGGCATTATGTCAGGCTCTATGTCACAGGTCAGGACATTCCTGAGGAGACTGGTCCTCTCCACATGACACGCCTGCGGTTTGTTACTGACCGCTTGATAGAGTCTGTAGGTTGCCCACCTTGCCTCTCTCTCCAGGTAAATATGCAGAGGAGGCAGTCCTAGGAGGACTTCCATGGCCGCCGTTGGTGTCGAGCGCAGAGCGCCCGTGATCATTAGGTAGGCCTGCCTTTGTAGGCTAGATAGCTTTGCTTGGATAGCCATGGTAGGTACCTGCAAGGAATAATTTTAAAGTTTCAGGTCAGTTCAGGAGACAAAGTCCGCAGGTAATAGGTAGGTGGAGAGAGATTTTAATTTTCGACTAAAGTCCCGACTTTCGAGAAAGCCTGGAAACCAGTTAGCATGAGACAGAACTACGAATACTTCTCGAGCTATCGATAGGGGTCCTTCCAAGCGATACCCCATCGATGGCTAAATACTATCGATAGTATCGATAGTGCTGTCGGCATCCCTATTTCTTTTATTATATTAATTTTATAGTTTTGGCTAGTTCTGCTGTTTTTTTTTTTTCATAGAACAATGCATATCTTTACCTAGTCAAAAAATAGTTTGTTTCTTCAAACCTGAAATTTTAAGATTTTCTCTAAATACATAGTAGAAATATAAATCTTCTATATAAAAACATTGAAATATTTTTTTTAATGCGATTTTCATGACAATTCGATAACATTTTTAAAGAAGTTATATGTATTTAACTAGCACTGGTATTTTAACAAAGTTTCAAGCTTGCATGAGGCAGATATCGCAGGTAGGTAGTATTTTCACGGCACACTGCGATAGTTATATGGTCAGGTTTTCCAAGGCTAACTTGAACATAACACGAAACAACGTGATTATTATAGGAAGTTATTAGTTATTTCAGTTTGAAGGCTGCGACTATCAGTGGACCCGGAACTTTCCGATGATACTTGATGTTTATTGCGATGGGCATGTTTTTTAATTACATTTAGACTAAGTACGTAAAATTATGTAGTTAATATCATCACAGAAACATATAAAATAGCAAATAAAACATTTGTGTATTCAGTAGCGGATTTACACATTTGCCGCCACTAGGCTGTTCAAAATTTGCCGCCCCTACCGACGTCTACGATTTGGTACCCTAGTTCACAATCATATTAATTACAAATTTTAGTCAATGAAATTTGTAACCTAATGATTTGTGCACTATCGTCTTAATTACAGCACCTTTTTTCCGTAATTAGTATGATTTTGATGTGTCAGTTTTTAGAAAATTTTTGCAGCCCAACGATTTAGTTAAGATTACACAAGAAATAGTTTTTGGATTAATTTCTGGGCAATTATAAGCTTAATCATATACTACTAAGGCGGGGTAAGGTATGCCTTATATTTCTTACACAATAATGTACATTCGGTAAACGTAATGAAATAATTTTTATTGCACGTATAGTCTGTCTCAAAGTATACTGTGTTAGCTCTTGCCTTCATTTTTTATAGATTATACCTGCCGACAGCAATAAAACTGCGGATCGGTAGGTATTAAAGGACAGAACATTAGGGACGGACTTTAATAATATAAAGATTTATAATTAATTTATTGTTTATTTAGGTAAGTATAATCTTAAAATTACATTAAGAAATTAAATATATGTCAGCTCTGTGGTGAACACCCTGTATCTCGGAAACGAAGGCCTTGCGGACCCATGTTCGTATGGACTTTTATATTTATTTTTGGATCCTGACTACGTACCGGAAGTATTGACATTTCCTCATGAATCACCCTGTATATTTAAAATAAAATTTTACTTTAAATTTCAAAAATCTGCTTAAAAGGCACAACTGGCATGACAGGTAGCTTTAGATCAGTAGTTCCCAAACTGAGAGGCGCGAGAGCTCAGAAAAATTAATACAAATTTTTATCTTTAAAATAACTAAAAAATCAGTGATTTAAATATTATTAAAAAGTAGGTATTGAAGAATAAATCTGCAAAAAAAAAATATTACAATAATTATGAACAAAAATTTTTGCATACTACGTCAAAATGAAAAGCAATATTTTAAAGTGAATTTTAGTTGAGAAAAAAAATGTAAATCTTTATAAAACTATGGTTATCTAAACTTTAGGATTTTTTATAAATAATTTGGATTGCATATTTTTCGGTAACAAATTTCTATCTAATATTAATAATTAAAGAGCCAATGATAAAAATTCCAAGAGAACTTTCATCTATGCATAATTACATTTTTAATCTAAATATCTAAATCTAATTCTGTTTCACTATCAGAATCATCATTGAGATTAATTACAATAGGATTTATGTTGTTTTGGATAGAAATGTAAGAGTCCTCAATTTTTATAATGTGCTGTAGTGAATTTTTTAAACTCTCAACTGGTATGTTAGTAATTACATTTTTTATCAAATTTATAACACTGGGACTTAAAGTAGGTGTAACATTTTCTGCCCTGATCTTTGATTTTACTTGGTTCCACAAATGCTCTATGGGGTTAAACATACAGTGATACGAAGGAAGTCGTAAGACAGTATGCCCAGCCAAATTATCACATACATATTGTTTTTTAATTGCATATGAATTTAGGACTTCCAAAAGTTGCGTTTTATTGTAACTGAATTCAAAATAAATATCATTTTCTAACAAATATTTCTGGATTTCAGTTTTTGAACTTGATGAAGCTGGTGATTTGTGTAGCAGACGGCTGTGGTAGCTTGCATTATCCATGACAATAACACTGTTGTTTGGAATATTTTTTAAAAGATAATTTTGAAACCAGTTTTTAAAAAGTTCTGCACTTGTATCCTCATGATAATCCAAGCTAGAATCCTTAATATTCTTTGCAGACAACAGCAAGCAGTTTGGGACAAATCCGTCTTCTGAACCAGCGTATATTATGGTATTGCGTTTTTCTTTATTTAAAGGTGCTTTCGTCTGACAGTTTTGACTGGAATTAACCCATCCTTTGGATACTGTGTCGTGTGTATCGAACCATGTTTCATCAAGGTAAATTATGGATCTGTTTTCTAACCTATATCTTTTAATTTCTTGAAGGTAATTAAATCTCCAAGTGCGTAATCTGTGCGATTCCATTACTACTTGTCTTTTGTCTATCTTGCGGTATTTAAATCCCATTTTACAAACAACTCAATGGAGGGTGGCACGGCTAATATTTATATTGGTTTCGTCTTCGTCTAGCTTCTTTTTTAGTTTAGGAATAACTCCGCTTTCATAAAGGCAATATATTTTCCTTCTTAATAGGTCCTGATCACTATTGTCTATACGGTGAGATTGAAAATCACTACGTTTTTTTCTTTTGTTTAATTCTTCCCTAATAATATCCCTTATCGATGATATTGGAGTTTTTGTAAGTAGACAGGTTTCTTTTAAAGCTTCTTGTTTAATTAGACCTCTACTGATTAAAGTTTCATACGCATTTTTCACAACCTGTTTTGCATCTAATGACAAATGATTTAGTGACATAGTTATATTCTCGTAAAACAATTTTTTCGAAAGGCGCAGTAAAAACGGTTATTCATTTATTCAAAATATTAGCCAAAATATTTATATGCCTAATGGTTAATACTCAAGAAATACCTGGCCCACCACTGCCCTTATGAACAAATGTTTACGTACTAAGATAACCATAGAGATGGGCGATAAATATCAATATTTACTCAGTACTGATGCTGTGTACATAAAACATTTAAACAGCTTTCAGTGGGTGCCATCGGCAAACTTTTATGACATATTAAATAATTTAACAATTTATCACTTTTTTTTTTTAATAATAAGTTGCTTTATTTAACATAGAATTTAAAAATATATTATACACACGGCTACAAATCCTAATCAAAACTATACGAGATAAAGAAAGAAGAAATATATTTCTTTGTAGAACTGCTAAATTGAAATTAAACAAAAACATGTAATAAAAAATATTGTTGTACTTGGCTTACAGTTTCTTTAAAGTGCTATTAAATACAATACCTAGAAATCACCCATCTCGGTTAAAATAAAATTATGAATAAATTAACATACATAAAGTACAAACCGTATGGAAAATTATTTGGCAAATAAATTTTCGTCAGACCTTTTAAGTGCGTCCTTTCCTTGATTTTTAAAATGAAAAGACTAACATTTACCTTTTACGATGTTTTGTCCCCAAACATGCATATCTTTAACCGATTCCGTAATGTATGGCTTTCTTAATTAAATACAGTAGAGTCCCGCTAATCCGAACTAACTGGGACCGAACCGGATTAGTGAAAATTAGGATTAGGCGGAATTTTGTTACATATTGTTTGTTACATTTTTTGAGGCATATTTAGCCTCTGATGTGTAAAATATTAAAGGTCAGACGCTAAATACGTCTTTATTATTTGACAATGGATGGTTTAAAGCCGATTTAGTGCATTGCGTCAGAAAAAGATCACGGACTTTAAATTGTGCTAGTCAATAATTTGTAAGTGTCTACCAAATAAATAAATTATGTACAATATTTTTTAAATAAACGTTTCACGTTACTGGAAAAAAACTTGTTTTTCTTTACTTTTCCTAGTTCATATATTTTATATTTTTTTTTTGTTCTGGCCTTGTTCGGATTAGGCAGATTTTCGGATAAGCGGGGTTCGGATTAGCGGGACTTTAGTGTACATAAGGAATTAGCCTAAATACAACCTTTGCCTTGTTACAATGACCTCGTTGTTTATTTAGGGAGGTTGAGTAACGCTGGACACTGTCAATATCTGAGTGGAAGATCAATGTGGATAGTACGGAAGTAGTAGTTATTTTTATAATAGCCGTAGTGATACTACCGCGATCCCTAAAAATTATGTATAATGAAATAATTATACCCTGTCAAAAATGCCCATTAGAAACGAATACAAATTTGACGTTCGATTCTATTCGATTTTGGTCGGATTTTGTAATGGAATTAATGTATTTTCTATTTGGATTTTGTTTGCTTTTTTTATTTGGTTTCATTTAATTTTATTTGTTCCTATTTCGACTATATGTTTTCTTTCATTCTTATTCGAAAATATTTGTACCAATTTAGTACTGAAAGCATGAGTCTCTATTTGGTGTTATTGTTTTTTTTATTCATTGCTATTCGGACATATTTGCAGTATTTTTTAAATTGTATTGTTCACTATTTGAATCTATTTGGACCTATCTGTATTTATTTGGCATCATAGCTGGGTAGGAATCCAATCCTTTTGCAATCGAATCCAGGAATCGAGTTCTTTTTAAGCATGTAAAAGCTGGAATTGGAACTTTTAAAAAATAGGATCCGTGATCCTGATTCGTTATTTAATTTTAAAATAATCCGGAATTGATTCTTTTTTGGAAGGATCCGATTCCAAAAAGGAATTGATTCCTTAAATTTCTAATTTTAGACAAATGCCAAAATCCGCCTGTTTGTGAATTTAAAGAGAAATTTGAATCTATTAGTTTCCTTCGATAACACGGGACTGTAAACGTGCTATTAATATTAATTTAAATCAGAAATAAAGCGAACCATACATCAGTCAAAAAAGTAATGGCGGCACCTTACCTAGATTTGTAGTCTTTCAGCTCAGGAATGTCTCTTTCAGCTTCAGGGATCCCTGTATTTTGTCACCATCGAGTCCAACAACGGCACTATAATTTTATGATTTAAAAAGTCTTACATGTGCGAAATTAAATTAGCGAAAATAATTGCGAAATTTGGAGACTTCAAGATTAACGACTTGCACTGTCAGAACCCAGTAACGAAGTGGTACTTCTCATTTTTCGTTGGGCGCGCGCAGCTAGGAGGTACCCAATTGAAAGTGTATGGTTTTTTTGTTTTATATAAAAAAAATTTGAAATTTACTATTAAGTGAATTATTGAAAACTAAGAGTTACACAAACATTTTCCGCCCACTAAAACGAACGTTTTATAACCCGCAAAAATAAATAAAACAAAATAATACTAGTTTAGTTAAGTAAGAAAAAAAATAAAAAAATAATAAGAGAATACATTTTAAAATATTACATTACCCACGACATAAAAAAGACGTCACAAAATATTGGTACTTGTTTAATTTACTGGTAAAGGACACAATTTGACAACAGGACGTTTTAATAATCCTTGTTGTGTCTTTACTGTTACCACTCGTACATGCCCGTCTGGACCAGGATGTAATTCTACGATACGGCCTAGGGACCAATGTAACGGAGGTTTAGTTTCATTTTTAATAAGGACCAATGTATTTAATTCTACTTTCGTTGAAGGATGTAACCATTTAGAACGTTGTTGCAATGTATTGAGGTACTCGTGCTTCCAACGTTTCCAAAAATCTGAATTCATTCGCTGAATCAATTGCCAACGAGAAAGCGTATTTAATTGTAGAGTAGATAAATCTGAATCGGGACAAGAAGCAAGGGGTTCCATTGTAAGGAAATGCCCGGGGGTAAGTGGCGAGAGATCGTTTGGATCAGAGCTTTGAGCACAGATTGGTCGAGAATTTAATAGAGCTTCGATTTGCGAAAGTAAAGTGGTTAATTCTTCGTAGGTTAATTTTTGGTCACCAATCACTCGATATAAATGTGACTTCACAGATTTTACAGCAGCTTCGCTAAGACCGTTAAAATGTGGAGAAGCGGGGGGATTAAAGTGCCACACAATTTGAAGATTTTCTGCTGCATGTTTTGACAATTCTTTTAATTGCGTATTAGCTCCGACGAAATTAGTGCCACAATCGCTATAAATATTAGAACAGCGACCACGTCTGGCCACAAATCGCCGAAATGCGGCTATGAAAACATCAGATGATAAGTCTGAAGCAAGCTCAATATGAATTGCCTTGGTCGCGCAACAGACAAAAATGCAAATATAAGATTTCTATACTTTGGCTCCTCGGTATTTGCCCATGGTTATATTAATGGGGCCAGCGTAATCTAGGGTTACGTGAGAAAAACATTTTAATTGAGATATGCGAAACGAAGGTAATTCGCCCATATATGGGGTGTAAGTTTTCGGTTTCGTGCGGAAACACCGGAGACATTTTGACAAGACAGATTGAATAGCACGACGTGCCGACAATATCCAAAATTGTTGGCGTGATAAGTATAAAACAGTATTTAATCCGGGGTGCAAATTTTCTTTATGAATATGCTCAATAATAAGCTCTGTAAGTCTATGCGGTCGGGGTAAAAGAAGTGGGTGTTTAGCTTCGAAAGAAATATTATCATGCCTTAAACGGCCGCCCACTCTGACAAGACCATGCTTGTCAAGAAAAGGTGAGAGTTTACGAAAAGGTTTAGGTAAAAGCTCATTATTTTTTAATTGGATAATTAAATTAGAAAATTGAACTTCTTGAGTTCTTAAGACTAAAATATTTAATGATTTTTGTAATTCAATTGAGGATATTAGTCCAGAAAGCTTTGAATTTGTATTGCGACAGTTGTGAATAAACCTAGAACAATAGGAAAACATTTTTGAATCTTGGGCAATGAAGAAATATTAAGAAGTAAGGTATCGATAAAAGTATTTTCAATTAGAGTTGATAAGACTATTTGTTTCTCTTGAGGTTTTTTCTCTTGATCGATATAGGATAATTCCAAATCTTGTGGTAAAAACTGGTCAATTTTCCGCTCTGAACGAGCTAAAGTTAGCCACGATGGGCCGCTAAAACAGAGGGATGATTTAATAGTTGTGCTGGGGTTAATCCGCGACTTGCACAGTCTGCAGGATTGTCTTGTGAGGTAACATGATGCCATGAAACATTTGGAATAGTTTCTTGAATATGGCTGACTCTGTTGGCCACAAAACTTTTCCAGCGATGGGGCGAACTAGAGATCCAGGCTAATACTACTTGTGAATCAGAATAAGCGAAAACTTGGTCAATAGTAATAAGAGGAGAATATGTTTTTATAACAAAATCAAGAAGATTAGCGAGAAGGGTGGCTCCTAAAAGTTCCAACCTTGGAATACTTTGAGATTTAAGTGGCGAAACTCGTGATTTAGCTATAATTAGGGCAGTTTTGGTTTCATTAGTTACTAGCTCAATGCGAGCGTATACCGCAGCTGCGTAGCCACTCTCTGAGGCATCCGAAAAGCCATGTAATTCGCACCGGGTAATTTTATTAGGAAATATATATCTTGGAAATTTAATTTGTGATAAAGAGGGCAGTTCATTTTTAAATTGCGACCAGATATCAATAATATGTTGCTCAGGTTGGTCGTCCCAATCTATTTTGGAAATCCAGAGTTTTTGCATTAAATGTTTAGCAAGAAAAGATACTGGTGATAAAAAACCTAAGGGATCGAATATTCGGACGATATCAGATAAAATATTTCGTTTTGTACATGGTTTATCTGAGGGATGACAAACATAAAACATATAGTCAGAAGCAGGATCCCACTGTAGGCCCAGAACCTTAATAGATAAAGGTTCTTCCTTATCAAATGAGATAGGTATTTGACATTCATCTTGCGAAAAAGATGATAGAAGTTTCGGATGGTTACTGGCCCATTTTCTGAGCTCAAAACCTGCAGATTTTAAAATTGTAATAAGATCCTTTTGTAAGGATAAGGCAACATCTAGAGAAGGTGCGCCTGCGCAGATATCGTCAACAAATATGTCATTAAGAAGAATTTGGCAGGCCTCAGGATAATTTTTACTCTCCATTGAAGCTAAGTGTTGAATTGTACGTATTGCAAGAAAAGGGCTTGAAGTTACACCGAAGGTAACTGTATTCAAACGATACTCCTGAAGTGGTTCTCTGGGATCGAAACGCCATAAAATTCTTTGGTAATCTCTATGATTTGGAGTTAGAAGTATTTGAAGATACATTTGTTTTATATCGGCCAAAAATACGATGGGATGAAAGCGAAATTTAAGAAGAATAGTGTTTATGTCTGGTTGAAGTTTTGGACCAGGTAAAAGAGTATCATTTAGACTTAAACCTTTGGATCCTTTAAAAGAGGCATTAAAAACTACGCGTACCTTGGTAGTTGATTTATCGGGTCTGACCACGCAGTGGTGGGAAGATAATTGACAAATTTTTTAGACTCATCAGGCGAAATGGGACTCATATGACCATTTTTGAGATATTCTTTCATAAAATCTGAGTAATTAGAGTATAATGTAGGGTTTTTAAGTAGACGAGATTCTAGGGAGTGAAAGCATCTGTATGCTACAGAGTATGTATCTCCGAGATCAGGCTCGGTGTGGCGAAAAGGGAGCGAAACAATAAAACGACCAGAATTATTTCGAGTTACAGTATTTTGAAATATATTTTCACACTTCTTATCATCAGGTGAGAGATGCAATTTAGAAGGCAAAGATTCTAGCTCCCAAAATTTGCAAATATTTTGGTTAAGTGTTGATTCAAAGGAGGTAAAATATGAATTTATTGGAGAAAATGGAGCTATTTTATTGTCAGTTTTTCCTAAAAGCACCCAACCAAAAACAGTTTCTATAGCAGTCGGTTGCCCTGGCTCTCCAGGTATTCGACCTGACCTAAGAATTTGAGAATAAAGATCAGCACCTAGAAGCATATCAACCGGTGCAGGAGTATGAAAATGTTCATCAGCAAGTTTTATATTGGAAATATGATTCCAGCCAGCACTGTTAATTTTAATTGATGGCATGTCTGAGCATAGTTTTTGTAAAACAAGTGCATCAAAATTAAAAGTAGGATCTGTTTTTCCAACAGGTCTTATTGTGCAATTAGATATACCATTAGTGGTAGATGATGACTTATTTACACCGATTATGGGCACATTCCATTGTTTTCTGGTAAGTCCTAACCGGTTTAAACAAGCTTGAGTGATAAAGTTTGCTTGACTGGCTGAATCGAGTACTACACGAATTACTTGAAAATTGCCTCTAGAATCGAGAATTTGTGAGATAAGCGGAGACAATTTACACAAGCATTGTTTTGCTTTACATATGCAAAACGCTCAGAAGGAGTTTTAGTTAAAAATAGAGAACATTGCGACAAATTATGGCTAGTTTGATTACATAATCGGCATTTATAGGGAGACGAATTGTTTACAGGGACAGAAGTATTTCTTGAATATATATTTTTATTGTTATTAGAGTGAGCTGGGTGAGTTCGAGCTGAATTTGAAGCATTTGCAAATAAAGATTGGTCATTTAGGTTAGAACTAGAGTTATTTAAAAAATTGGCTGAAAAGGTTGGATTAATCGAGTTACTAGAAGTATTTGCCATAAAATTATGGGAAGCGTGATTTTTTGAGTTAGAATGTGAGGAGAAATTTTGACTTTTACAATTATGTTGATTATTGGAAAATGATTTTTGATATGACTTTTGTGATGGTATATTCTGAACAGATTAGAATCTGTTCAGAATATATGCTCTGCATTGATTTTCAAGAAAATCAGTCAGATTTTGGTATGTTGGAAGCTCAATCTTGCTATGCTCTATCTCAAATGCTGTTCTTGTGGCCGAGTCTAACCTTTGAAGCAGCATATTAAAAAAACAAAGCACCATTGATCTGTCGGAAAATTTAAAACTTTTAATGCAGCAACATTTTCCTTAAAAGTATCTAAAAGGTTACGTAAATCCTTAGCAATATTTATCTTTAAAAATGGTGCGCTATTTAACGCGTTCCAATATGTTGAGGCTAAAATTCTTTTATTTTGATAACGATCTGTTAAAGTTTGAAAGGCTATGTCATAATTAGATTCTGTTGTAGGAATAGATTTAATTAAATTAAGTGGCTCATTTTTCAGATATGATATTAAGTATTGAAATTTTTGAATTTTTGCTAAGTTAGAATTATTATGTACAAGTGACAAATACATATCATAAAAAGTAGGCCAATTTTTTAAAGTACCATCAAAACAAGGAATTGTCAACTTAGGTAACTTAACATCAGGTTGGCTATTATTTTGAATTGAAACAAAATTAGTATGATTATTAGAATTGGGAAAAAGTTCAAAAAGATTTTCTTTGTATGAAAATAAAATTCATCAGTGTCTTTTCTAATAGCATCATGAGTGGAAAAATCTTCATCTGATTCGACAAGTCCTATTATATCATTGTGAATGCTTTTAAAATCATCATAAAATTCATCTAATCTTTCAAACTTTGACTGAAATAAACAACTTTGACTTGGATCGGCTTTAGCTTTTGAAGCTGCTACATAAGCTTCTGAAATTCGATTTACAAAAACTTTTCTTTTTTGCGACAATGCTTTAATATCACTCATTTTTAAAATACTTGAGAAAAAATTATATTTTGTAAAACGTTATTTAATTAAAATATGTAATTTAAAAAATATTAATTAGTTATTGATGAGAAATATATACCCTATAAACATTGAATAATGGAAAATCAATGGCCCAATATACTTTTTTATTTAATTATTCAACTGCCCATTGACACAATATATGTTGGTGCCAACATCGGCCCTTATTGCGTTTGGCACACCGGCCCATCAACACTTATCAGTCAGTTTGCCAATACTTCTACATATTGGCCCTATGTTATGTTTATGAAGGCCCACTGTTGAAAAACCATTGGGGTGTTAACAATATAGTAACTAATATCTACCGATGTTTCATTTAGGGCCACTGTTGGAAAATCATTGGGATATTAGCTAAATAGTAACTAATATTTGCCGTGTTTCATTTAGGCTTACTGTTGGAAAATCAATGGAGAACCAAATAAAATAAAAATGTAAAAATTTTGATTTTTATTAAAAAAAACCTATGGATACATAAAAAACTATAATATATTGCTTTGAGCACAACAAGACAAACGAGGCACTTAAAACAATGTGGTTTGCAGATGAATTTAAAATGCCAAAAAATAGTCTAACTATAAAAATACGAAACAAAGTTAGAATTAACATAGCAGCCCATAATAATACGAAATATAATAATAAGTAACAAAGATTCTAAAAACTATAAAATATCACCATAGGCGTAATAAGATACTAAAAATAAAATAGTTTATCAGGTAAATTTAAAACACATTATAAAATTCAAAACCACATAAACAAAAAACATATTATAATTTCTTAAAAATAAAGTAATTTAGAGCGACTGCAACAACAAAATAAAAATTGTTTTGTTTATTTTATAAACTTTAACGCATGTCCGATTTAAAAAAGAAAAGGCCAGGGACATCATACCAAAAGAGTCCGCAATTAAGCCTTTTTCTTTCAACGCTCCACCCATACATTGTTAAATTTGACCGTATATCCAACAAAAATTTCGAGCGACTAATTTTAAAGTGAGAGAGAACAAGGCATGCTGATGAAGCTGGTGGCCTTTTCAACTTTAAATCGGACTATACTTAACACAACTGACAATTAAGTATCAATAACTTCACTATCTCTACTTTCCTTTATTGCTGGGGGAGGAGAGCTGAAAAGAACATATACTTTTAGTAATTATATTTTGCATTTAAAAATTAGTTTTATTTAGATTAATTTAAGAATTCTTTGTATACTACATCATAGGCTCAACCACAAATATATGTATATTAATTTAACTCGGGTAAACTTTACAGATTTCTTAGATATTTTTATTACTTTTTTTAATAATATATATTTTTTACCCGCTTTCAATAATGCACGATTTTGTGACATCTACCTGTGCCATTAATGATTCTGATTTCAAAAAAAAAGTGGTATATATAAGCTTTGTTTCTGCAGCGGTTTGAAACTATCACAAACTACTCGGAGCCAATGAAAATTCAAAAAAGTGACATGCATGTCATTTTTACAAATTTTCATTGGCTCTAATTAGTTTCCAATTGCTGCAGAAACAAAGTTACTATAGATGGTGGCAAATAAGTTTATTATTCGGTTCTTTAAGATCCTTTAATGATTTTTGGGTGATTTGACCATCTCTAATTGTTGGTACAAATGTAGATGCTACAGTATCCTGCGTTAACTGCGGGCTACCCTGTATAAAAGTTTATAAGAATATTCTTTATAATTACTAGAAAACAAGCCATTCTTTTAAAGCAAATATTTATTTAAAAACTTTAACGCCTCATCAATTATTACTTCGTTTCACTATTAATTTATGCAATAAAAACGCCAAAAAGTTGAATAACGTTGGGCAATACTTTTCTTTTAAACATCTAAATTAATTTTATTGCTAAGTCTTACCTAGTACTTCTTCTTCTGTTCCTCCCGCCACTCCTGTCACCGGCTTGCCTCAACCATATTTTAATGGTGTTCTCCACTTCAACTTGAGTGATGGCATCGCCTTTAGGGGGGGTGCTTTTGGCTACAGCTAAAATTACGTTTGGATAAAGTTTTAAATCTTTTTATAACTAGGGCTTATATGCTTTATTTGAATATATATATAGTCTATATATAGGGTCAAAAGAAACCGCGAAAGAAATACTCAAATGACAACAGACAGGCAACAGATTATTTCTATAAATTTACGGTGGAAACATGTCTACTTACTTCTTCATCTTCGTTCCAGGGTACTTCTTTTCACTCATAATATACTTTTCATTTGCCAAAACACCAAAAAATCACAAAAACTGCCGAAAAACGGTACAAACTTTCCGCTCACGTCATTCCTAATCATCCACAAAATTAATCAAACTTCTAAAAAGTTAGGTTATAGTGGCACGCTTCACTTTTAGTTGTCGGTGGTTAGGCAAAGGGACAAAAAAGAGAACAAACACGATCTTACGTACGCTGAGTAACGAATAATTGCAGTGGGCCAATGCTTAATTAATAACGTTGGATTTGTAACTCAGTTAAATTAATAGGCCACTGTAGATATATCATTATGTCTTTTTTCTGTCGAACCATTAATTGAGGATTAATATCGGGCCAACGAATGGTGATAGACACAGTCAATTAAAAGACGCTGACATTAGTGGGCCATCACAGTACCTTTAGAAAATCGACCAACGCTGTTTATAGGGTAATTATTAATTTTATTATTTAATTATTATTATTTATTATTAAATCAATGATATTGTTTTTATTTCTAAATTATTGAAAAAGTTTAACTTTAAAAATAAACAGAATTTGACTACCTGTTATCCGCAAAATGTAAACAACTTCGAGTAAAAGGGATTTTGTTTTTGTGAATATTCACTTAAAAACAGCAATAATTTTTCTTTGCTTTTTCACTTTTTAATTTGAAGCAAACTTATATCACGCCTGTAAACCAATAAATTAAACAAGAAACACCATTTATTGTGCGACTGTAAGAAAAGAAATAACGATTTTATTTTAATATTACAGAAAATATTTTCAAAATTAAACTGAAAATGTAAACAACTATAATTTTAGACAGTACCGGTCAAAATCAGCAAAACTTCATGTGACCGTTTATTGGCTTATGCGAAAATCGATCGCGATAGAATGACGGCGCATGAATCTACTGAGTCGTATCGATCACTGTTTATAACGGCTAGCAGCAGGAATTGGAATTTAAATATGGCGAATAATTTTTGGAAAAATAAATTTAATTTTGAAAATTATTTTTTTAATTTTTTATTAGTAAAATCCGGTAGAAGGATCAAAAATGTTTGTGAATTTAAAGAGAAATTTGAATCTATTAGTTTCCTTCGATAACACGGGACTGTAAACGTGTTATTAATATTAATTTAAATCAGAAATAAAGCGAACCATACATCAGTCAAAAAAGTAATGGCGGCACCTTACCTAGATTTGTAGTCTTTCAGCTCAGGAATGTCTCTTTCAGCTTCAGGGATCCCTGTATTTTGTCACCATCGAGTCCAACAACGGCACTATAATTTTATGATTTAAAAAGTCTTACATGTGCGAAATTAAATTAGCGAAAATAATTGCGAAATTTGGAGACTTCAAGATTAACGACTTGCACTGTCAGAACCCAGTAACGAAGTGGTACTTCTCATTTTTCGTTGGGCGCGCGCAGCTAGGAGGTGCCCAATTGAAAGTGTATGGTTTTTTTGTTTTATATAAAAGAAATTTGAAATTTACTATTAAGTGAATTATTGAAAACTAAGAGTTACACAAACACCGCCATTTTGAATACCCCAAAATCCTTATATCCCGAATCTGAGGAAACACACCTATCATGTGATTTTAAACTAAAATATGTTGTTTCTTAAGTCCGGAAAAATAACATATAAATTAATAGTTATTTTCCTAACAAGTGCGCAAAGTGATACTTTTCCCGAACGACGCGAAGCGGAGTTCGGGCAAGCAGTCAAGTGCGGAAAAGTCACTTTGCACAAGCGTTGGGAACAAAATTTTTCCTACGAGCGTCAGATAATACCAATATTAAAGCAATGATTATTTTTTAAATTATGTTTAATCTGAAAGAACTACTACAACATATTTATAAATGGGAATTATTTGTTGATAACACTTACAACAAAAGAACAGTTACTAGCAATTTGTAAATTAATTGCAGAACCTGTAATTTCGTTTAGTGGATGGCTTATGGAAGCGCTTATTGTACGGCTTAATGAAGGTTGACTTAGCTCAAGAGGGGAGTTGTTCATGGTCAATATTTTATTCGACATATCCTTTTTCTGATTTGTGGATTCATCAATGTAGCTCTCAGCTACAGCCGTTGATTTCCAGCCCCCAAGTCGCTTGATATTGGTAATTCCTTCTCCAGAATCCGCTAACATAGTCGCATAGGAACGACGAAAACTATGTCCAGTGTACTCTTCTGGATTTTTTAATTTTAGGTATGCAGCAATTTCTGAAGGCATTTTACCTATTGAATTTATTCCCACACATTTCGTACTGCATGCTCCTTGTTTATACTGGACAAAAAAACGTCTGTGTGGGCTATGTGGTTTTCGCAAATTTGCATATTTACGGTACAATTGCAGATAAAGTCCGTTATTTGTTTCATCGGACACTACAAAGATTCTGGAAGTGTTATTTTTACTGTCAGGAATTTTCACCACTATCAAATTTTCATTATCCTGTATGTCATCAATCATTATTTTTGTAAGTTCATCTCTCCTACAAACACCGGCTAATCCAAAAATTGTAGCAACTTTTATTAGAAGGTAAATATTATCAGGTGCTTCTTTCATGAATCTTGAAACTTCTTCTTTGCTGAAAGTTTTTGATTTTTTTGGCCGGTATCCCACGTTTTGGTGTTTAAGTAGTGATGTTAGCTTGAAATATGAACTTAAATCAAGGTTCCTTTTCACTTTGAGGACACATTTTAACATAGAGTACTTACTCCATAAAGTATTAGGTTTATATGTTTTTTGCAAATCCGCAAAATAGACCAAGAACATTTCTTCTTTAATACTTTTTGTCCCCTTGCTGAAGCACCAGTTTTCGAAATGACTATATTGATTCTCATATTTTTCACGAGATTTTGCTGGTAATAAATTCAAACTTACGGTATTTGCTGCATCCAGGATAGAATCTGGTAGCTCCTCATCGGATCTACTCATTTTAGATAATTATTTTTGTCGGATTTTTATTTAATTAAAAAAGATACTATGACGCCTTTTCATTAAAAATGCTTGTTTGTATTGAAATTCATTTGTGCAATTGCTTGTTCATATGGAAACGAAGAAAAAAATCTGACATATGTTAAAATCACCAAGATTACTTATTGTTGCTTGACTTGTCATAATCATTTATTATTATTATACAGGGTAATTAAAAAAATGTTTTTTTTCCTGTTTTAGTTGAAATATTGAAAATTAGGAAGTAACAAACAAAAAAGAGAATAAACTAAAACTTGCAATGGCTTTGTATATTGCATGAAATAGCCTACAATTACTAAAATACATATAAATCTTGCTTACCTGTAAGATTTTAGAGTAGTTTTACTTTTCCGCACGCCGTGCGGAAAAGTGCAACTTTGCGCACTCAAATGCGTGCGGAAAAGTGGACTTTTCCGCACGCTCGTAGGAAATAATTTTTTTTTTTCGTAACCATAGAGTGTTGTATCCAAAAACGGGCATACATTGTACTTGCATTTATGTTAAAAGTTCTGATTGCTTGATCTTTATAATTTTTGTTATCTTTGAGATAACCCTGATTTTAATACATTTTTATATTTCGTAAGCAGAGCAATTATTAAACGCTACTGGTGAAACTTCCTGTAAAATTACAAAAAGATGTCCATTTATAAGTAGGCTTGAGGTTATCTTAAGAATCACATTTAAACACCTTATGAAAATCTAGCATCGCATGTTTTAAAATACAGTTCGAAAAAATGTTTAATTTAAGGATTTAGTAGTGGATTTATGTTGATCCCAGAAATAAGATATTCAAATTTAAAGAATATTTGCCAAAAACTAATTTGGCTAAGACTTACAGCACTTCAAAATGAGGGTAAAAGTATATATCGCGGCTTGGGCTTTGTGCCAAAATCTTTGAAGCTTAATTAATCATCTATGTATTATGAAGTATCACTCGTATCGTGGTAATCATTCATAAGTATAAAAACTAAAAATTATCCGGATTCGTGATCTGATAAATGGAAATCGATTCCCTGGTTTGATCCCTTTTTTCCTTAAAAAAGAAATCGTGATTTGTATTGGTTATTCGATTCCTTAACGAGGATCCGGATCCGTAAATCGATTCCTTTTTCGAAACATCCGTGCCAGCTCTGTTTGTCATTCGTGTGCTAAAATATAGTCTCTTCTAGTTAATTTCGTTGTATTTGTTTTATTTAATTATTTTCGATTCAATTTCATTTGATTGATATGTGATACCCTACAGGTAAAAAAATTTAAAAAACAAAAACAATACCTATTAAAAAAACTTCTCTGGGGTCTTTGGTATTTATGGTGCTTGAGAATGTGTATTTACTTATGTTTTATAGTATCTGACATTTCTTATTCATCATCAGTAAAACTATTGTTCTTTGAGTTTTCACTAATTATTGGATTCTTGGGAAATATAAAAATTAATGTAATGGTACACAACGTATGACCTTCAGTATTAGTACAACTGTTGATAATTTCCCAATCGTTAGAGATTAAGTGTATTTTTTAAGGTTTTCGAGTACAAAAGACAAACATTTTACATAATTTGCTCATTAAAATATGTTGTATTAATGTCCTATTACCAAAAAAAAAATGACAGTATTTGTACTTGTCATAAATCGGTTGTCCTTTTAGAGGATTTTGGGTGCGGAGCATAGGAATTTAGTGTTATGTTTCGCATCCGACGTTTCGTAATTATCTTCAGTAAAAAAAAACTATAATGTAACGGTTGTAAATTTAGTGTAAGTATTTGTGGAAACAGAGAAAAAAAAGATTGAATGAAAAATTTAGTGTTCCAGATTTGACTCTTATCGTCAGAAATATGATTAACATTTTTTTAAAATTGTTATACAGTTAGATATATTTTTTAAGGTCTTAATGTCGAGTTGGTATAAACCAAAACTTAGATTACGTTACAAATAATAGCTTAAAAAGTATTTTTGACGAAATCATTACTTAGAATGAAAACCAAATATTGTATAAAAGATAACAATATAACACTATTTTAAATTTTAAAAATCTATAAAGTAACCTAAACATTGAAACCACCAAGTAGTACTGATAACTTCGAAACGTCGCGTCGGTTACAAAAACAGCAAAAAATATTCTTCGCACTCATATTTTATACTTGGACTTTGTTACCCATTTTTTAACAAATAACGAAATCCACCGTTTTATATGAATGAAGGTAAATGTTCATCATACCGTGAATGTAATGGTATGGGGTGCCATCGAATATGGTAGCAGGATAAGTCTAGTATTTATTAGAAGTGACATAAAAGTTCTTCAATAGATTTAGTAAACAATAATCGAAAACCAAATTTTATAATATGATAACGCCAGACTTTATGCAGCCAGAGTAACCATAGACTTTATGGAACAACACAACAGTAACCGCTTACCATCGCATTCAAGATAGCCTGATCCATACTTGATCGAACATGCGTGAGACATTTTAGGTCACAGATTGTTAAACATATAGCACGCCTCTCAGACTTTTGCAGCACTTAAAGATAAGTTAGAAGTAGAGTGGAATGAAATACTTCAAGCGAATATAACTACCTCATTAGATCAATGTCCAGACGTGTCAATGAGTATAAAAAAAACGGGTCTTCAACACTATTTTATACCTACTCCTGTTCTGGATTATCCGATTGGGATAAACACCTAGGCCCGGTTGTATAATGGACGTTCAACCGAAGTTGACGCTGATCATCGGTTCAACGGAAAAAACTCGTTGTACATAGCCAGTTCAGACGGTGAACTGTGGATCATCTTGAACGTCCGAATTTGGGCGTTCAAGATGAGTTTAACTCCTTTTAGTAATTTTTATCCTTACTCTTTTGACAGATTACCTTGTGTTTTAAATATTTTGTTTTTATATTTTTAAAGTTGATACTTATCTGGTTTTTATAATTAAAAATGGATCTTGTATGGAAAGATATGACAGATGACAAGGATTTTGTAGAATAACTTAATAATGTTACACACTCTCGAGCCCCATAAGTATACAGAAATTGACCAGATTATTTGAACATTTGGAATGACAAATAATTTAAGGCCAGATTTAGGTTGTAAAACAAGCTGTAAGATTTATCATATATGAAATTTTTGAACAAATTTCATCTGTTACAGACAAGTAAGATTTATATTGTTTAATTACATTTTATTTTAAGTTTAAATGATCTATTTATTTTTTTTAGAAACCATGCACTAACACCTACTGAAATGGTATGCATTGCTTTAAGATTTCTAGCCACTGGGATTTTTCTGCAAGTTGTTGGAGATTTTGGAGGTATTGACAGTCAACGGCAGGTCAAAAAATATCTATGGTTTATGAATCAGTTGCCCAATTGGGGCTTAAATTGATAAAAATGCAAAGAACTGAATCTGAAATTAACATTGTGAGGCAAGGATTTTTTAGCACTGGAGCTATGGATGACACGCATAATAAAATTCTCCCCTGGAGGGGCATATGCAAGAAATTACAGGAACCAAAAAAGGATTTTGTTATATAATGTGTATTTATCATCTGATATTTATTTTGCCAGTAGTGGGTGAGAAAAATGTAAAATTAAAAAAAAAAAAAAAATACAATAATACAAATACATACTTATAATTATTATTAGGTTTTTCTTAATTAAATCTTTGATTAGGTTAAGTTGTTGTGTGGCAATTTTCTTTTTTTTTTGTGGGCTTTGCTACTGCTGGCTCAGGTAAACCTGCAGCGGTACAACACTCAAAATTTTGAACTGGGTTCAACAGTGAACTTCAGTTCAAGAAAACTGGTGTTGAACCATTGTTTGTACAACTGGGCCCTTATCATTTATAACCTCTTGTCTGCTGTATAATATGTAAGCATAAAAAATAATGTACATCGTAGCGATACGTGTTTTTCTTTGTCATTCATAATATTTAGTTTATGTACTTTTTGTTTCACTATCGAAAAATTTTGAGTACCTAATTAAATGTCACGTTACTAAGATATGTGTACGTAAACGTTTTATTTCTCTTATTAGACATAATCTTTTATTTTTCAATACGTGCATGATTGTACAAGTAATTTGCTTTCATTGAAATATATATTTTTATCATTTTGTTACAGTACAACTAATCGGTTAGCCATATTTTTAAATTTTATTATCTTGTTTTAAGATGCAAGAGTACTTAATAATAATGAAAAATAATACATGGATATATGTCAAGGGAATATAGGATATATGAAAACACGTAAAGTTATTTTAAACAAACAAATTTATTAAAATAATTTAAAAAAATATATTTAAAAAAATATACGATCTTACGCCATTCCTACAGGGAATTAAAAAATACATAATAATGAAAAAAGGAAAATTAAACATATACCCTAAAATAACCAGACATAAGGACATTCCGTTACAGCTGTAGCGGGCATACCAATTGAATCCAATTGGTTGACCGCCTATTACGTGGTTTTCCTTACACCCTTCGACAATGGTCGTTAAGCAAGTATACTAAGAATACACCTACCTAACACTGCGGCACTGGTCACATAAATGCGCAACTTTGCCCCAATCTAACCATCGTTGTATCTCCCAATTTTCCGGATAAATTTATTTATAAATTACCCTGTATATACAAGGTGATTGATGGTCGATGGTACCTTAGACATTTATGGTTAACGAGACATAGCAATTTTTCGAAAATTGGCAACATGGGTAATTGGCCCTGGTCTATCAATCTAAAATACTTTCAACAACGCGGTATTGCCGCTTATACCGAAAAGTAATGGGCAGTTTGATATTTTAAATGAAACCCCCTATATATTATTGCATTTTTTGCTCCGCTATTGCTTTCTGATAAATTTTGTATAATAATTTTCTATACCTATCTCAAGTAATTTTTGACTTAATAATTAATTTCTTTATTTTTTTTTAAACATAGCTCCAATTAAATTTTTATTACTACGTCACGGATATTCGTAGAAAGTTTAAATTTTGGAGATAATTTAGTAAAATCCTGTATATAACTTTTGGGTAAGAAAATTTGTTCTACATTATACAGGGTTGGACAAAAGTAGTGATTTTACCTCGAGATAAAAAAAAATGAAAAAAGTGCATTTTTTAAATGATACACCCTGTATATTATGACATATTATAAAATGCAATTAAAACTCCTTGCTTTCGGAAATAAAAGCAAGTTTCTGAGAGAATTGGATTATTTTAGGATATTTGCCTTAGATGGCTATGAAATGTCACGATGAAACATATTAGGAAACTTTTGTCAATTAGTGCGTTAGTAGGGAAGAAAAGCTAATCAAAATCCACACGCGGTTAAGGAAATGGCATTTTAAGAAAAATATAGCTTGTTTTTTGTTTACTAAAAAACTATCAAATAGCTTTTTTTAACCGACGAGTCATTAAACAGCAATAAATACCTTCAGATTTTGCGCTTAATAGTAGATATTTGTATAGAAAATTTCCGCTTAAAGATTATCGCATATGTTGGTTCTAATGGGATGGAGCACCCGCTCATTGCACTGGGAAGGTGACACGTGAGCTATTTGAAAAATTCGATGACCGCTGCGCTGGTTTAGGCATGTAGGACCATGGGATTGGCCCGCGAAATCACCTGATCTTACATGACTTGATTTTTATTTTTGGCGTAATTTAAAATAACTGGTGCTTAATAAACTGGTAAACAGTAAAGAGGAACTACGTCAATTGCATTGGTCAACTAGATCCTTCCAAAGTACAAGCAGCGACAAAACATGCTGTACAGCGCAGAATTTTGACGTGTTTAGAAGTCAATGGAAATTTTTTTAAAAATTGTAAATTATTTATAATCTTAGTATTTAAAGGTTAAAACTTTAGCGTTATCTTCATTGTTCCTAATGTTTATTTAAATATTTTTTAGTTGTGGTAATTTTGTATCATACTTAAGTTGTAAACCAAATTGCATAAAGTTATTTTGTATTTGCACAAATTTTCTTGTATCCATTCGTCGTAAATAAAGATACATTTCGTTGAACTTTCTGCATGTTCTTGCTATAATTTTGACACATTGTCCATAAATAATAAATAGATTTATCAAAACTTCATTTGAATAGTTATTTTTTTCCATTTCAATTATTTTCGAGTCACTATTTAAAAAAGATTTATCCCTACTAACGCACTAATTGTCAAAATTTTCTAATTTTCTTAATATGTTTCATCGTGACATTTCATATTCATCTAAGGCAAATATCCCAAAATAATCTAATTCTTACAGAAACTTGCTTTAATTTCCGAAGCCTTACCATTTAGATATATGAACATTATATATTATTTACAAGGGATTATAATTGCCTTTTATAACATGTCATACAATACGGGTGTTCCATTTAAAAAAAGCACTTTTCTTTATTTTTTTACTTAAAAGCACTATACAGGTCCTCCTCAAATTATCTTAAAAATTTAAACTTTCTTCGAATATCAGTGACGTAATAATAAAAATTTCATTGGAGCTATATTTTGAAAAAAAATTAACAAAATAAATTTATAAGTCAAAAACTTCTAGAAATAGGCAAAGGAAAGTATTTTACCAAAATAGTCACAAGGCAATACGAGTAGAGCAGCGAAAAATGCAATAATATATAGGGTGTCTCATTTAAAATATCAAATTTCCTATTATTTTTTGATATAAGCAGCAACGTCGCGTTGTTGAAAATATGTAGGATTGACAGAGCAGGGTCAATTACCCACGTTGCCAAATTTTCGAAAAATTCGTATGTTCCATTTTCCATAAACGTCTAAGGTACCATCGACCATCAATCGTCCTGTATAAACCGTAAATATTTTTATTCCTCCTTAACCAGAGATTCGTATCAAAGTGTATGTAGACGGTGCTTTAAGGTAAATCAGTCAAATGTCAATTTAATCTGCAACCTAATAAATGAAATTACACCGTAAATGTTCATATCAATTAAGAGAAAAACAAAAAAAATTATACAGAAAACGGCTTGAAGCTCTGGTGTTCTATTTTTAGGTAAACAAAGGGAAATGATACATATCATCTAATATGAAAATCCAAAGTCTGTTAATATTCTGGATTTGCTCTACTTGTTTCGAAACCACGTGACATGAAAATATATGTCACTGCCCTCTCATCGAAGATATAATATTGGAACTTAGACGATTTTTAATTTTGCATTTATTATCTAGAAACAAATTGGCATAATTAATATTTGTAGCATAATACAAAACAAAAAGCAAAAATATTTTGATCTATTTTTACTTTAAAAATTTTCAACTGTTATATCAACATATTTTTTTTAAATTGTATGTAGTTAATGACAATCATGACTATACCAATAATTACTCTACATTTACATAGTATGTTCAGTTCATTATGTGTAATTTACGAACTTGATCGCTTTCCTTAAAATTACTCATTGTTTATTCAAAGCCTATATTTATGATGATTCACTGTAATTAAACAAATGTAAAACAATGCTAGAATGTAAGCCATTTACAAGAGCAAACGTATTTGATGTCTCCTAATCCAAATCGTTAAGATAAGAATTTTAAAAAAATTATTTTCATTACGCATAGTTTAAAAAGAGTACAAAATATTGCAGTAGCTGCTTAGATTGAGACCATAAGTTTTAATACAAAAACGGTCTTTCTAGTAACCCGTCCGTTACAAAAGATCCACAGCTGATCTTCTTTCCTTTGTCTCACACAACTAAGTCCCTTGAGTTTTTTGGTGAATACCAGATCGTTGCTCTTGACATAATCAAAGGTCAGGTCTAGCATGATTCGCTTCTTAACAAACTTTCTTCCAAGACTCTTCGACCTAAGCTTTATTCTTGGTTATCCAGGTCTTTCTAATCGACGTATATAAGTTATTGTAGATGGTCATTCTTCTAGCTTCTACCAAATTAATGCAGGGGTGCCCCAGGGTTCAGTACAGGCACCAACTCTGTTTCTTTTTCACATCATTGATCTTCCCTCTTTCACAACCAACCCTGTTCATAGTTTTACTGACGATAGTACTCTCCACTTTAATATTTAATTTCTTAAGCCACCCTGTAATTTTGATTTAGAAAACAAGCGCAGGTCAATACAGATATCTTTTTCACAAGACCTCCAAAAGACAGTCATATCAGCTATCGCAAAAAAAGTCTGTCAATGCTCATCCGTTACATATGAGTGGCCAAGTTCTACAGAACAAAAAATCGTTTTATCTTGTGGGTATCACTTCTAAGAATAACCTTGAATAGCAAAACACATAACATCCATAGCAGCTTCAAAAAAGCTTTGAGTCCTTTTTCGAGCCAGAAAGTATTTCTCTTCTTCTAATCTGTATACTTTATATGTATCCCAGATCAGACCCTCTTTAGAATATTGTTCTCACGTCTAGGCAATGTCGTCTCCTACAACACTTAGCATTCTTGACACCATTCAAAGAAGAGCTGTTCGTCCTATTAAAGATCCCACATCTACAGAAAAGCTTCCTTCTCTTGCCACCAACGAGCTGTGGGAGATTTTTTTCCTCTTTTATAGACATTTTCATGGCTTTTGCTCCGAAGAGTTGGCCAGTATAATTCGCACTTTGACATTCCAACTTGAGAGGCCACAAACTTCTTACTTTGTTTGTTCCTTCATCCCTAGAGTGTCCAGACTATGGAAACTGCTACCCGCAGAAGTTTTTCTTTTTCTCCCAAACCTCCAAATACTGTAAATAAACTCCGTCCTACCTCACTTCAGACACCCACGGCACGTTAGTACTTAGGCCTTAGCCTTCGTGGACTGTCCCAAGGTAAAAAGAAACAAAATAACGGTTGCGTTCTTTTTGGGGATAAATTTGATATTCACTATCTTAGCGTTTCTCCAATTACACTGCGCTACGTTGTGTAGGGTAAAAATAAAATAACTCGCTTATAATATAATAAACTTGATAGTAAGCAATGTTAGAAAAAAAAATTAAACGAAAAATAACCACGATTTCTTTACGCCACTGCGACGAAATCAGTATAGTCTAAATTTAAGCTATGGTTGTCATTTAGAAATAGTGTCCAGCTTTAGATTATACCGGAATATAAAAAGACCCATTCCTTTGATAAGAAACTCTACTTACAAAAAGTGTGAAATAGTGCACACTATAGAAGATGCGTTGACATGGATTTTTATAGAATATAAGTTTCATAACATCTCACCAAAAACACCTATGTAAAATTAGGGCCAAGTTCCTATTCAAAAATCTTGGTCTCCTAAATTACTAAGATCTAAAATTAGACCAAATTCTGACCTCAATTTTTTTCCACTCCTTTTTGATTTGGCAAGTTTTTTACTGATCTGTCTATTTTAGTGAATGTTCATTTTTTATCATTGCAGATAATAATACGCCCTATTTATTACGGCCCTGTTTCAGAGCGTTCCGAGTAAAATCGTGCAATTTTCAGAATTGTTCCTTTACTTACCAAATTTTTAAAAAATGTTTAAAATTTATAGTTTCTGTTACGAATACAAAATCGAATGCTTTTTTTTAATTTTAAAAAAATTATTAATTGAATAAAAAAAATATATTTTATTTAGTTAAATAATTGATGTTGCCTCCAATTTTTTTTTAAACTTCAAAAATTTTTCGTAGGATTTAGATCTAGTAAGCACACAGGTCAGTCCAAAACGGCTATTTCTTCTGCTTCAACTTACTCCTGAGCAACTCTGCTGGGGTAGGAAGGGATATTATCCTGCATAAATATAAAACTCTTTTTAAATGCACCTCAATACGGTCCAAAAAGAATTTCTAACATTAAATCAACAATAAAGAACGAACTGTGATACGACTGCGCAAAACGTTGAGTGAATAATTAAAATATCTTTATTGAAAGTTTAAAATTTTTTTTAGTGTCACCATTAAAACAACATATCTCCTACTAGTTACAATGTGTTGAAAAAGAGTTTAGTGTATTCATTTTGGGATCTTATAACCTGGTAAAAATTATAAAACTTTGGTGTAGGCGTGTGAGTTCAGGACTGAGAATGGGAAACTTATACTAGGAAGTAGTAGGTTTTAGAAACTCGGAATTTTATAATTTCGTGATGTTTTTTGGAATTTTGAGTTTAAAAGCTCGCAATTTTGAGTTAAAAACGTTGTAATTGAAAAAGAGGTAAAAATACTGTGGCACTAGTATGCCCTCGTAGTACGTTGATTAAACTCAAAGGAGCACTTTTGTGGGGCATGTGTGTTTATTAGTTGTATACTTGTAATTTTTTCTACTATATTTAAACTTATATTTAAAAATCTATATAAAATTTGTTTAAAGTGTGGTCTTTTGGAAAAGATACAAAAAATGGTCATAAAATATGTATAATAAAGAATTAATATTTTTTTGTTATTTTAACACAAGAATTTTTTATAAGAACCAAAATAACTGCTACATAAATATACAATAAAAGCTGACTTAAGTATTTAAAGCTCTCACATTTCCAGGCCATGTGTTTCTATATTATTATGTTAGTATAGGTTTTTTGTCAAGTTCTTAGCAGGAGGTAGTGTGTTATTTTCTGCCATATTATTATATTATTACAGTCCAGGGACGTAGGTTATTTATAGATAGGACTAAAATACAAAAATATATAATTTTAGACAGAAGTTATTTATTTATTTCCAAAATACATACTTAAACAGATAATTTTAACAGGTTTGATTAAAAGAGTTTCCAAAATTGGCAAAATGTTTTAAAGGATCATAGATTTTTTTTAAATTTACATTTGCTCATTTTTCACATTTGACTAATCGCACTTTTCCGATACACGCGCCAATAAGTAATAAGTAATAAGGTAGGTTTAAATAGAATTAAAGAGGCCGGGATTTTAATTTGCTAAATACAAGTTTCCTTTACTTTTATTAATTATTATTTCAAGTTTTTGGTGCATTTAGTTCAAAATTCTCGAATCTTATGAAAGTAAATACATAGAAACAGTTGCACACTTTGTTTTTTCGGGATAATGATAATAAATAAATCAATGGAAAATGAGTCAGTTGCTTCTAAAAAGATATTAAAATATATAAGAACATCATAACTCTTTAAAGCCAAAGGCATATACAAAGTTAAGTGTTGCCAAGAAACATTTTCCGATTTCCTCTCAGAAATGTTTAGAACACGCACATGAAACGCACGGTTCATGTGCGTTTCTCTCGTGTTTTGTGCTTAAAAATATCAAAGGCGCCGCCAAGGAGATTTTATTTTGTTTTAAAATATTATTAAAAAATAAAAAAAAAAACTCAAAAGGCATTCGTTTGCTCAAATTACTGAAGAGTAGACCAAATAGTCACCAATGTGAGTAATTACTCTTAAATTGGCAACCCTGCTAAAGTTATCTATAACAAATTAAATTTAACTATGTGGATAAAAGTACCAAAACATATTGTTAGCAGGATCCTTATAAGTTGATAGTGATATAAGGAAGAGAATGAAACTACAGATAATATGCCTGCGATGTATATATTACATATGGCAATATAAATGAATGTACCACTTACTTCAGTACCAGTCATGGCATATAGATATAAGCTAAAGATTTCGGGGATTTATAAAATGTATCTTTATAGATGGTCTGTAGTAGGGTAAGATAGCCGATTCTGCATCCACCACCACCGGTGGAGCTTTATATCTCGAAATCTTGACGTCATACATTAATTAGGAATCTTGGGCGAGGCTTATTTTAGAGTATTGCGATGCGCTAAAAAATGGCGGCTGTCAAATGTAAAATGTCAAATTAAACTCAAACGTCAAAGCCATGTGACTTGGAAAAGTTAGGTTACGTGGATGAGATGTATCTTAGGTATTACGCAAGCTTTAAAAAAAATGGCAGCCGCCAAATGTCAAACATCACGCGGATCCCGCTGATGGTGATGGTTAAAATTGAAACGTTGTTTACTTGAGCTACGGTCTTATTTGCCAAAAAATTGTAAGTTATACCGTTCAAAGTTATCGGTAAACCCGGAACCCCGATGATGGCAATGGCGGTTAAAATGGGGAAACGATGTTTAATACATCATCTTGAGCAAAAGTTATATATTGTATGTAAAAATCTTTCCATAAAGGCACTACATCTGTTTAAAATAAGTTGAGAGACATCAATTGGCGATTAGTGGCGGTATCCCCATTAGTAAATTAATCATTGTGGTCTTGGTGCCTATAGGAATAAAACTTAACCAAAGAATAGTTGTTAACGTCAATAATGTAAAGGTCAAAATTAACAAACCGAACCGGTGTTTAAAGACAGAACCATCAGAACCTTATAATTATAATTTCGTAACACTCCCCAATTTTTAAATATTAAATAATAAAACAGGCTAGACTGACAGGAACAGGTTGTACAGACCTTCATTGGGATCACTACGTATAACTTCTTTTATTATCATTCGATTGAAATAATTCGTTTTTAAATAAATTCTAATTTTTCTGCACCTTTTTTCAAATTATAGACTTTCGGTCAAATTAGCAAAGCCATAATTAAATAAAAATTATACAATTTCAACTTAACTTATACAGCGTTTAAACTAAGATTAAAATACAAACTATAGATTTAAAAATTCTTTTAAGTAAATCATTAGTAGTTTAATTTAAGGAAGTATACGTTTCAATAAATATTTAGACAAATCATTAGTATTAGAATTTTAACGGTAAACATGTAATACAGGGTTACGGAATAGATGTTTCACTAATTTTTGAAACAATCATTTATAAGTTTATTACATTATTACGACTTTGCCATCAGGGTTAAAGGTATGAGTTTAGAAGGGCTTTGTTTAACTGTATATTTTTTGGGAAAAAAAATAAACAAGATGCAATCATACAAAATATTTATCTCTCTAGCATAAATGCGCTTTCAACTCCAAAAATATTACGGTATTAATTTTCAAAAAAAATTAAATGGGAAATTAGGATTTATTCGCTTATTTCAAAATAACAGCAGTGTTTTTTTCCCAAAAAACAGTATTTTAAATAACAGTATTTTAAATAACAGCCCTGTATTTCCAAATAACAACCCTTTTTTTAAATTACAGCACCGTTTTTTTTAACGCACCTATTTCAAATAACAGCCCTGTTATTCTAATAACCGGGGTGTATTTAAATAACGGCACCGTTTTCTTAAATAACGGCACCGTTTTTAAAATAACGGCACTGTATTTCCCAATAACAGCCCTGTTTTTCCCAAAAAACAGCCCCCGTATTTTAAATAACAGCACTGTATTTCCAAATAACAGCCCTTTTATTTTAAATAACAGCCCTGTATTTTCAAATAACAGCCCTGTTTTTCCAAATAACAGCCCTGTTTTAAATAACAGCACTGTATTTCCAAATAACAGCCCTGTATTTTAAATAACAGCCCTGTCTTTTTAAATAAGTCCTGTATTTTTTAAAAAACAGCACTGTATTTCAATTTTCAAATAACAGTCCTGTATTTTAAATAACAGCACTGTATTTCCAAATAACAGCATACGCCAACCGTGCAAGTAGTACCATTTACCCTAATATTGCACAATATTACGCAATTATTTCGTATACCATCGAAAAATCCTTGCAACTGTCTTGGATTGGTTAGTTGAAGTGGATTATAATTTATTCATATCAGATACGCTTTAGATATGTAAATGAGGCTTATCAATGTCCGGGGACCTTGAGGGGAACTTTTATCTCGCGGGACACGGGTCACGGGACATCTGTTCTATGACATCATCGTGGTTTGTCTCTTTCTCTCTCTTTAAGGTGTTATCTTGTCTTCCTTCCTCCTTCTCTCGCGTCGCTAACGGCCAGATAAATCTGGAGAAAGGAGGAAGGACTTTCGTCTTTGTAGAGAGAGAAGAACAAACCACGATGACGTCATGAACAGATTCCGCTCGCCACCGGACATTAATTTACATATCTAAAGCGTATCTATATGAATAAATTATAATCCCTCAACTTAATAATCTGTTGCCAAAATTGACGTCATACGAAATAATTGCGTAATATTGTGCAATAATAGCATGGTACTACTTGCACGACATATGCTGTATTTGAAATACAGTGCTGTTATTTGCAGAATGATTATTTAATACAGGGCTGTTATTTAAAATACAGAATATTATTTGGAAATACAGTGCTATTATTTAAAATGCAGGGCTGTTATTTGGAAAAACAGAGATGTTATTAAAAATACAGGGCTGTTATTTAAAATACAGGGCTGTTATTTGGAAATACAGTCTGATGACTGCACAGGGCTATTGTGGAAAAGGCAGGGCTGTTATTTAATTGCAGTGCCGTGTGCTGCGGCGGTTGTCTTTAAAAGGCAGTGCCGTTATTCAGGCTTTTGCATTATTGTTGGAAAAGCAGAACTTTGTTATTGGAGAATTATTAAAATTGTCGAAAAGGAAGCAGAGCAACGTCAATTTAAGAAAACGGTGTTTTTATTATTTGAAACACGGGAGCTATTTATTTAAATCTACTGTTATTTAAAAATACTTATTTGACTGGAAAACTTTTACTGTAATTATTTTGAAATAAGCGAATAAATACAATTTCCCGGTTAATTTATTTTATGAAAATTAATACTCATGTAATGTTCTGTGAGTGAAAACGCATTTACTCTCTTTAGAGGATAAATGTTTTTATTTTGATTACATCTTATTTATTTTCTTTTTTTGTAAAATATACAGTTAAACAAAAACATAAACTCATACCCCCAATCATGATAACTGAAATGTAATAATGATAAACTTACTAGAAAATTGTTTTTCAAACAATTAGTGAAACATCTGTCCGTAACTCTGTATTATGTTTACCGTTAAAATTCTAATACCTAATGATTTGATACAAATATTTATTGAAACAGCTATACTCTTAAATTAAACTATAATGATTTACTTAAAAATTTTAAATCTATAGTTTGTACTTTAATCTTAGTTTAAACGCTGTATAAGTTAAGTTATTAAATTAATATAATTTTATTTGAGTAAGGCTTTACTAGATTTATTTAAATTGTTTTGATAAAGATATAGAAAAAATAAAATTTATTGTAAAACAATTTAACCTAAGATAAAATGATAAAATACAAAGATTACACATGTGATACTATTATTTTTGATTCTGTACAACCTGTTCTATTAGTCTAGCCTGTTTTATTATTTAATATTTAAAAAATTAGGAGTGTTACGAAATTATAATTATAAGGTTCTGATGAATTTCTGTCTTAATCACCGGTTCTAATTTGTTATTTAAACCATACATTGTCTATTATTATTTAACTATTCTTTGATTATTTCTTCTAAAACTTGCAAATACAATGATTGTTTTTCAAACTTAGAGTTATATTATAATCAAATCGTCTTCAAATGTTCACTTTAAAAAGCAGAGTCATTATCTCTTAACCTAATTTTTTGAGATCGTTTACGCCTGCTCCTCACAAATAGCAACCAGATGATGTATTAAACATCGTTTCGATTTTAACCGCCATTACCATCATCGGGTTCAGGTTTGCTCACGAACGGTATAACTTACAATTTTGCGCAATAAGACCACAACTCAAGTAAACAACATTTCAACACAACCGCAAAATCCGCGTGACATTTGAGCATTTGGCAACTGCCATTTTTTTAACGCTTGCGTAACTCTCTAGACCACATCTCATCCACATGACTTCTTTTTTTTCAAGTCACATGGTTTGACGTTTGACGTTTGACATTTGACATTTGATATTTGACAGCCGCCATTTTTAGCGCAAATTTTTATATTCTTTAAAATCAATATTAAAATTTACTAATTAATATAGCATTATCAGATTTCGAGATAAAAGCCCGCAAAATGGGTATTGAATGCGAAATCATGCCCCACTGTCTGTATTAAAAATTTAGACGATGTAACCCCATTTTTTACAGTTATATTTTTTTCTTGTAACAATCTACAAAGGTTTAAAGTTTGACAAACGAAACTGTCTGGAGGAAGTAAGAGGCGGTTAATTAACACCAGACTCATAGTTCTGGAAGGGTAGGAACAGGCCTCTGCAGGCAACAAGTTCCACAGTCTAGAGACTCTGGGTTTGAAGAAGCGGACAAAAAGGGAAGTTTCACATAGAGATAAAACAGTAACACTCTTCGTTGCTCTTGTGGAAGCTCCGAGGAGAAATTATATCAGTTATTTTGACGGCGCAAGAACTGTGTACTATCTATCTATATTGTAAGAGTGGGCTTATTTATTATTGGGGCAAACAGCACTTCTTTAGATGGAATCAGTTATGCTAAGAGTAGTAATAGGCCCCATTTGCTAGTTATGGGCGAAGTTTCAGCAGAATCTGATTTGGGATACATACAAAGTATACAGAATGAAAAAAATTACATTATCACCCAATCTTCTTTTTGTTTAAATTTTTTTTAATAAAAAAATTTGGTTCAAATTTTTAAAAATGTTTTATTACCCCAAAATTTTTGCACCCAAAAAATCGAAAAATAATATCGGACAAGTGGCCGGCGCCAGAGTTGATGACCATCATCCTGGCCCGTTTTATGGTATTTTCCATCACTCTTGCTTGAATTTCGGGCGACAGGTTCTCGCATTCCTGGCGAATATTCTCCTTAAGGGCTTCAAGAGTCTGAGGCTTATCAACGTAAACCAGTGACTTTAAAAACCCTATAAAAGAAGTTTGGAACGGTTAAATCCGGTAATCTGGCCGACCAGTGCAAATCACCAAAACGAGAGATTAAGCGACCCCGAAATGCTTCCTTCAGAATATCGGTTATGGCTCGAGCAGTGTGCGCCGTTGCACCGTCCTGTTGGAACCACATGTTCTCTAGTCCCAATTCATCCAATTGAGGTGGAAAAAATTCAGTAATCATGGCTCTGTAGCGCGCGTCGTCGTTTGGCCTGCGGCGTTCTTAAAGAAAAATGATCCGATGACTCCTCCAGCGTAAAAAGCACACCACAGTAACTTTGAGCCTGTGTAATGGCTCCACGAGGGTGATACAAGGATTTTCGATGCCCCAGAAACGATCATTTTGTTTATTTATGTAAACGTCAAGATAGAAATAGGCCGCATCGCTCATGATAATTTTCGATGAAAAATCGTCTTCCTCTTCGTTGAGACGCATTTGGCGATCAACAGCTAAAAGCTGATCCACTGTCTGCACTTTATAAGGAAACGTCTTTAAATCTTTCACCAAAATTCTGCGTAGGGACCGCCAGCTAATACCCAATTGCGTGGCACGTCGTCGGTCGATGTTCCGGGGTTCTCTTCGACATATGGGGCAACAGCAGCGATATTCTCAGCAGAACGGCTGCTCCGGGGCCGGCCAGTCATGGGAGCATCTATTGTTGTTCCAGTTCTTTTCAAGGCCAGTGGAAAAACGCTGCAGTGTTTGTCCAGTTAGTGTCGGACGGCCAGAATAGGTAACACAGACTTTTTTCGTTAAGAAACAAGATCATGCAGTTTCAATTTTTATTTTCTCAACTTTGGTCGACATGACAATTTTGAAAATTTATTATACAGCAATGCTTCAAGTTTACACTTAAACTTTTCAGTGGCACTATAGCTGGGTTGTTGTTTGTTGCTAGGGTAATAAAAGTTTGTGTTTTACGTTTAAATCTACTTAATCTAACTAGTTATCAATAAGCCCTCGTATTTATGCTAAAAACTTATAAAAAAACACTTCCCAATTGTTGTATTACCTTAAAAGTTAGGCAATAATTAATTTAAATGTCATGCATCGTTGATTCTTAATTTGGTTGTTTTGTAATTTTATAAGTGCGTATTTTCGTATAATTCTTATTTCCTACATGGGTACATACGTATGTATGACATATTGTGAGTGTGGTTCAGCATTGAAAGTGTCGTTGGCCCGTTCCCGCTAGTAAAGGCGACGAGGACGACAGTTTTTACTCATTCTGGGAGAGAACCTGTGGTTGACATACTGAATGATAAATGTGGTTTTTTATTATTGTCTTGAAACAAATGTTTCGTTTAATGTTCATATAAGTTAAAAATTTTATTAGGAAAAAATCCTGCACATAAGAAAGATAGAAATAAAAAGTAACAGATAAAATATTTATTTTACTTATTTTCCATATAGGCGTATTCCATGCACATAATGCATTATATGAAATTTGGCTTTTTTGTTTTTTGACTCTTTTTCGGCTTTAAAAAAAACATGCCCTTTTATAAGGGCACCAAAAGGAGTTTTATGGCCGATTGAGGTTTTTCCAAGCAAGCAAGCAAGGCTGCTGAATCCAAATATTTAACCTAGTTTTCATAAATAGCGGTCGGAAAATTGTTATTGACACTTTTATTGTTTAAAACGTTGTAGCTAGCAAAATCAACCCAAAGAATAAAAGTTTTTTTAAATGGATTTCATTTCTAATGAAAAAACATCAAAATTGAATTTTATAAAATTAAAACCCATTAATCAGAACTCCAGATATTGTAAAAAAAAAGTGAAAAAAAATGCAAAATAACAATTTTTTCGATCTTTTCCGCTTACAACTCGGACCCTAAGAAGGAGATTGAGCTTTACAACACGACAACGCTTCGTCTGTGGGACTTCTGCATACACTAGAGTCCCGCTAATCCGAAAATCCGCCTAATCCGAACAGGGCTATAACAAAAAAAAAAAAAAAGGAACTAGAAAAAGTAAAAAAACAACAAGTTTTTTTTAATAACTTCGTACGTTTATACACAAAATCTTATTTATGTATAAGATAAATAATAAAGGAATGTAAGTTAAAATGAGTAGTGAAGTATACCATCTATTTTTAAAAATTAAAGGTGTATTTAGCGTCTGACTTTTAGTATTTTAAAAATCCGACGCTAAATTCGCATTAAAAAAGCTACAATATGGCATTATGTGACAAAATTCCGCCTAATCCGAATTGTCGCTAATCCGAACAGGATTCGGTCCAATTAGTTCGGATTAGCGGGACTCTGTGGTATTTGCCCATCAGCCCAAGTTTAGGTTTTTATTTTCGCCTTCGCCATGGGAGCAATAAACTTTTTTTTATAGGCAGTGACGACACATTTAGGAAAATTGTTCAGTTTTTAAAAATATTGGTTACCATTGCAATTACTATACATCAGAAACTAAAAGGTGCTTTTCAACTTAAAAAATAATTTAGAGTTTTTTGGTAAATAATATAGGCAAAGAAAGATTGAATGCTTCTGCGATGGGTTTTTTTTTTAATAATTAAATTTTAAGCTTACTGTAAAAGACAAATGACGATTATTTTGATAAATTTTTGTCTAGAAACAATGCAATCTGACTGAAGAAAAATATATAGGGTATACCGTTAAAAAAATCCATGTCTGCATTATCCTATTTTAAAAACAAAACTTTTAAGGAAAAAAAATTGACTACGCCGCTGTATTTCACGAAAAATCTCTATCGGATTCCGTTTTTACTATTTAATTCTTTTGAACCCTATAAAATTTACGAGGTGCCAAATTTAAATTTTTTAAAATCATTCTGTATCTCCGAAACAAAAAGTGCCATGAAAATTTTGTCAACAGCATGTTTCATTTCACGAAAAAGTAGCATGGTACTGTGAAAACCGCATTCCTCTATTTTTACTAATAAACGAGATACCCTGCAAAAGAATTGAAAATTGGACACCCTGTGCGGTTAAAAGTTTCACATTTCAGCTTTAGTACTCGTAAGTAGCTGAAAATGTATGTGATTGTAACGTAAAGGCTGGGGGAATATTTATCCTTACAAGCAGAGCTGTCGGCAATTGAAAAATCGTTTTTAATTACTTCTCAGTAATAATTGGGTTACTTTAATTCAATTACTTGCCGGAAAAGGTATTTGTATTTGGATTATCAATTATTAGGATAATGTGATCGTAATTGGAAATTGAATTTCAAGAATCCTAAGTATATTTATTGCTTAGAAAGTAATTCGATTATTTTTTCAGTAATTGAATTACTTGAAATATTCATACTAATAATAATTGATTACTACTAAAAATTTATACCTTGCTTTATGGAAAAACTGCCAAAATTTTTTGGCCACCCAAAAAAGACCATCTTAAAACGGGGAAAGGCGTTTTTGTTTTGGAACCGTTTGCCAAATTTTTTTTTAAAAAATTAATTTAATATTAAATTTTTGCCAAAAACCAGTTTGAATAGGGCGACGTGCGTGTATGATGCATTTTTAGCATGATATTTATTTGTTTAGTATATCGTGTTTAATTTTGTGGTCATTTAAATAGAGTAATTGCTAAAATATTCAATTACTTTTAGTATTAGTTAATAATTGAATTACTTCAAAAAAAAAAAGTATATTGTTAATCAATTTTTCTTTAGAAGGTATTGGTAATTGTAATTGAATTACTTTTTAAAAGTAATTGCGACAGCTCTGCTTACAAGCAGTTCTCACTATATGGCTGATGGGCACTCTTAAATTATAACTGTGTGTAAACTGTATTATTTCTAAATTTTAAAATACAAAGTTAAATAATCGATTTATGTAAAACTGGTTCTCAGAATAATCTAGAATTTTATATGTTATTGGCAACCTTCGTAAATTTCGGATTTTACGGGATTTCCATCTATGAAATTTAAAATTACTAAAATATAAAAAAAATATATTTGACATAAAAAAAAAAAAAAAATATTTAACAGGATTATAAAAACGACCCAGGACAGGCTATTAGTTTACTAAAAAAATTTATTTTCTCATTAATTTGGATTCTTTAATATATTTTTTTGGGATCTTTAATGCAAGTAATAATATTTTTAAAAAATTTTGGCGGTTTTTTTTTATAAAATTTAGGAAATAGGCACATCATAATATTAACGAAAAAACTGTATCGTAAAGCGTAGCTGCTTACTTTATCGTTTCATTCGAGTGAAGAAGGAGATATCGTATACACGACATTTATTCACCTTTTTAACAATCAAGGGCGCCATGATCCTGGTATTGTTATTATTATTTAGTCTTGGTATAATCGTTTTCCACTATTTGCACTCAATTCAGTTGAAATATTTTATTTTACAATTCGTTCAGTCATACTAGTTTGATAGTTCTTTTACCGCTTCTAATGCCGAAGCTATAGAAATTACTCTACGATCTTTTTGGATTAACGCCATACCATTGCTGGATTGGAGGAATAGGATAGAGTCGATCCCGCAAATACTGGGATATAAAATTTGCCGGCGTTGCTAAGTTGTAACAGCAAAGAACAATGCGGTTAATATGCTGTTGATTGTTTGAACATATTTCATTTTAATCATATATAAAATAATAAAGGAACCCGCCTAACATAGATAATTTTTAGATATTCAAATAATATACGAGATGTTTTTATATCAACTTTAGCGTCATTTAAGTAAAAAGGTAGCTGAATATATATATATATATATATATATATATATATATATATATATATATATATGTTGTGATATTATAATAATTGATTAATACTTATGTAATTTTATATAATTAATTAGATTTTCTTAAATTAGTTAGTTAATTTGTTATATTATAATAATATATGCAATATATTTTTTATTTTTGCGGAGCATAGTTTTTTGCTCCGACTGTATGATAACTTACCTCAGGTGGGAGTTATTATTTCGCCTTGGGCCTTACGACCTATATAAATAAAAAATTTTGTGTCATAAATGTTTGACGCATTTACCATTTATTAAGCAAAATTATTTACTTTAATCGCTGGAATATATCGATAAGTTATTAAAAATTAACTGTATGGGGGCTCATATAGAGTATCTACTATTATTATTTAAACCATTTATTTTATATAATTGAAACAATATAAATAAACTTTTCATTATAATATTTTTTTTATTATTTATTATTTTTTATCAATTAAACAAATTTGAAAAATTTAAAAAAATATGAAAAATATATCTTGATTCGATTAGTTTGTGAAAATTATTTGTTATTTTTTTACTAACTTTTAATTACGAAATTATTTGTTGTTATTCAATATAAAAAAAGCATTGGTCTGCCAATTTTAATAAAATAAAAATAATCTTTTTAAAAACAATATCTGTTTAAAATTATGGTTCTATTTCTCTGGCGGAAAATCTTTATTGTGTATCATTTGGTTTTAAAAATATCATCATTACCAATATTGTTGTTTAAGACCGGAGTCACAAAGTATTGAAAAGGATATGTTACCAAACGAGCTGATAATATTTACAGGTGGTTTATTTCGAACTGAACTCATCAAAGCTATCAACTGACGACATTGATATTTTTTCTACTTTATCATGGTTTGAAAAGCTTTGTTTACTTTTGTGTCATGAAATGTTTCGTTTGTGTTGTCTCTTATCGGGTAATGGTCTTGCTTTAGTTGATTTTTATCTCACTTTGTGGTGCCGCGCAGCCTTTAAAGCATATAGCTTTGGACGCTTTTCATCAGCTCTAGTTATGTACTAACCTTTAGCTGTGACCGCTTTCTTTTGTCTTTCATTTACAGACGTGGTTGCTTTTACTTTGACTATAATTTGGACTTAATCCTGTTTTTCGGTTTAATTCGTTTATACTTTGAACAAATTGCCATCTTACACGTCATGTGGCATCTTTTCATTTTTCGTTAATTTTTAACATTAAATAGACGGTACAGTCTTTCATTATAACTTCTATTTTCCATGTATTTGTTATTATCGACAACTATAATCCCTTTCAATATTTAAAAATTTATCTTCTTTTGGCAGGTGTATCGTTATACGTTCGTTTTTGATCTTCTCACTGTTGTTGCATGTAAACAAATTGGTGTCATCTTTTTTCATTACCTATTAAATTTAATATTTTTATATCTTCATATTAAATTATAAAGTTTGTTTATATTAATTCCTGTATGGTTTAATAAATAGATTTTGTAAATCTTTTTAACATTACGCGAAAATTAAAGTATTTATTTTTTTATTTTTCACTATAATATATTTATATCATAAAAGATGTTCTTACCTCTCTTTTTGATATAGTTAATTTAGGTTTTGCTTGTGCAGTCTTCTACAACTGTATATCGTTGGATGCCAAAACTGTTTCACCTAATTTTCCCAATTATTTCTTTTTCATATTAAAATCAAACCTTTCATTATGCAAGTAAAGGAAACTTGATTTACAGAATTTAAATATAACGTATTAACAATCTAATATAATATTAGTGATTTAGCAGGTGATGTTGGTTTGCTAGGTTTAGTAATGTTTGTTACTTTGGTTATATTATTCACTGACATTATAAATAATTTATAACTATGTTGTTATTTAATTTGATCATTAAGTATATTTATATTATTTCTTTATTTGTACCCCTCATCTTTTTTTTTTAGATTTATTACAGTCAAGAACAGTTTTCTCCGATATTTTCTAAAGTGATTTCTGTGATTTTTTTATTTTATTATTATTAAAATTTTGCAAAATATCACATTATATTTATCATGGTACCTTATCTTCCTTTTTCTTGGATAAATCCATTTTTATATTTATATATTATTATTTCCCAATAATTTAATTTCTTTGTTTTCCCTTTTCTTTATATTTTATAATAAAAATTTTATTTTTATTATATTTTTTACCATAAGGTTATATAAATATAATATATATATATATATATATATATATATATATATATATATATATATATATATATATTTCTATTCTATTTCTTATAAACTTCTGTTTCGACGACATTTTATATTAGCACGTTAATTTTCTAAAGTTTCATAATAACTATTACAACAAAAAATTGTAAAGGTGATATTGTATTGTCAGTAGGTGTATCTCACGAAAAACGTAATTCGGAGGAAAATTAAACAGTTTCTACCATCATATTTGTAATTCAAACACTTTAAAACGTGATTATACATTATACTTACGATATAAAATAAAATAAAAGAATATAACATATTTCTCTTTGTGATGGTTGCGAACAAGATGCAAAACTTGCTCTATCGTCATGCTTCATCCAGAAATTATGATGCTAACTGGAAAGAAAGTGTTGAATTTATATGAAAAGAGTAATAAAGTTTTTGATACCGGACATATAATAGAAAATACCATCATGAATAAAATAACGGTATAGTGATAGTAATTTAATTATTAAAATAAAAAGTTAAAAACTAGAAAAATCGGGTCAAATTACCAAATGGAATCCTGTGTTGAATTAATTATTTAAGTACTGAAAGCTATTTAAATTAGTGTTTCAAATTAAGCGTTATCAAAACAAAAAAACAACAATATACCGATAAAGACCGATAAGTGATGTATCATGACAAAATATTACTAATTGGAAAATTTAAAATTTAGGATAAAAATACTTCGTACCTAAAGATGACGCATGATGTTAGTATTAAATGAGAAAGCAAAAGACACAGAAAATACAAATCATTGCTGAAGATGTCACTTTGAGTAGGTGAAATTAGCTAAAATGAAGCTACCTCGAATTAAAATAACTAACTGAAGTGGAAACTCAAGAAAGATTAAAAATAGTCTAAGAAGGCAGGTAAAACTATTATGAGCTGATGAATAAAGTACATTTATTAAAGATTAAAGCATAAAACACCTCAACAATTTTTCTTGAATGCTCATGGGTGTTTATAAATTTATGCATTTACAAACAAAAGAAATATTACAATAGTTGAAGAAGTATATTTGAAAGCGTCAGAACGTTCGAATGTTTTAGAATTATCAGGAAACATCATAAAAATAGTGACTACATAAAAAGTAAAAAATAGTTTGGCAGAATTCTGCTTTGAGGCAACAAGTTAAAAATTTATCCAATAAAAAAATGGAAACAAATTATCAAGAATTATTAACGCTGTTGTATGAAAATACGTTTGAAGCCTATTGGGCCATATATCAAATGATTATATGTCATATTTCAATATCTCGTGGTGTATAAAAATAAAATGAATATGGTGTGGCTGTCAAACAACAATGAAGTTGGTACTGAGTGAAGACTTGGTATTATGATCAACATACAGCATGGAAGCGGATCAGCTTGACTAATAATTTATCAAAGTTTATTTAAGATAATAAGTGTGTTGCATCTATCAATATATTGCGTTATCCCATAGCGATTTTACACTTTCTTACAAGCATATATTATAAATTTTACAATAATTATAATATAACTGTGATCTTTATATCGTTAAATTAACATCTAAGTTCTGAAGTGTTTTACAATGATGCCAACATTAATAAAAGCACGGGGTCGTAATCTTTGTTAAATCAAATTTAAATGCAAATTTTCAGAATATAAAACTAACAAGATCTAAAGTAACTCTTACAGAATTATTTTTCAAATAGAAAATACTGAATTTGGAATAACCTGTTTGTACCGGCCTCCTTCAGCAGTATTCGAGCTTTTCTGGATGATATTGAAGATTATTTAACTACAAAACAAAACCACATTGATATTATTATGGGTGATGTAAATATAGTCATATTGATCATGAAAATAATCTTGTTAATTTATATGTTACTAGTTTTACAAATCATTTTAGTTTTATCAGCAGTAAACACTCCGTCTCCGGTAACAAATAGTTCACAATCATGTATAGATCATATCTTTGTCAGAGCAAGACTTAATACCACCTCTTTGAAGTATTCTTCATACGTTCTTAATTCATCGGTAACAGACCATTACCCTATAATGATTAATATTGATAAAATAAAGCCTACTATAAGCTTTCAAAAAGAATACATATACAGTTACAAAAGGTGGATTACAATATGTTGAGGAATTTGTTCAGAAATCAAACCTGGACAGATGTCACCAACGCAAATGACCCTGAAATTGCCCTGCAAAAATTTTATGACATATTTTTCAACATTTTTAATCAATCCAAAACTGAAAAAACTGTTACAACAAAATCTTATAACAAAATTAAACCATGGATAACAACGGGGATTATAAATTCTATAAAACACAGAGATAAGCTTAAGAAAATGCTTTCAATGAAGATAATAATAGACATTATAAAGAATATCGAAATAACCTCAACAAAGTGATAAATATAGTAAACATAGTATTATAAAAGGGAAATAGAAAATAACAAGAACAACTTAAAAAATATTTACAAACTAATTGCTGAAGCTACAGATCAAAAAGTTTCTAAATCTGATGAAAAATTAAAATTAGAGGACAATGGTGTTATTTAGCTTTTGCTACTGATAAGGAGATGGCAAATTATTGTAATAAGTATACGAATATTGGTCTAAATATGTATAAAAAAATTAATCATGCCTACACGTTTAAAATAAGAGTATAACGCAAGATCATCTATGTTTCTGAGACCAGTTAGTAAAAATGAATTAATATCTACATAAAACTCTTAGGAATGACTGTGCATCGGGTTTAGACGGAATTGATGCTAAAATTATAAAATTTATTTATCATTACATATTAGATCCTTTAATGCATATAATAAATATCATTTTTAAATTAGGCAAAGTTCCTAAATTACTAAAATTCTCAATTGTTACACCGATATATAAAGCTGGAGATAAAAGAGATGTTTCAAATTATCGACCTATAAGTGTGATAAATAATTTCCCAAAAATCTTTGAAAAATGCCTGAAGGATAGAATTGTAAGTTACTTTGTATGTAATGAAATCTTATCCGATAACCAATTTGGTTTTAGATATGGTCTAAGTACTGAAAATGCAATCTATGAACTTGTTGGACAAATTACTTCTTACTTGGATAATAAGGTGTTTGGCTGTTTTTCTTGATCTCGCGAAGGCGTTCGACACGGTGCCTCATCACTTGCTTCTGAGTGTTCTAAACACCTATGGGGTGAGGGCACCCGCGTTGGATGTCTTCGATAGCTATCTGAGCGAGCGACAACAATTAGTAAAAATAGGAGGGACAAGGAGCGATCCGCTGCCTGTACTTTTTATAATTTACATAAATTCTCTTACTGCCATGAATATAGATGGTGGGCTGCTGTTCTTATGCTGATGATGCAGTGGCTATATTTTCTGGAGACTCCTGGGCTCAGGCAAAGGGGAAGTGGCTGTGGGTGATATAATTGATGAAAAACAGTGTGAATTTATTCTATAGTTAACATTAAACGCAAGTAAAACAAACTATATAGCCTTTTCTCTGACAGCTGCTAACCGTCCTCATTTTAACGAACTGAATATAAAAAAATTTAGACTTGCCAATAACAGAAGTAGACAATATAAAGTATCTTGGCATCATAATAGATAAGCATTTAAAATGGGGTCCACATATATCAAGGTTGACAAAAAACATCAGAAAATTGATTCACAAGTTCTACACACTCCGTGAAATACTCAATAAAAAAATGCTAATCTGTCTATATAGAGCTTTAGTGGAATCCCTAATAAGATATGGAATAGTTGTGTGGGGAGGTCTGTACGAAAACTCTCTATATCCTCTTAAAATTATCCAAAATTATATATTAAAATCATATACAAAAAAAACAAAAAAGATATTCTACGCAACTATTGTATTCTACCGAAATCCTTAATGCTCGATCCCTCTTTGTCTATTCCTTATGTGTTTTTGTTCATAAGAATTCTAAACTGAAACAATATATTAACCATTCTCATGACACAAGATCGAAAACCAATAAACAACTATTAATTCCTAGCAGCAATACTAATATTAATATTAGATCGATTAACTATCTAGCACCAAAAATTTATAATTTAATCCCAAAAGAAATAAAAAACATCGTAAATATAAAAAAGTTTGGCCATTTCTGTAAAACTTTATTACAACCAACTCTCATAAATTTGATGTATTATTTTAAATGTAACTGTGATATTACTTATGACTGAATAAACTAAATAGCAGATTTTGAGTATGCACATACAGGGGTTCAGTTCCTAGGTGCATTATTTATATTATTAATGTGCAATACAATATGGTTTATAATTATACTGTAATATGTATATTATTAAAAACACCAAATATTATATATTATTATTATTATTATTATATATATATATATATATATATATATATATATATATATATATATATATATATATATATATATATATATATATATATATATATATATATATATATATATATATACAGTGTATTAGTAAGTCCGCATCATACGGGATTTTTTTTTATTAATAGCTGTATTCGAAATTTGACTTTGGCATCAATTTCTGCTTCGATCGAGATGAAAATTAACCAAAAAATAATAATCACGTGATTCGCATTATCTGTCAAATTTTAATTTTTTTCAAAAAAATTCAAATGGGGTTATTTCTCAAAATATCAAAAAAAGTGCGTGCGAAAAAGTTTTTCTAAATGCAATTTTTAGCTCGTATGCAAAATTTGAGCTGTATAAGACAATTTAGATTTTTTGCCCATTTTTGTAAATTGCACCACTGTTGCAAAATAAGACTTAACGCAACCTATATAAAACTTCTTACTTTTGAGAATGCTTTATTCCGGACACACCTTTTCTTTCAAAGTTTACGCCGTATTAAATGTGTGCTGTTCTACAAAATCCAAAATAGGGTTATTAAAATTTGGTCCTATGTGATGCAAAGTTTATTTGTTTTTGACCCTGTATAAAGGAAGTAACTCCATAAAATAATTATTTACTTTTTAAAACACCGTAGTTTTGTGGCTAAAAGTAATACATATTTTAATTAAGACAAACAGGTACACAGTATCATCAGTAAAGTTTGCATTAAGTGAAAAATACATTTTTGTTTAACTTCACGTAAAGTTTTTATATACGGTTTCAGCTTGATTTTTTATTTAAAAACTCTTTATTAAAATTTGTTATAAAGCTATGTTAAGAAATAAGTCAAAATAGTATTTTATTAATTACGTGCAGTATTCAAAAATTAATTAGTATTGTACCGTACCCTGATGCACCAAAAACAAGTTGGCCGTAAAACAAATGATAAAAAAGATCAACAAGGCTTTGTTTTAATAATGACAGACAAATCGCTTTCTGTTTATCATAGTGACTTTAAATTAATACTGCATATTAAATTTAAAAAAATGTTAACTTTACAGGAAAAAATTGAAATTGTATTAATATGTGGTGAAAACACAAGTCATCGTGTAACTTGTATATAATACAATAGAAGGCATCAGGCAAAAATGTGCAACAGTCTACTGTAAGTAGGATTATGGCAAAATTTAAATCAACTGAATCGTGCTGGAAAAATTCATTTAAAAATCTCGCAATCTTAAAACTATAGTGATAAGTCAATTAAATGTGTGCCTAGATGTTGTGGAACATGGCCAAACTAGTATTAGACATGTTTTCTTGCAGAACTGATGTACAAGAGAGCATAAGGAAGATTTTGCTTAAAAATAAATTTAAACCTTATAAACCTAAATTTATAAATACTCTTAAGGAACAGGAATTTTGACATACGTTTGGGATTCTCTTTTTTTTGGTACCGAAAGGGGAAAAAGAAGAAGATGTGTCCTTTCCCTTTCGTTTTATGGACCGACGAGGCCACTTTCACTTCAAACGGCGTTGTAAGCTCTCAAAATTGTAGATGGTGGGCCTCATGAAAGAGTGTGGGCGTTATAATAGAATGCAGGGACCAGTATTCCTTTAAAACAAATGTATGGTGCGGTGTTTTAAACGATCAAGTTGTTGGTCCTTATTTTTTTAGAGGTAATTTAAATTCTGAAGAGTACCTACGCTTCCTTAACACCGAGATCCTTGAAATTTTGGACAATATGCCTATTGAAATAAGGCAAAATTTGTGGTACCAGTGTGTGTGTGCTCCCATCCTGCTGTAGAGACGAGTTCAGGAGAGACACTCTCTTGCGGCGATATTTAAGGCAGAAATGAGGCCGGAACATAATATGGAGAAGTACTGGCCGGCTAGGTCTCGGATTTAACCCCACTTGATTTTTTCTTGTGGGGTTACCTAAAACAAAAAGTTTACAAACAAAGACCTTTCCGTAGTGTTGATCATTTGGAAACGGTGATTCGAAACTGCATTTCAGAAATAAGGCCCCTTAGTATCAGAAACTCCATTAAAGATGTGTCAAGAAGAACAATTATTTGTATTGAACGCAATGGTATATATATATATATATATATATATATATATATATATATATATATATATATATATATATATATATATATATATATATATATATATATATATATATATATATATATATATATATATATATATATATATATATATATATATATATATATATTCTCTAAAATTTTTTTCATACTCTGCCTCAAATTTTTCCAATTGGAACAGCCTGTCTAGAACCTAAAAACTAATATTTAAAACTGTTAGACCTACACAATTATATTTTAAAATTAGACTGAATAAGCTCATAAGAAAAAATATGTATATCGCCCAAATTCTCGGACTTAAACTACATTAACTAAACAAACAAATGATATTCCAATGCAACACTCTGTATATTAGACCACGACCTATGTATTTTTAAAATCAAGGAAAATGGTTCAATATACACTCTGACTCTTAGAAAAAGTTACGTTTGACTGCATTTGTCAAATTTATGCGTATCTATTTGTTTTTTTTTACAACACTAAAAGACAATACCTTTTTAAATTTTTAAGCTTTTTTTTGCTTTCTAATAAAATAACGACTCTAAGTGGGTGTCAAAATCGCTATAGACACCCTAAACAAAAAGCTATATTTCTCAAGAGAAGTAAATATAAAATTACTTAATAAATTAATCATATTTATAATGGCACCAAACTCTCAAGTCAACAGGTTAACAGCGTGTTAAAAAATAAATTGAGAGAGAAATAGAGTTGCTGCCAAAACTTAGTCCTGGTGTACTCCAGCATGGGGAATTTGGTGCATGGTAGAATAGTGACCATTCTACATTTATTTCGGTAAGAAAAGAAAGTAGAGAGTTATGCGCAAAGTTTAGGTAAAAGATCGCAGGCAAGAAATGTCTTAAGAAGCGTATCATGTCAATGATTTAAGATTCGCCAAGTAACTGAAGGAACCTGTTTTATTTTCGTGAAATAAATAAAAAAACCAAATGTTGATCTTTTTTGAAAAATTTTACATAGTACCCTGTAATATATAATTCAAAGTCAGACTTCTTACTAAATATTTTAAAAGCGTCATAACCAAACTTTGTCTGTCCTTTGCATGTGAATGTTCTTAAATATTGGCAGGTAAATATTCACATACAAGCTATGTATGTATGTGTGTATAATAATAAATGACGTAATTTCAACAACATATTGCAGAAATCAGGAAATCAAATAGTGATTTGTTCAGACTGTGATATTAAGTAAACAATTAAAAAAATGAAATTTTTAACTTAACCTACATAGAAGGTGATACATTAATACAAATAGTAAAATAGCTCATTGATTATAAGACGTCAAAATAAAGCTAAAAAACATTGATTGTGAAACACAAAATTATTGCAAAGATTAGATGCGACTTGTATCTAGTAACAACATTATTTATATTAAAAGTATATTAGTAAAAGTTTATAAAGTTGTACTTCTTTTACTGTATTAGGTTTACTTTTATTTCCAGATGTCGCGAGATGGTCAAAATGCTAACAGTGAATTGAGAGATATAGGATTTGTACCTATCCTCAAGACAATATTTATTTGGTTTTTTCGGAATTTATTATTTTCTTGAAGGCAATCACGTCGTTTTTTAGCGCTGCTAGTAGTAACACCTATAATTGTGACTGACATGTATCTTTTCAAGTTATTTACATCAGCAATTTTTTTGCTTTGATAAGAACTCGTACATAGCAGATATATCCTAGCATGTTTTACCGTGGTTAAAGGAAAAATCATGCATTTGAATCTAACCGCTGTTATACGCTAGAGCTTCCGTGATTTATTCTTATTTCATACACTCGCGTTTCGTACACCTCAAAAATATCTCCCAAATATTCTTACTTCGTACACATAATTAATAATTCATTTTTTAACATCTCGTTTCGTACACCAAAAACTGAAGTAGGTTTTTGTCTCTAATGGTTCATTAAAGTAGATAAGCTGTCCGGCCGCAAAATCCATCATTTTCCCATGTATTTCTTATGGGGAAATTTTAAGGTCCGATTTGCATTTACTTCCGGTCTCTTAACGTTAAATAATAACGTTAAAATATGGCGCCTGTCAAATGTAACCAGTCATCACGTCATCGGTAATCCGCAGGATCACATCATCGGGAATCTGATCATCGATTGAGTGTGGTGTATCGAATTTTGGAATTAATTAAATGAATAAATATTTCAGCAGGATTCGAACCGCCGTCCTAGTGCATGAAAACCCAGAGCTCTACCACTGAGCCACCGGGAGTAGTAATTATTAAGTTGAAATAAATGTTTAGTAGAAGAGAATTTGGAATTAATAAAATTAAAAAAGTCGTCACCTAGCAGGATTTGAACCGTCGTCCTAGTGCTTCAAAGTCTAGAGCTCTACCACTAAGCTATAGGGGAATATTAAATATTAAGGTGAAATGAATGTATAGGATCCTGAGTATTACGCCAGCACACGTGAGTATCATAGTAAAGGAAAAATAGTAGTAATAAGGTCGTTTAACTGCCATTAATAATATTGGTAAACAATGAATGGTTGTATAACGCCTAAGGAACTAATAAAAAAAATTAAAAAAGTCCGCACCCAGCAGGATTCGAATCCGCGATAGTAATGTTAGATGATATGTTCACGCACATCCAGCTCCGGAGCAGCTTATTATCTCGTAATCTTGACGTCATACGCTAATTAGGAAACGTGGGCTAGGCCTATTTTAGAGTCCTGCGCATGCGCTAAAATAATGACGCCTGTCAGCTGTCAAATTACACCTGTCACCTGTCATATTTCGCGAACCACGTGACGCTGGAAATTTAGCTTACGTGGATGAGACCTATTTTAGGGTCTTACGCAAGCGCTAAAAAAATGGCGTCTGTCAGCTGTGAAATGTCATCTGTCACCTGTCATATTTCGCGAACCACGTGACTTAGAACCTGCTTACGTGGATGAGACATAACTAAGAGTCCCACGCATGCGTTAAAATAATGGCGTCCTGTCAAATGTCAGCTGTCACTTGTCAAACGTCAAATGTCAAACCTAACATGTGGGGGCCTCACGCTTAAGCACCAGGCTTCGCAAACCACGTGACTTAGGAAATTTAGCTTACGTGTACGAGATCCTAATAGATTATACGCAGCGTTAAAGCCCCTGTCAAATGTCACCTGTCACGCGGATCCCCGATGATGGTGATGGCGGTTAAATCGAAACGTTGTTTAGGATACTTGGGCTAAGGTCTATATTGCGCGAAAATTGTAAGACATAGCGTTCGGAAGTTATCGGTTAACATCGGAACCCCCATGATGAGGATGACGGGTAAAATCGTAACGTTGTTTACTTGGGCTAATTCATTGAATTGAGTATGTATAACCTTTTTTTTCATTTATCGTATAAATTGTAAGTTATATTGTTCGGATGTTATCGGCTAAACCCGAACCCCGATGATGAGGATAAAGGATAAAATAGAAACGTTGTTTAGGATACTCGTGATAAGACACTGATTTGCAACGAAAATTGTAAGTTATACCGGTTGGCCGCCATCGCCTCGTTAGCGCTGATAATGACGACTCATGAATTAGTGTAACGTCGTACCTATCGAATAGGCTAACACCGGAACCCCGATGATGATGATGGTTAAAATTGAAGCGCTGTTTAATACATTATCTTGAGCTAAGAATTATATATTGTATGTAAACACCTTTAGCCATAAAGACGCTACAGCTGTTTAAAATAAGTTGAGACAAATCAATTAGTGATTAGTACGGTGCCCCTATAGTAAATTAATCATTGTGGTCTTAGTATTAGGAATAAAACTTAACCAAAGAATAGTTGTTAACATCAATAATTTCAAGGTCAAACGCGTCAAACCTAACATGTATGCGCTCTCCGCATAGGCCTGGTGCTTAAGAGCAGAGAGCAGAACCTTATAATTTCATATACTGTTTATCCAAATCATAGCCCTGTATTTTTAAATAACAGCACTGTATTTTCAAATAACAGCCCTGTTTTTCTAAATAACAGCCCTGTTTTTCCAAATAACAGCACTGTATTTTCAAATAACAGCCCTGTATTTTCAAATAACAGCACTGTATTTTCAAATAACAGCCCTGTTTTCCCAAATAACAGCCCTGTATTTTCAAATAACAGCCCTGTATTTTCAAATAACAGCTCTGTATTTTTAAAAAACAGCACTGTTTTTTAAATAAAAGCACTGTTTTTCCAAATAACAGCCCTGTATTTTCAAATAACAGCCCTGTTTTTCCAAACAACGGCCCTGTATTTCCAAATAACAGCCCTGTATTTCCAAATAACAGCCCTGTATTTTCAAATAACAGCACTGTTTTTCCAAATAACAGCCTTGTATTTTCAAATAACAGACCTGTATGTTAAAATAACAGAACTGTTTTTAAAATAACAGCACTGTATTTTAAAATACAGCCCTGTATTTTCAAATAACAGCCCAGTATTTTCAAATAACAGCACTGTATTTCCAAATAACAGCCCTGTATTTTCAAATAACAGCCCTGTATTTTCAAATAACAGCCCTGTTGTCCAAATAACAGCCCTGTATTTCCAAATAACAGCATACGCCAACCGTGCAAAGTAGTACCATTTACATAATATTACACAATATTACGCATTTGTTTCGTATGACGTCATCGAGGCTTCTGGCAACTGTCTTGTGATTGGTTGAAGTCAAGAGGACTATAATTTAATCATATCAGATACGCTTTAGATATGTTAATGAGGCTTATCAACGTCCCGTGACCTTGAGGGGGGCAACCTTCTATGTCGCGGGACACGGGACACGGGACACGGGACATCTGTTCTATGAAGTCATCGTGGTTTGCCTTTTTCTCTCTCTTTAAGGTATTATCTTGTCTTCTTACCTCTCTCCAGACGAGAAGACAAGATAATACCTTAAAGAGAGAGAAAATGGCAAACCACGATGACGTCATAGAACAGATGTCCCGTGTCCCGTGTCCCAACGACATAAAAGGTTGCCCCACGTTGATAAGCCTCATTTACATATCTAAAGCGTATCTGATATGAATAAATTATAGTCCTCTTGACTTCAACCAATCACAAGACAGTTGCCAGAAGCCTCGATGACGTCATACGAAACAATTGCGTAATATTGTGTAATATTATGTAAATGGTACTACTTTGCACGGTTGGCGTATGCTGTTATTTGGAAATAAAGGGCAGTTATTTGGACAACAGGCCTGTTATTTGAAAATACAGGGCTGTTATTTGAAAATACAGGGCTGTTATTTGAAAATACAGGGCTGTTATTTAGAAATACAGTGCTGTTATTTGAAAATACAGGGCTGTTATTTGAAAATACAGGGCTGTATTTTAAAATACAGTGCTGTTATTTTAAAAACAGTGCTGTTATTTTAAAATACAGAGCAGTTATTTGGAGAAACAGGGCTGTTATTTGAAAATACAGGGCTGTTATTTGGAAAAACAGTGCTGTTATTTGAAAATACAGGGCTGTTATTTGGAAATTCAGGGCTGTTATTTGGAAATACAGGGCTGTTGTTTGAAAAAACAGGGCAGTTATTTGAAAATACAGGGCTGTTATTTGGAAATACAGTGCTGTTATTTAAAAAACAGTGCTGTTATTTAAAAATACAGGGCTGTTATTTAAAAATACAGGGCTGTTATTTGAAAATACAGGGCTGTTATTTGGGAAAACAGGGCTGTAATTTGAAAATACAGTGCTGTTATTTGAAAATACAGGGCTGTTATTTGAAAATACAGTGCTGTTATTTGGAAAAACAGGGCTGTTTTTTTGGAAAAACAGGGCTGTTATTTGAAAATACAGTGCTGTTATTTAAAAATACAGGGCTGTTATTTGGAAAAACAGTATATGAGATTATAAGATTCTGCGCTCTGCTCTTAAGCACCAGGCCCATACGGAGAGCGCATACATGTTAGGTTTGACGCGTTTCGACCTTGAAATTATTGATGTTAACAACTATTCTTTGGTAAAGTTTTATTCCTAATACTAAGACCACAATGATTAATTTACTATAGGGGCTCCGTACTAATCACTAATTGATTTGTCTCAACTTATTTTAAACAGCTGTAGCGTCTTTATGGCTAAAGATGTTTACATACAATATATAATTCTTAGCTCAAGATGATGAATTAAACAGCGCTTCAATTTTAACCATCATCATCATCGGGGTTCCGGTGTTAGCCTATTCGATAGGTACGACGTTGAACTAATTCATGAGTCCTCATTATCAGCGCTAACGAGGCGATGGCGGCCGACCGGTATAACTTACAATTTTCGTTGCAAATCAGTGTCTTATCACGAGTATCCTAAACAACGTTTCGATTTTATCCGTCATCCTCATCATCGGGGTTCGGGTTTAGCCGATAACATCCGAACGGTATGACTTACAATTTATACGATTAATCAAAACCATAGGTTATACATCCTCAATTCAATGAATTAGCCCAAGTAAACAACGTTACGATTTTACCCGTCATCCTCATCATCGGGGTTCCGATGTTAACCGATAACTTCCGAACGCTATGTCTTACAATTTTCGCGCAATATAAGACCTTAGCCCAAGTATCCTAAACAACGTTTCGATTATAACCGCCATCACCATCATCGGGGATCCGCGTGACAGGTGACATTTGACAGGGGGCATTTAACGCTTGCGTAGTAATCTATTAGGATCTCGTACACGTAAGCTAAATTTCCTAAGTCACGTGGTTTGCGAAGCCTGGTGCTTAAGGGTGAGGCCCCCACAGGTTAGGTTTATGTCTCATCCACGTAAGCAGGTTCTAAGTCACGTGGTTCGCGAAATATGACAGGTGACAGATGACATTTCACAGATGACAGACGCCATTTTTTTTAGCGCTTGAGTAAGACCCTAAAATAGGTCTCATCCACGTAAACTAAATTTACTGCGTCACGTGGTTCGCGAAATATGACAGGTGATAGGTGTAATTTGACAGCTGACAGGCGTCATTATTTTAGCGCATGCGCAGGACTCTAAAATAGGTCTAGCCCAAGTTTCCTAATTAGCGTATGACGTCAAGATTACGAGATAATAAGCTGCTCCGGAGCTGGATGTGCGTGAACATATCATCTAACACTACTATCGCGGGTTCGAATCCTGCTGGGTGCGGACTTTTTTTTATTTTTTTTATTAGTTCCTCAGGCGTTATACAACCATACATTGTTTACCAATATTATTAATGACAGTTAAACGACCTTATTACTACTATTTTTCCTTTACTATGATACTCACGTGTGCTGGCCTAATACTCAGGATCCTATACATTCATTTCACCTTAATATTTAATATTCCCCTATAGCTTAGTGGTAGAGCTCTAGACTTTGAAGCACTAGGACGACGGATCAAATCCTGCTAGGTGACGACTTTTTTAATTTTATTAATTCCAAATTCTCTTTTACTAAACATTTATTTCAACTTACTAATTAATACTAGCTCTAGGTTTTCAAGCACTAGGATGCGGTTCGAATCCTGCTGAAATATTTATTCATTTAATTAATTCCAAAATTCGATACACCACACCCAATCGATGATCAGATTCCCGATGATGTGATCCTGCGGATTACCGATGACGTGATGACTGGTTACATTTGACAGGCGCCATATTTTAACGTTATTATTTAACGTTAAGAGACCGGAAGTAAATGCAAATCGGACCTTAAAATTTCCCCATAAGAAATACATGGGAAAATGATGGATTTTGCGGCCGGACACACATAGCTTATCTACTCGTTAAATATGGTAAAATGAATTAAAACTACTTTTATAACTAAATATCAAAACATCTATCTCACATATAAGTTGCAAAAATATAAAATATTTATTTGGATAATAGTGATATTAAAATAATCTAATAATAATATATGTTTTAACTTTCCATCTAAACGGAAAAGTTCACTTAGTGATTTTTTTAGTGGTTTATCACGTCTGAAATATAATTGGGGAAAATAAAAAGGCGCTTTGACTAACCAGAACTAGTCGTGACCAAACATAACTAAGGGCATAATATTGATTAAATAATTCAGTGTACGAAACGAGAATATTTTAGGTAAATTTCTGAGGTGTATGAAACGCGAGTGTACAAAACAAGAAAGCACCCATTTATGTACCTTAAAAAGGTAAAACGCGTCGGCGGATAGGTCGGTAAAAGAAATTAGAGTATAATTTTTCCTTTTAGTAAACTAACTTTATTGTATTTTTGGAAGTTTATTATAGTTTGTAGATCCCGATCCTTGTTTTTTCGACTTCTTTTGATGTAGATACCTAAAAAACAAAAATAACCAGAACTTAGAGAAACTACGACAACGGATCATTATCGCACTGGTATAACACCACAAATTTTAGTTAACATATTGACTGAATTTATTAACAAACAATATTACTGCCAAGAGGTTTGTGGTAGCCATTTTGAACATTAAAGATTTGCATACCTGCTAGCTTGGACCGACAGCCAATTAACAGGTTCCTGGTACTAAGAGTAAGTAAAAATAGTACTAACTTTTATTAAATTCTCATTGCTGATTTTTACGTATGTTTTAGAGAATTTAGTTAAAAATTAATAATCAATTAAGCTCCCGAAAAAATAATGTAACTTTACTTATTTTCTCAGTCTTGATTTTTATACATCATGTTCAGGGAATTATTTCAATACTCTTTGTAAGCAGCTAGACCAATCGGATGGGCCAAACATTCCCCCCAGACACACATAAAGTGTCGCTATGAGTATGGGCGCGAGGTTTTTTATTCGTTCGCTTGAGCGTGGGAGAAATATCTATACGCATTAATCTATCTTTTAGACTCACCGTCTATAGTTGGGACCAAATAAAAAAGCTCTTCGGTATCCTCCGAAAAGAAAAAAAAATCATAAAAAAATCAGAATTAAATCGGGCAAATAACGCAAAATCTACGTATTTTTTGAGGAAAACTAATAAATATAATAAATTATTTTGAAGCATTTGCAAAGACATTTTTTTTTTTTTAAAAAGTATGTATTATAAAAGTTAAGTAAGTTATGATTAAAATAAGGTTAGATCAAATTTTTTTGCGCATTTTAAGTGCAAAAATATTTCAAAACAACCCCCTAATTACCACCCTAATTAAAATAAGTCGTGACCCCCTTATTCAATTCTCTTTTTCCATGTATCATAAATACATTCTAAAATTTTAACCGATTTCAATTGCCTAATTTTGAAAAAAATAGAGCTGCAAGTAAAAATCAAATTTCAAAATTGTAATAAAAAATTATCTTTTTTAAAACTAACTCGAAAACTAAGGAATATACGTAAAAATTATTAAGTTACTCAATTGTAGCTTTTTGAATACCAAATATTCTGCTTTTTTCAATTTGCTGTATGACGGAATATAAGTGAGATATAAACGTTTAAAACGTGTGTGTATAGACGAGCACTTTAAACTAACCGCTTTAAAAAAGTAAGGGTTTTAAACAGTTCTAATATATAGGACCTTATAACTCTTAAAAAAAAAACAACAGAATAAAGATCTTTTTATCACAAAACTGAAGGAGTTATGCCTAAAAAAACATTTTTTGGAGCATTCTAAAAGCGATTTGATGCATTTTTTAAAAAATTCGCGGTTTTGTACTATTTTTGCATTGTAAAATTGAAAGGGGTGGATTTTTGAGGATTAAAAAAATACAAAATGAAATAAGTAATACTTTTGAGAAGTCACAATTTTAAATTACAACTTTGTGACAATATGTTAATATTTTTAGGATAAACATTTTTTTTTTATTAAATCATAATAAGGGTTCAATTTCAAAGGTAGAAATATATTAAATAATGTTTCAAGGAATTTAATACTTATGTTTCATATTATATGAGCCTAATTTTATGTGACTTAAGCTTTAATATAAAACTTTTGAAGGTTTTTGCAGTAAGGGGTAGTTTTCACCCCTAAAAAATAAAAAGCGACCTTCAGCATTAGATGATTTTGAAGAGGAGGTTAAGTTAAGATTAATTCCAAATTTTCATGGAAAACACTGTGATAATAAGATATTTCTTAGGGTAAATTATTTTCTTTTAATCATAATAGGGGTTTATTTTTAAGGGCTGAAATATTTCAATTAATGTTTCAAAGAAAAAAAATACTACCTTTTCAATTTATTTGAGTAAAATTTCACGTAAACTAAGCTTTAATGTAAAGGTTTATAGGTTTTAGAAGTAAAGGGTAGTTTTCACCCCTAAAAAATAAAGAGCACCCATCGGTATTATATAGATGGTGAAAAAAAGGGTAAGTAAAGCTTAATCCCAAATTTTCATGCAAATCTGGGCATTTTGAAAAAATTGCCCGGTTTTGCACTTTTTTCAGCCTCTTTTTCTAGACTATAAGTGTTGCAGCAAACGCATTAAATAAAGAGAAGAAAACCATTACCAGAAAACAATCAAAATAACATTTTTTTTAGCTATAAATTATTTGAAACTATGAAATTTTAAAATATTTTTATTGTTACATAAGATTACCCAGTTGTTTAAATATCAGTTAAAAAATATAACCAACTAATATTTTAACTTGGTTCGGTATGAGGTAAAAGTAAATAAGGAATATTTACACAGGATAAAATACAAAGTAGATAAGTGTATTTACCTGGGATATCTTAAAATATACAGAAATAAGATGAAACTTGTTAGAAATTTGATAGGCAAAATTTATCTGGTAAATATACCTATAAAGTTACGTTATGGAATCCATTTACGTGGTTTACAATGCATGTGATAGCAGTATAAGCATCAGCTTTGAATTTCATCAACGTTTCACATTTAAAGGTTTTAGGACCCGCTTTTTCTATTTCCTTCCAATACAAAATCTTTTTTTAGCATTTTTAAAATTTTCCATAAGTAGATACATTTTATTACCAAGTTTAATTAGAAATTATATGGTGTAATAATATCCAATAATTTTAAAAAAAGCGGAATTTCATTAGGGGTCATCCATAAATTACGTCACACGAATTTCATGATTTTGCGTTAATAATTTAGATTTTTACATTTGGTGTCACAAAGCTGATGAACCCCCATACCCCTTGTCACACAATGTCACAATCCTCTACACCCCTCCCTTTCCCTTACAGTGTGACGTTATTTATGGATGGCCCCGTATCCTAAATTTATTTTAAAACACAACGTGTTAAATTTTAACTACTTTACTGGTCTTCAGGTAAATACTTATACATTGATGTGCTTTTTCTCTTAAGATCTTATTTTTTTAATATTTTTATAATTTCTTCCTATGAATGTTTCCTTGTTTTTATTATCCATATAATTTTATTAGTATTGTTCTGAACACGACTGCAGAAGAAAAACACCATTTCAAAAAAATAAATTTTAAGTGTAGTATCAGGGACATGAAAACTATAAAATGTGGCTCTAAATCAGAGGTTCCCAAACTTATTTCGTCTAACGCCCACTTTGAAAATCAGTTAATTTGTAGCGCCCCCCATTTTTTTTCACCTTAAAAACCTCAATAACATATTAGTCTCGCCTGGAGTTTAACTAAACGTATATTCTAAACGACACTTTTCTTACCAGAGAGAGCACTAATAATGCAACTTTACAATATAGAGTATCTTTTATTCAAAATTAACAATAATCAACATTGAGCAATAATTTAACTTTAATGGTTTATTGAGTATTGGGGTAGCGGGCAGAGTGGCGGGAGGGCGAGCGAGTGCGATGCGTGCATGCGGCGGAACGTGACGTCCAGAGGTGGGAAGTTCGAATCTTTTTACTGAATCGCTTCATTTGATTCATTCACTTGAAAAGATTCGTTCGCAACCGATTCACTTTAGTATGATGCCGATTCCGGTCGGACTTGGTTGGCTTTGAATTCCATAAAAATGTAATAGTTATCTTAAATAAAGAAATTATTTACATTTATTTCATTTGGATATAATTATTATTTAAAAAATATTTTCAAAAGTAAATCATAGGGGAAATTAAAAATAATTATTTAAAAAAATCAAATTCCATAATATAAAAAAAAATATAAATTAAAATGGGAAAAAAATAAGTCTTTTTTGAACTATGTAAAATTTTAATTATGGAAAAAACCTAAAAACATTTTTCTTCGATTTCTTTTTTTTTTAATTAACGAAAATTTTTCCCCCCCGGGCCCATTTCCCTTCACCCTTTTTCCCCCCTTTAGGCAAAAACCAATTAATTTTTTTTTTCTTTTTTCATTTAGACCCACAGGCGCTAATTGCCACTATATTGTAGGGATAACACTGCCGTGGTCTATAGGTAATCATTAATCATTTAAACATTAACAAAATGTCCCAAAGCTACTTTTAGATAAGAGTAAACAAAATTAATTCCTTTAAGTATAATCCCTTCCTGATTGACCACACCAAAGTGCGTTAAAAAATATACAAATTAGCTCCAAATACCCCAAAAGTACAAATACGTACACCTTTAGCTGGCAAAAGTTTCTTTTTATTTCGCAGGGATCAATATTCATGTCTTTTTCCGTTCTACAAGGTGTACGGACAAATGTGGGAAATCTCTTGGATGAGAAAAAAAAAAAAAACACGCAAAAGGAATATATGTACTACTAGTTTATATAAACTTTTTTGTAAAGGCCTCCTCTTCGGAAATATTGGCTCCCAAGGAGTTGCAATGGAATCAAGTTTTTTAGACATAATTATTGAACCACCAGGTAGGTTCTGTTTTTGTTTTAATAAGATATTATAGCAAGTAAGACTCGTTAAATTACTGTCAAAGGAAGTACTGTGAACAACTCCCATCTGCAGGGACATTTATGGCCCTTTTTTACGCTCGTATTGATAACAACGTTTTTTACAAACGTTACTAAAGTGTGTTGGGTTGAATATTAAAAATTCGTCTTGTTGACTGAGCCCATATTGAATTTAAGAAGTTTTTAACCAAAAGTTCAACTGCTTGTTGACACTATTATGTCGGTGGCAGAACAAGGCCTTGTCGGTGCTTGGACAGAGATGATGGAGCGGGGGGATAAAATGGGTTAAACATCTACAAACCCGGCACAAACCGTACCTAGTACTTAGGCTCCATATAAGCCTTCGTGAGCTGTCATAAAAATCGGACTAAAGTGTATATCCCAAGGGAGGCAGCGACCGAATCTGTGTATATTCAGGTAAAGAGTTTCTTTGCATTTGACAATTAAGTAATGCTAGCGGATAAAACTGTGTTCTCCTTACAGAACGGACATGTTCCCTTAACAATTTTTTTTTAATGCACTTCAATCTAAACTTTTTTTTCTAATTTTTATAAGATACAAAATTGGTAAATGTTCTTATAAATCAACCTAAAAAATACTTGGAAAGCCTTTATTATTTTTATTTCCCAATATCCAGCTGTGCATTTAATTTACTAATACAATAGAAATAAATGGTCATTTTCCATATTATCACTTATCGATAAATTTAAGGTATGCCAGATGATAATACTAGAGTACCTACTTTTTTACAGCCTATAGTCAGTGGCGTTACAAGGTGCGAGTTGGCCCTACACCAGTACAATTGAGGTGGGCCCCTAAGTACATTTAGTTATGTGGAATACCGGGGCATATTTAATTTTTATGCTTTTTATACTGAAAATGAGAACACAGTGTAGATGTGATAAAATAACTATGAATAATTTTTAAAAATGAATTAGCATTATATTTATGTAATTATATAGGGTTTTTATACGTTAAAGAACGAGACACATAATAGAGTCCAAAAATATACTTTTATAAATGCATAGGCAGTAGGTATTTTTTTAAAAAATAATATCAAGTCAAAAACAAATCTTTATCTAAAAAGGAACGTTGTCTTCTAAAGAAATAATCTCAAAAAATTTAAAAAAATATGTGTTATTACTATTATTATTTAGTTTTTAAGTGGACCTTTCTTGCTTTTTTCCCCAAAGATCTGTACAATGAGCTAACATCATAGATAGAGAAAGCATTTCATTCATAAAAGCAATCGAGAGCTGCGGCCAACATGTTTTTGTTTATTATTGGCGATAGAATGGTACAAGCATAGGTTGTACTTACTTGTGAAATGATAATCCAGGAATCATATCCGTCACTTTACACACTTGGCACTGCACTACCATTTTAATTTATTAAAAGTACTTACACAAAACTGAAATTTATACAATTGTCACAGAAATTACCCAAACAACAAAAAACCTTTAGACCAGAGTTTATTTAGACTAAAACGCCATATTGAATGTGTCATCTGTCGAGCAAAGCCATGGATTCTAGAGAGGTAAAGGATCACCCACTCTGTGTTACAAAAATGGCCCTCCAGTTGCAGATGGCGTTGTGTTCCAGAGGGCCGTTTTTAAACTTTACTTTATATATTGCGGTCAAGGTCATTGGTTCCCTAAGCTACATCAGCGCCTCCTAGTGAGGTGCACTTTTTGAGCAAAACAGCCATAAAAGAGGGTGATCCTTTACTTCTTTAGAATCCATGAGCGAAGCTGAAGGTGGCGGAAGTACGCTTCTACGAAAAATGCGCTGTTGTCACGTTGTCGCGCCTTTATCAGTAGCTGTCTAAAAAGGAAATAGATTTTGACATCATTACTTTTCTGTGTTAAACTTTTCAGTAATAAATATAAAAAATGTTATTCAAAGTTTAAAATACAATGGTAAAGCTTATTTTGATGTAATTTTGGGAATAAATTAAGTAAAATTTAATCATAACATACTATCAAGTAAATGAAATAGAAAGATACTTGGCAGCCACACTTTACGACAAAATAATATTTGTAGTAACCATTTTCCCAGGTTTTGGTGGATTTTATTGTTTCGAGTACAGAGGTTTATTCATCGCTAGGCAGATCCTTAGCATGTGCGTTTATGATGCCACGCTTATGCCAAATCGATGCTTTCTCCAACAGCTCATTGGATCTGTATTACCTTTTTAAAGGACTTAAGTATGTTAATCTAACCTTTTTCATTTACTTTAAAAGCCAAATTTGATAATCTCTCTTGTGACATTGAGCTTTTTAGAGTTTTTTATTATTGTCAACTTGGAAAAACTTCTTCGGTCGTTGCTACGGTAACAGTTAAAGTTAAAAACATGATATGGCTTGTATCCTGTTTGTATCTGCGAACCTTGAAAACAAAATATGACAATTAATTAATATCAGATCGGCAAGAAGTGATCCGTTGATTACATAGATCGCTGCCTACATCAGTGCTATATTTCTCGACTAATTTCGTGGCTTTTAAAACTGTGACATCTTTAGAGTTGTTAATTACACTTTTGGGAGATAAAAAGTCAAATGTATCGTGTAATGAATTCAGCTCTTAGACTATAAGACGTATATCCTATTACAAAGTCATTCGACAATATGTTTTACTATATTTGTTCTAAATGTCATGATTTTATTTTATAAATACGGCCCTGTAAAGTAATAATTTATTAAATCCATCGGCGAGGTTGATCATTATAGCTTCCTTAAATCCTTTTCTACCGGGTTGAAATCAATGCTGCTAGAGAAAGCTTACTTTAATATGCGTATTTTAAGCTTCCTGCTTGTTTAAATCAGTAACCGGTAGTTAGCCAGTCAGCGGTATCACAAAATATTTCTGTTTTTTTTTCATACCAACCGTAATTATTTAGTAGAAAAGTTTAAATTGTAGCCGATCAACCGATAATAGATTAATATTTTTGTGAAAAACCTGATCCGCACTTACCACTATAAAATAAAACCAAGAATTTTAAAACAAGCTTATATTTAGACTTTAAATTCGACATGACAGGGTAGAGCCGGTAATAATTAACGGTCTATATGTTTTTTTTTTGTTTTCTATATAGAAACTTCTTTAACGTTAATAACACTGACTACGTTTATGTCTATAGAGTCGATCAGATGTGGGTTTTATCTAATCTAAAACCTTTAATCAAAAATTGTTTTTGTCGCAAAAAAAATTAAAACGAATTCGGTTTTAATCCGATGAAATTTTGTCGTAACATATATTTTTTTCGGATATTTTCAGGGGATAGAAATGTCAATCGTTACAATTTAACCTTCATTTTTGTTACTGGTACTCCGGCACTCATTATTTGCTCTCTGTTGCAAAACAAAAACTCAAAATAAAAAAAAAACTTCAAAAAATAAAATTCCTTACCTCAAAATCAAACCGAGTTACGTTAGGTACAGACGTATGCCAATTTGAATCCAAGTCCTGTCTACACCATCGTATTTACCGTCGCATGATCAGTCTGAGAACATCGGATAAAAATATGAGTTTAAAACGTTGGACTGGTCATTTTGAGCAGAATAATAATTAGATGGAATTTTTATTCGCTGAAATTTGAGATATACACCGCGCACCTAATTTTAGCACTTAACCACTTGATATGCTGTAAATATGAAAGAAAGGTTTGGTAACATGCTTATATGCGTACAATACTTCAGTCAGGACTACAGAGACCAAATATTATATATATATATATATATATATATATATATATATATATATATATATATATATATATATATATATATATATATATTATATATGTGTTTTTCAATAAAGGTCCCTATACCTTATCCCAACCCTTTTTAAAATATTCGCAAATTTCTGAATTTGTAGAACTTAAGTAATTTTTTTTTTCATCGTAAATATATAAAGTAGAATTAAATTACCATAGCCAATATTTAGTAAATATACTATTACTACGATATGGTTTAACATTTTTATTAAAATATTATACAGGGTGGTCAAAAAATAATTTCAAATATTATGAGCATTCTTTAGCAAATAACTCTCTTATTTTGAATGGAACACCCCGTATTTGACTATTTAATATAATGCAGAATTTTATTACCAATTCATTAATATAGGCTTTGCCTATAACACCGTTACTTTTTTAATTATTTCGAATTTTGTGTAGTGCGTGCATTTAACACGTAATAACATAGTAATAACAACAAGTGCGGATTCAGAAAATTTTTACGGGGGGGAGGAGACGGTCTTAGACAGAATAACCGGGGGTTTCGAGAGGTATTTGTATTGGAATACCTCTCAACGTAGAAGAGGTCCGAGGTCCAGGGGTTCGGGAGTCCCCCGTCCAGGTTAGCCACCCGTCTGCCTTCATTTGTAAATTTCAAAATACGGTATAGTCCAGGAAACGAACCATTTCGCCCAAATTTTTTTTCAAAATGCATAGAATTACTTGAAATTTTGACAGTAGGTAGAAAATAGTCCAGAATCAAAATTTATATCATGCAGAAGGCCGCCTTTACCTTGGGGGTGGTTGCCAAACCATCTTAAGAGTGATTTTTTTTATATTTTAACCACAGGAATTGATAGAAAAATAATTTCTAAGCAAAAAATATTCTATGCATTTTTTTTTTTGGTAAAATGCATACTTCTCGAGTTATTTGCAATCAAAAGTCGAAGTTTTTCATCGATTAAATCAACGTTTTTCATCGTTTTGCAAATAGCTCAATAAGTCTGCATTTTATCCAAAAAAACTGTAAATAACAAAATTGTAGCTTTTAAAAAAACGAATAAAATGTTTTTTTGTAACTGCTGTGGGACCACTACAAACCAAGTTGTGGTTTGTTAAATGTTAGCTGTTATTCATCAAATACAAAATTTCAGAGTTTTAAAGCAAATAACGCAAAATCTCCGTATTTTTCGAGAAAAACCAATAATAACTTTTTTGAAGAATTTACAAAGACCTTTCTTTAAAAAAAAAAAAAGTTATGTATCATAAAAATTGAGTGAGTTATGATTTAAATAAGGTTAAACCAAAATTTTTTGAGTGCAACAATCTTCAAAAACAACCCCTTAATTACCATCCTAATTAAAATGAATTGTAGCACTTTTTCAATTATTTTTATTTATGTATCATAAATACATTTTTAAATTTTAACCGATTTAAATTGCTTAATTTTGAAAAAAAATGCAGCTGCAAGTAAAAATCAAATTTCAAAATTTTAATAAAAAATTACCTTTTCTTTAAAATAACTTGAAACCTAAGGAAGATACGTAAAAAATTACTAAGGTATCAAATTGTTGCTCTTTAAATTACAAACATTTTGCTTATTTTTTAATTTACGGTATGACGGAAATTAAGTGAGATATAAACGTTTAAAACGCGCGTGTATAGACGAGCATAATGTTTTAAAGAAACAAAATACTACTTTTTCAACCTATTTGAGTCAAATTTTATTCAACTTAAGCTTTAATGTATAGCTTTATAGATTTTAGCAATAAAGGGTAGTTTTTACCCCTAAAAAATAAAAAGCACCCATCGGCATAATATAGATTTTGCTTATGAAAACTGCCAGGTTTTGCTTTTTTCAGCTTCGTTTCCCGGACTACTAGGTCTACATATTAGAGCGACCACATTATTTTTTACAAATAACTAATGCCTAACCAAATGGCAATAGGCAACATAAAAAGTTTTTAATTAATAACTAACTTTTTTTTATTTTTCTCCTTTTATTTTTCGGCTGACGGGGGGGGGGGCAATCGCCCCATTCGCCCCTCTCTGAATCCGCCATTGAATAACAATCGTAGCGTCTCTATGTCAAAGCCTCCTTAGTTTAAAAGATTTTATTATGGTAATACTTTACATGTTAAATGCACGCACTACACAAAATTCGAAATAATTAAAAAAGTAACGGTTTTAGGTATAGGCATTAGGCAAACTCTTTATCAATAAATAGGTAATAAAATTCTGCATAATATTTAATAGTCAAATACGGGGTGTTCCATTTAAAATAAGAGAGTTATTTGCTATAGAATGTTCATAATATTAGAAATTATTTTTTTACCATCCTGTATAATATTTTAATAAAAATGTTAAACCATATCGTAGTAATAGTATGTTTACTAAATATTGGCTATGGTAATTTAATTTTAGTTTAAATATTTACGATGAAAAAAAATACTAAAGTTCTACAAAATCAGAAAATTGCCAATATTTCAAAAAGTTTTTATGTATTTATTTATTTTAATCTTGGAACTTGTTTTTACTTTAGATCTAAGTTTTTATTTTTATATAAGATGATATGAACTTAATATAGAATCTAGATCTAGAGATCTAGTTAAAAGACTTATCCATTCTTACGAGACGTTAGTTTGCAACATACCACTTATGCTTCATTTATGCTGCACTTATTTCTTTTATGGTTTTTTTTTTAATAGAAAATAAGCTACATTTTCTAACAAGAATGATTTAGTTTTTTCAATATTTGAAAATTTACCAGATTAATTTTTACACTGCGGGTATGCTATTTTATAAAAATGAGGTAGCTATAATGTCATTACATTCTGTCCTTTTTAGTTCCTATTATTCCATGTTACACATTTTGATAAGTGTGTGGGACAGTGGAAAAACATTCCAGAAATGGCTCAAACTAAAAATCTTAAATGACTTAAGAGAAATACATACCTACCAAATATAAAAAAAAGAAAATCAAAGGTTGTTAAGTAAAATATCTCCTCCACGATTTTGTACCGGATATTTTGTTTCTATTTTGATTAAGTATTATATTTGATAGTTTTGCTGGCACCTACCCCGAAAAAAAAGTTGTAGACTCCAAGTTTGTTTCATACCTAATTTGATTTGTTATTTTCTTTTATGTCTAATTATTTTTTTAATTTACCTTTTTATGTATTTTAAGCTCAGATATTTTATGACGTTACTTACCAAATAAATTATATTTGTTTAAAAAAAAATGCCTGCATAAAAGAGCGTTACAAATATCTGAAAAAGGAAATGACAAGTTTCAAATATATAAATCAGTTAGTAATGAAAATAGGATTGTTTTGTTCATTATTGTCGACAATAAAGTATTAAATAAGAAAAGAAAATAACAATATTCCATTATAAAAACTAATCGGATGCAGATAGTGTAGGTATCAGCCACACCAGTAAAAAGGTACAAACGAAGGTGTTTTGCGCCATAAGACGGGCGCACTGCTTCCGCGAACTTTTAATCCAAGGAGAACGGGCCCGGTTTCTTCATGTCTTGTAAGTTTCGCCAATCAAGAATTGCTTTTGGACCCTGATCTACCAGTTTTGTCAGACCGCTTCTAGAACCGACCGGTGATGCTTAAGAAAAAAGTCCGTAATACTTTAAAATTATTCTTTTTTGTAATTTTATTCATGATTTAGAATCCGATATAATTGGCTTGTTTATAAATTGATATTAGTATGACGTTTGAGCAATTAAGCTGCTTTAAACTACTAATTCGGAATTTGTAAAATATTTTTAGGGAGCATCAAAAAAACTAAAATATAAATGAATATGTATCACATCTTTTTTAAATAGTGATAAAATTTATATTTTAATGGCCCTATTTTATTTGGACTAGGTTAAAATGAACATAATTATAAATAACTTGTTTTGGCATAAAATTTATAACATATTACCAAATTTATAGGAATTGCATCACTTTTCCAAAATTAAATAAATAATTTTAATAAGTATTAAAGTGTCGGATATTATAACAATAAAGTGTAAATAAAGCTTTAAGATAACGTTAAAAAAAAAATATCATGCAGATGGTCCTATTTTTGGTAACTCTATTTCGCAATAAGTTTTAGATCTATTGACTCGTTAATAATAGGTCCTAATCAGAGATGTATATTTTTCTAATATATTTTGTAAACAAAACTGATTCTAACAAATATTTTAAAGAAATAAGAAAAACAATACAATTTTAATTTTAAGTTTTTAATTTTCGTCCACACTGTTATATAATATACCGTCTCATGGCGTCGCTCGTGATGTCACATCCTTGCAAACAGTAAAAATTAGATGCGTAACAAAAAAGAAATTTTAAAGTAAATAATATATATATATATATATATATATATATATATATATATATATATATATATATATATATATATATATATATATATAGATATACGTAAAATCAGGGAGTGAAACTTAATATCAAACTTCGTTATTTCTTAACTCAAAGAAATAAAAATTGATATGTATTGATTCCACAGGCCCACAAAAAAAAAGTGGTGTGTGCTGGGTATCGAACTATGATTTTCTGGAGTGTTTTTTCTGCTGAAACAAATCTAAAGTCAACATTGGGGGTCAAACAGCAAATAATCGAAAAAAAGCGTAGTTTTAGATATTAACAATTTATTTTTGAATTTTAAACGTTAATATCTTAAAAACTATAAAATATAAGGTTTTGTATATATGACATAAACTGTGTTTTTTTACAATTTAATTTAGGTTATATAACCTTTTGGTTTGAATGCAATATTTTTCTAGATAGAATAAAAAAAAAACAAATTTTTAGGATTTTTTTAAGGTATATCGCTGAAAAAAATTTTAAAATAAAATTTTTGGATTTTTTTGTAAATTTTAAGTGATTTAAGATTTAAATAAAAAAAATTAATGATTTGTTATTAAAAAAAAAACCAATCACATTAATAAAAAAATATTTTTTTCCTATTTTGGACAGAAATTTTTGGTCAAAATTACATTTTTGTTTATTGTTTATCTTATCAAAAATGTTTATATAACTTTTTTATAGACAATTTTAAAAAGCTCTCTTTTCTGTTTTATGATTTTTTTTGTCTATCTTATAGTTTATAATATAGTCGTAGTCCAATCATTGCGTGGTAGCAGTTTCTGCCGGTAAATGTGCCGTGTCGGTCTTTTGAGGTTTTCTCGATTTTCTGCTGTTTGACCCCTAATGTTGACCTGAGATTCGTGTTCAGCAAAAAACAATACGCCAGAAAATCTTAGCCCGACACCCAGAGCACACCACTTTTTTTTTGTGCACCTGTGTTATGATGAGGAATTATTAGTTTTATTATTTTTGGAATTACATCCCTTGGGTGGGAGGGGGGAAAGGTTAAAATAAGGATGAAAATTTGTATGGAAAATTTGTCATTTTTAGGTTGTAAATATGGAAGTTGATAATTGGCTTCTGATTACCCGGAAAAATAGGAGACGTCAGCTCAAAAAGGATTTTAGAAAGCTTCTTCCTAAATGGGTAAAATGGGGGATGAAAGTTTGTAAGAGACTTCGTCATTTCTGAACTTAGAAGTATGACAAGTGGTATGTAGTCTATTGATTACGATTAAAAATGATCTCTTTTAATTTTTTTTTAAATTACCCAAATAAGGATAGAACTTTGTATAAAAAAAATTGTCATTTTTGAAATTGTTAATATGTAAGTTGGGAATTAGGCTTCTAATTATTGAGAGAAATAGAAAGTGATAGTGTTTTTGCAACTTTAGACCCTAAGAGGTTAAAAGGGGGGATGGAAGTTTGTATTTGAAATTCGTATTCACTCATTTACAAATACCATTCTTATAAGAAAATAGTAACAAATGAAATACAGTAAAATAAAAATTGCTTAATCGCACGACGCGCTCTTCTCCGCGGAGTGTGTGTCGGAAGACGTAGCTCGGGGAGCGTGATATGATGTGACTTGATGGAGTGGGAGGGGGGTGGCAATATTCCGAAAGAACGGGAAAAAACAAAACAGCCTCGTATGTATTTAGGAGCTTAATGTTAATGTGTTAGGAGTCGAAAGGGGCGGTAATTGCGCTGCACAATATTAAATTTAGGAAATCCGCAACCCGGAACTTATGGTTCCTTTAGGCTTCATACAATCCTTAAGAAGCTGTCTTAAAATGAAAAATAGGTAAGTATTTAAGATCGCAATTAAAAAATGCATACATGCACACATTTTTTATTTTTTTTTTTAATTTTTACTTTATTACATTACATTTTTTAATTAAATAAAGACATTGAAAAGTATGTCACAGCCCATTTGCATTTTTATGCTCCGTGTACAAAAAAAATGGATAACCCAAATCTTATTTAGTTTTTAAGCATTATTTTCTATTTTTTTTTTTGCTCACTCTGTATAACCATTGAAAGTAGTATTTTCTAAATAAGCAAACAAACACTTTTATTAGAAATAATTTATACGGATCTTTTACTTACTTTATTTCTCCTCTTGTCTCCTCTCTTTTCCGTGGACATACAGAGTAGGATTCACCAAAAATTTAAAGAATAAATATCTGCATCCCTAAAAGTAGTTTTAAAAAAAAACTAGAATTCTAAATAGCTCTTTCTGCTTATGTATTCGTTTTTAGGAATGAGTCTACAACAGACAGATAAGCAGGGGCAAGAATGATCTTATAAAGTTAGTTTTTTAAGGTATGGTACCATTAAAAGTGATAAAAAAAATATTAATCTATACGCCACTCCTAATAATAAAGACAAATTTTATAAACTTTTAAGAAAAAATCCAGTATGTTTTGGTAACCTTTATTCTTTAATTATCTGAAATAAAAAAGAAATAGCTTGTCACCAGTTTAAATTTAACAAATAAATACAAAAATATGTGTATCTAAGTCTTATCATTATTTTAAGTAGATTTTTCTCGACGACGTGTTATTTCCTAAGTGATATGCCCTATATATTTTTATATTATTTTAAATAAAAGTACAGTTGATAAGAAAAGTATTTAGATACTTTAATTTTTACTTGATAATAAAATATGTATATGTACAGTAATGAGCAAAACTTTTAAATAATGAGTTTAACTATTCCATTTTTAAGCAATATGATCATAATAGCTATTTATGTTATAAGTTCATAAAGCATGCCTTTATTGGCCGAGATTTTTTATGGCCATTTTCAGGTACCTATTACATAAAACATTTTAAATACGATTGTATTACAAACGGATTCCTAATAACTTTTGAAGTTTTGCTACATTTTAAAATTCCTGTATACCAGACTTGCTGTTGTTAGTTTCATCAATAATACACTAAAAGTTTTTTATTCTCGGGGTATTTGTTCCCTAAATATGCCGCGAATACAGAAACCGTGAATATGGAATGGTAGTTTATATGGGATTATAAATTGGATACGATTCCTGAAGAAAGCCACCTTAAAAGACAAAATGATTAAAAAAAGTATCCTAAAAATGACTTTTAATTAAGAAGTTTTTTACCATATTGATTAAAAAAATTATCCCTAAAAAACTGGCTTAAGCAATGGTTAAAAGAATTTTGTAATTTCTTCTTGCTTGGCAGTTTTTAAAAAGCTCATTTCTAGAAAGTCCACCTACAATTCAGACAGATGTCAAGCAGTGGCATTAGCAATTTGTTCTACAGTCTCTCGTGTTTTTGTTTTGGGTGTTTGTACGATTAAAAAATAAGACATTTTGTTTCATAGACCGATCAATTTTCATAAAAAAATCACAAAGCTCGCTTGCCATTCTTAAAGCTTTACTAAGATTTTTCAAATTAAATGTCACGTTTTCCGTGCTTGTTGAAACCTCTTCCTTAATTGGCTCTGAATATAACATTTTTCCCTAGTCAAAAAATCTTTGGAATTAGTAGCGCGCGCAAATCTTGCGGTTCATTTAACTTCTGAATGTCACTTGATTCTATCTGTTTGAACCCATCTGGTCCTTATCCATTCGCAATTTCGGTTATTAGTTCATTTGACAAAGGATATTCGGTTGGATACCTACATATTGGAATCCTTTTTATCAATGTGTATTTACCGATGATGTACCGATTAGATCCGCGAATAAAGAAATCTTTAATTTTAGCGAATAAAGGTCGCAGTTTTTTTAATCCGCCTCGAATAGTGAAAATGCGAAGGAAGGAAGCGCGAATAAGGAGCTTTGACTGTACTGCAATGAAAAATATATTTCAAAGAAAATGTGGGTATGGTCGTATTAAAAAACTCTAATTGCCACATAAATATTAATAATTACTAAAAATATTAATTTGGTATAATAATTTTAATGTAGTATCGTGTATATAAATAATAAAAATTTCCTAACGTAGTTTGGCAGCTTCTCTTTAAATGTATTATCATAAAAAAGTGCATGGGGTAAAATAAAGACCTATTTTATTTTACTAGTACATAAACGCCCAATTTCGATCCGCTAATATTGGTGTTTTTGATTTGCCATTATCATTTAAAACACCATCTCAACTTTATTTTTCTTGCATGGACATATGATTCGATTTTTTAAGTTTCTTATTGAATGACCTATTCAACGATGTATCACTTGCATATCTCGGTACTTAGCTCAAAGTAATGAGAGTGAAAGAGATCCTATATGGCGTACACAAGGAAAAATAAAGTTTATGATGGTCGTCAGAAAAACGCAGATTGAATGGCAAAATCCAAAAACACTTATGTCATGGGCATACGTTAATTTTAAAACATAAAAGAGTTAAGCCAACATTTTTTCAGGATTTGGTTTTTTTTCATCTCTTTGGAACTGGATCTACCACAATGGCTTGCAATAACTTCTACAAGTACTAAGTACCCTGTACCCTAAAAATTTCCGTCAACGTTCTTCCAGTCATTTTTTAATAAAATATCACTAAATAAAACAATCAACCTACTTATACGGCACCAAAATTTAAAGACAACGCGTATATCATAGCGCAAATTGTACCCCGTTATACAAATAGCAACTACCTGTAATTACCCCCCACTAACGCCTATGTTATATTATTCAAATGTGTAATGATATTCCTTATAAATCTTTATAGTACCAATTGCATGCATAAAAATAAATCTTTCATTTGTTACAAATAACGATGTGTATATTTAATTTAAATAAATTTAAATGAAGATTGCAAATTCTCAAATTAAAACAATATAGTCTTAGGGATATACAAAGCTGAGATAACCTTAAACTAATATTATTATGCTTAAATTTAGTATATTTGGAATGGTAATTTATATGGGATTATAGGGGATACGTTCCTAGGTGACAAAATAAAAACAAGTATATAAAAATGAATTTAATTGAAGTTTTTTACCATATTGATTAAAAATTATCCTTAGGCACTTTTTAATGCTTGGCAAGTCTTTAAGAAGCTCCTTCAATTCAGACCGATGTCAAGCAGTGGCATTAGCAATTTGCCTCTTAAAAATAAGGCTTTGTTTCATAGACCGATCAATTTTCATAAAAAAATCACAAAGCTCGCTTGCCATTCTTAAAGCTTTACTAAGATTTTTCAAATTAAATGTCACGTTTTCCGTGCTTGTTGAAACCTCTTCCTTAATTGGCTCTGAATATAACATTTCTCCCAAGTCGGTTTTAGTCAAATCTTGCGGTTCATTTAACTTCTGAATGTCACTTGATTCTATCTGTTTGAACCCATCTGGTCCTTATCCATTCGCAATTTCGGTTATTACATTTTGACCAAAGGATATTCGGTTGGATACCTACATATTGGAATCCTTTTTATCAATGTGTATTTACCGATGATGTACCGATTAGATCCGCGAATAAAGAAATCTTTAGCCGCGAATAAAGGTCGCATTTTTTTAATCCGCGAATAGTGAAAATGCGAAGGAAGGAAGCGCGAATAAGGAGCTTTGACTGTACTGCAATGAAAAATACAAAGAAAATGTGGGTATGGTCGTATTAAAAAACTCTAATTGCCACATAAATATTAATAATTACTAAAAATATTAATTTGGTATAATAATTTTAATGTAGTATCGGGTATATAAATAATAAAAATTTCCTAACGTAGTTTGGAATATCATAAAAAAGTGTAAAATAAAGACCTATTTTATTTTACTAGTACATAAACGCCCAATTTCGATCCGCTAAATTGTATAATAAACAACTGTTTACAATATAATCGTATGTAAAAAACTCAAGCAAAGACTAGTTTCGAAAAGCTGTTGCTTCTAACAGACTTTATGTCATGGGCATACGTTAATACATAAAAGAGTTAAGCCAAATTAGGATTTTACTTTCATCTCTGGATCTACCACAATGGCTTGCAATAACTCTACAAGTACTAAGTATCCCCAGTTTCGTCAACGTTCTTCCAGTAATAAAATAAGCAATCAATTCATTTCACGGCACCTTAAAGACAACGCGATAGCGCCACCCCGTTATACAAATAGCAACTACCTGTAATTACCCCCCACTAACGCCTATGTTATATTATTCAAATGTGTAATGATATACCTTATACCTTCTTTTTACCTTATGTTTATTTGTCTTTGTCAAGTAATTGTCATTATCATATTTAGTTTCATTTAAGGGTTTCTTTACTTTTACAATTTAATTAACTTAAATAAAACTAAATATGACAATAACAATAACTTGAAAAAGGCAAATATACATGAGGTAAATCAAGGTTACAAGAAGGTAGGAGATATATCATAACATTTTTCCCATTTACCTTGTGACATAGTCACAAAGTAGATAGCTTGGACATTGTCGATTGCGTCTCGGACGGTCATCAGATGAATTGCTATCAAGTTCATCTTGATGTCAAATTGGTTTTCATAGGAAGTCTCAACAGGTGGAACCTAATTTGGGTTTTGTTGGGTTATCTGGACAGGCTGAATTTCTGTAATAGAACGATTTTCTGGCGAGTTTGCATTTTTACTAGTTGCTTCTTGCAGGTCAATAGTATCACCTATTTTTTTAATCGGGGTGTTTGTCCAGGGAGTTTTTACTTAATGCCATATCTCCACGCGGGGCTAAATGTCGCGTAGAGTAGGTAGTCTTCGTTCCATTTTTTGCAGACGTACGTGAGCATGGTCGGAATTAGGCTGTAATAACTCAAACTCTTCTACGAGAGGTTCATATTTGCTATTCCTAACGTTTCTTCTAAAAAAAACTGATCCAGGGATGAAAAGCCAAGTAGGTATTAGTAGACCGATGTGAGTGGTTGAACATTCTTTCGTGAGGGGTGTATTTGGTAGCAGTACACAACAAAGATCTTATAGAATGAAGAGCATCTTGTAAAACTAGTTCCCACTGAGTTATTTGGAGGTTCTTGAATTTTGAAGCAAGCTGGTTTGTTCTCCATATCATACCATTGTATCTTTCACACTCACCGTTACCTTGGGGATTGTATGCTATTTTGCGACTAGTTGCTGGGAATCCAAAAATGACTTTAATTCTTGAGAGGTGAGAGACGTACTCCGGTCAGAGTGTATGTATTACAGTTATTACAGTTGCTGAAGTCATGTCAGAATATGGGAATGCAAACGGAAATCTTGAAAATTCATCAATAACAGTGAAGATGTAGTTGTTGTTTGTTGAAGATGGCACTGGACCTTTGAAGTCAATATTCAGCCTTTCAAAAGCTGATGTCGATTTTATGAGAATGCCTGGATTCTTAACTCAAGAGGAGTTCTAGCACAACCACATAGGCCTTTCACTGGCGATAACCCATCCACTTACTGACTATCCAATGGCTTGCCTTGGAGTACAGTCAAGCAGCCGTCAAGATTTACTTAAAAGTACTGGCTAAGATTTTAGCGAAACGTTATAAAAAAATTACTAACGAACAGTTTAAAAATCACTAACCAACTTAAATCGTTTTACAAATACATATCTTGTCAGCATCTCTTTTAGTATAAAAAGAGTTTTATTATTACTTTTATGATCAAGGGTATAACAGTTCGTTGCCTAAGAGCTTTGTATTCCTCAAGATAAGTTATCAGTGCATAAATAGATTATTTTCTTTACAAGGGGCAGGGATCATAGGATCAACTGTTTGTTAGAAGACTCCAGTGGCGGCGATAAGTCTATGTAAAAATATACATATTTTGCTTTTTAAGAACATGCTAAGTCTGATAATTCTTTAATGTTTATTTAAAATAATATGCTACTGTATCCTCCTTTTTTTTTAATACTCTATTACAGTCAGTCCTCTTAAACATAATGTTGTGGTGAGATATTTTTTCCTAGTGCATGGTACCCTACTGGCAGAACAGAATCCTTTAATTTTTAGCAACCTGCTCTTTAATCTTTTAGATCAAATAATAAAAAGTCTAAAAATGTTGCTGGAGGAAGCTTCCAATAAATATATTCAACGAAACTTACGGCTGCACAAGGGAGCTGTTTGGGAGAAGAAAATATATTGTTTGTACAAGTAATAATAATAATACATAACTTTTTTAATTAAACTTTTGGGTATTAATATTTAAGTACCGTTGGATGGGGCTATTTGGTTTATGCGGGGTTATTTGGTTTTTATGCCAAAAATATTTTGTTAATAGCAAGATATGACAACGCTGTTGTATTTACGTGAGTAACATCTTTAGCGTAGGGTAGGGTTTCAAGGTTAAGGTCTGGCGGCAAAAGAAATTCAGTATTGTTTGGTCTGTCGTTGGGGGAGGTTCTCATAGATTGACTTCAGAATAACACTTTTTAAAACGCTGCGAACTTCTAGATCTCCAGTACTAACGGTACGTAAACAAAGTGTTTTATTGATGTGGGATAATTGTATAGGGATTGGGGAATAATATATTGTGTCCGAAATTTAATTCATTATTTGAATGTTTTTTTGGGGACTATTTGGCTGCAGTGGGGCTTTTTGGGTTAAAGTATGGGGCTATTTGGTTTATTTAAAATATACATTTTATCTATTTATTTTTTTGTTATAGATGGTGCGGACGTATCGTAGACGGTATACTAATGCTAGAAAGGGCAAAAATTTTAGACCCTATTTATCATACAGCGAGCAGGACTTACAAAATGCTCTTAAGGCTGTTGAACGTGGAATGTCATACCAGAAAGCTTCGAAGGAGTTTAAAGTGCCCGCTGCTACTATAGGACGTAAAGTAAGAGGTGATAAAAAGATTCAGCCAGTCGCAGGTCATCCCCAACTTTTTAATCAAGAAGAAGAGTTAGCATTTGTTCACCATGTAACTGTTATGGGCGAATGGGGTTTTCCGTGCGATAAAATGGATTTACGATTTATCGCAAAAAGGTATTTGGAATAAGCGTGAACGAAAAGTATCAATTTTAACGAACAACATGCCCGGCACGGACTGGGCACTCAACTTCATGAAGCGCAATAAGAACGAACTATCATCCCGCTATTGCTCAAACATATCAACAAAACGTTCTGCTGTTTCGGGCGAAGTTATTGACAGTTTTTTTCCATAATTATACTTCCGAGATTCAAGGTATAAGTGCTGATTGCATAGTAAATTACGATGAGACCAATGTAACAGATGATCCTCGGGCAAAAAAATGTATCTTTAAACGGGGATGCAAATACCCTGAAAGAATATTAAATGCAACCAAAACATCAATTAGCATTATATATGCAGGGGCAGCTGATGGAACTTTGTTGCCTCCTTATGTAGTGTATCGTTCAGAGCATTTATGGGACACATGGAAAGAAGAAGGCCCACCCGCTTCTCGTTACAATCGTTCAAAGAGCGGGTGGTTTGACTCTGTTTGCTTCGAGGATTGGTTTCATACAATAATAGTTCCATATTTTCGTACCAAACCAGGAAAAAAAGCATTAATCGGTGACAATTTGTCGTCACACTTCTCAAAATCTATCATTGAAACATGTGAGCAAATGGATATTCATTTCATATGTTTACCCGCAAACTCAACACATTTAATGCAACCACTAGACGTGGCATTTTATGCGCCCCTTAAAAGATATTGGCGAGATATTCTAAGCTCTTGGAAAAAAAGTGAAGGACTACGAGTCAATACTCTGTCAAAAGACAGTTTTCCCCATTTACTTCTGAAACTTCAAAATAAATTAGAACAAGAGAACAAAGGATCCGCCAATATTATTTCAGGATTTCGAAAAACGGGCCTATACCCTGTAGATCCACAAAAACCGAAAGAAAGGTTGCCACGTCTAATTAAAACAGATGATACTATAAACAGCAGTGTATCAGAGGTTGTAATTGATATTCTTGCTAATCTTCGTAAAGACGCAGCTCCTACAGCAACTCGGCGACGTAGAAAGCGAATTGAAATTCCAGCAGGAAAGAGTGTCTCTGCTGGGGACTTTGGGGAACCCTCAACCACCCAAGGCAAAACTGGCAAAATACAGAAAAATAACAAATGTTTAGACACTGATGATGACGACACTACTACAGAAGATGAATTCGTAAATTCTTCATCTGAAGATACACTTCCCTCAGATAATGAAAGCATTTGTTCGCAGAAGGATGTACCTAAGAATGGGAAACTGTCGTGCGAAATACCGCTGTTAAATCCCCAGATAGGAAATTGGATTTTAGTGAAATATCTTGGCAAAAAAATGGAAAGGCATTACGTTGGACAAATTTATGAAGTTTCAGACAATTCTGGTAACCAGATCTACAAAGTAAAATTTTTGAAAACAAACGCAGGCAAACAAATTTTATTTGTGGAAACTGGCAAAGATGAAGATTATATCACAAGGGATATGATTTTAAAAATTCTGGTAACCCTACACAGAAAGGAACGGACAAACGATGCTTTTTAGAATTTCCTGAAGAAGATTTCAGTCGTTGCTATTGGTGATATTTCTCATTTTTTTTTAATAACATCATGCCTTTTGATAACTCTTTGTTACAATTTATGTTATGTTTATTTTTCTGATCTTGGTAGCTTATTTGTTAGAATTTGCGTTATTTTGTACCAAAATATATATTTTTATCAATGTCATACTTTTTTAAAAATTATATTGTACAACCCAATTAGCCCCATAGATAGTTTTACTTCGTTAGAGCCCATTTTGCAACGTTGAACCAATAAGCCCCACCCTATGGGGTTATTTGAGTCGGGTAAAAAAAAAATTTTTTTGGCTCTGCCGTAAACCGGCAAAGCCACATTTTCTATACAGTTACTAGGGTTAAAAGGTATTTACATAAATCAGTACAAATGCAAGGTATATGTTTTCAATATGTGGATAAATTAACAAAAACCCAATAAAATTGAACCGAATAGCCCCGTCCTACGGTATCTCTTTGGATTCCCATACCCATCTGTGTCGTTAGATTTGCATGTAACCATTTATTTGCCTATCTCTTGAAATTAAATTAAATTTTTTGGTGTGTAGTCAGATACTATAAAATCAGTTTTTTGTTTATATAGTAATCGGTTATAAAAAAATAGTGTATTGAAGTGACGTCATTAGTAAAGATTTCTTCTAATCTTTTATACCATCAGTGTTTGACATCTTAAATATTTGGGTCAAGCAACAGATGTACCGAGAATAGTTTTTAACTCCTAAGAATATTTTGTTGATCCATTTTGCCGTAAAAAATATTTGTAGTTAGCAGCAAAAGTTAACTAACTGAAAACAATTGTAAAGCGATAGGAAAATCTTAAAAGATAATTTTATTTAAAAAAAGCAAATTACGACGGAACATTACCTAAAAGAAGGTCAAAATGATCGCCATCGCAAAAAGTTCTGCAAATAGTATAAAATTATAAAGGTTGTTACAAAGTGAAGAAGATATCGAGATCTTGTCTTAAAAACTGGAAGAAAAAAATTCTGATTGCAACGTTTAGGTTCTGTACCTCTCAGATGGCCAATAATAATATTTTTTAGATGATAATATTGATAATACATCGACAAGACTCCATTAATACCCGATGGATGTTGACAATACTTTTTAAAATTTGATTTTAATCAAAATTTGACAATCTTTCTATTTGTTACACATTATATATTACCATGGTAATGGTAATCAAACATGCACACACTGAAAAAAAGAAAACTGCAAGCTGTAGCGAGGTCTTTAACATACTGTTTGCTGGTAATTCACAAGCAGTCCAATAAAAAAAGTTTCTTAAATTTACATTTACGGAGGTAGAAATCTCCGAATCTAATAAATTTATTACAGCTCCGTTTATTTGTTATTTTATATGCCTAATCCCTGTGGAAAAAATCTGATAGAATATGTTAGGTTCCAATAAGAATCCTAATAGATCTATTAGCGAAAAATGTTTAGATGGAAATTTTATTCATAATTTAACTGATAAATTCTCATAAAAAACATAATAAATTTATTAGTAATCTCTTTAGCAAAACAATACGTCGTAACTGCCAATACTTTATTTTGTTTTTCCTTCCATTTTGCTGATCATAATCCCTTGGAAAAATATACAAAAAACATTAATCCGTTATTTTTTCGTTAATCTGTAAGTATTTTAAAAACACAATAGTTTATCATCATCATCAACATCCAAACATCTTAATTTATTTGGATCTATCAGGTTTTTTCCTCAGAGAATATTTTGTTATCTGTCTTTACCACGTGGCAATTTGTCAGCCCAAAATTGTGGAAGGGGGCCCTCCAATAAGTCAAGTATGCTAAAACTAGGGTTGCCAGATGATAGCCAATAGGAGGACATGTCCTCCTTTTCCATATTTTGTTCCCTCGTCCACCCTTACCTATCGTATGTCCTCCTTTTGATAAACGTCTTTAAAAAGAGTGGATGACGTTGCCAAAAGAGAATGAAAACCTAAAATATAACTATTTAGTTCCATGCATTGAGTTCTTGAGCGCCAGAGGTGTAGAGATTGACGATGTTAAACTACATGATCAGTTTTGCAACCTAATTTTATTTCTTAAATTGAAATCAGATGGTGATCCTGATGACAAATATTAGGATTTGAAGTTGCATGAACAGTGGACAATCTACTTTAAAAATGCTAAAAATATTGAAAGTTTCTCAGAACTTCTTAAGATATGCGAATTTTATTTTTGTATAAGCGAACATAACGCGAATATGGAAAGAGTGTTTTTACTAATTAACACTCAGTGGAGCAAAGAGAAAGATAAACTAAGTAAGGAGTCAGTAAAATATTTGATTCTTGTTTAATACAACTTTAAAAACACGTTGATGTGAACATTTTTATAATTTTTTTTTTTAAATCAAGATCTTCTTGCAAAAATTGGCAGGTCAGCTAAATATGATCAGAATAAGGTCAATAAAAAAATGGTTTAATTGTAAATGTCCTTTCTTTTTAAAGAAAGTCCTCCTTTTTACCCTAGCTAAAACGCACTTGTTGTAAAAAAAAGGAATTTCCTCGAAACATTCCAGGACACATGCGAGTACTAGTAGAGCGGTAGAAATTTTCTTACCCTGCCCAATTTTCTAGGTTTCCCTGGAAAATATTCTCGAAAGAGCTTTGGAGCCTTTAAAATGCTTGCTCGATTTTCAAAGATAAAATGAAAGTGTTGTATAAGACTTTTTTTCTTTTAATTATCTTGCAATTTTATGTTATACCAATGTTTTAGCTTCACTGTGAAGTGGTTTCAAGTAAGATTGTGTAAACAATATGAACACAAAATAGAAAACTGAGAAAACGCGTTTAAAATCGCATTACAAATTACAATTTTTGTGTTAATATTGTGCATATTAAGAAATATTTGGTCTCTTTCACCTTTTATTTAATGTCTAGTCGAGAAATGTGTTTCCTGCGAAAAATAGATAGGAAGCTTCAAAAAATATGAGCGATAGCTCATTCGACGCGGAATAACCAAATCTGAGAAAAGCGTTTTGAGGATTTTTTCTGCCAATAAAAATTACAATTTTTAATAACAAAAACCGAAATAAAAAAGAGGTATTTCGATTTTTGATGATGACTTAAAAACCTGTGAGAAAGCGGAAATTGCAAAAAAGATCATTGAAGAGGAGAAAATTTCCGATAAAAAAGTACCAACTTTTAAAGTTCTTTCTCCATTATTTATAATTTTTATTTAACGCTAAAAATGGCCCTCCGTGTGACATTTTTGGATCTACGCTCGGCGTTAAAACCGAGTACGTCAAATGAAATATTTTTTTAAAGGTATTAAATATTAATTGAAATTTTTTTAAATAATTTTGATGTATTCAAAACACTTCGAAGAATTTATTACTGTTAAAAATTTTACTTCGCTTTGTGGAGCCCCTCTTATACATATACATACCTAACAAGATCCCGCCATAAAGGTTTAAAAAAATTTTATGCTTTGATTATAATACTTTTATAACTTTAACAATATTACTCTGATATTTTTATCTTTTGTAAAAGTTATAAAATTATCATAAACAAAGGATTAATATTTTTTAAATTTTATGGTGTTATCTTGTTATGTATGTGTATCAGAAGCGCTTCACCAAGCGAAAAATTTAACGACAATTATTTAAGCATTTTTTTAAATGTACAATGAGATCGAAAGTTAAAAAAAAATTGATAATTGTCTCACTCGTTGAAAAATTAAATTTTAGTAAAATTTTCAACGGGAATAAATTCTTTGTAGTGTTTTGAATACTTCATAATTTAAAAAAAAATTCAATTAATATTTAATACCCTAAAAAAATATTTAGTGTGAAGTACTCGGTTTTGACGCCGAACGCGCAACGAAAAATATCGCGAGAAGGCCCATTTTTAGCGTTAAATTAAAATTATAAATAATGGGGATAAAACTCCGTGAGTTTGGACTTTTTTATCGCAAATTTCCTCCTCTTCAAGGATCTTTTTTGCAATTTCCGCCATTTTTTATGGTTTTTAAGTTATCATCAAAAATTAAAATGTTTTTTATATTCCGTTTTTTGTTAATCACAACTGCAATTTTTACTGACAGAAAAAAATCCTAAAGATTTGCATTCCGCGTCGGATGAGCTATCGCTCATATTTTTTGAAGCCTTCTACCTATTTTTCGCAGGAAACACACTTCTTGACTACACTGACCTGAGAAATATAAAAAATACCTATTTAATACAATATTAATTATGTAAATAATACAAACAATTTTGTGTTATTAATTCCGGATAGACTAAAGAAATAAAAGTACAATATTTTATGATTCATGACAATACAGTGCCTGTCCAACAAAATTCCTATAAATACACTGGCTATTTGCATATCAGTTATTGTTCAATTAATATATTCATTGTGGTTTCTTTCCTGTTGAAGGTCATTTCGACTATATATGCTATGATTATAGCCTTTTTTTTAAATGGAAAACATTGGTTTTAAAGATGATAAAATGCTCAATTTTTATTTTGGGATTTTTTTTAATTCACAATCAAAAGACTAAAAGTTTTATTGGTTAAAAGTTTTGTAATTGAGTGGGTTAGATGCAAAGGGGTATTTAATTAAACTTAATTAAATACGGTTTAAAATATTAAAATTAATGTTTAAAAAAAACTTTTTTGCAAAGAGGTACAAGTGTGTGTGCTTAAAAACATTTTTAAGGACGTATACTAGTACCTTTTCGCAAAATTTTTTATTTTTTATTTTATTAAGTATCATATTTTACACTTAACTTAATTTTTTAACATGTGTCACTTGTACCCCTTTGTAGCCAACCCACTCAATTACTATCCTCAGTATTGTTACATGAAAAACAAACTTAAACCAAATCAAAATAAATGAATAAATAAAGCTAATGCCATTGTATCGAATGGAATGGTAATAAAAAATGGCGTTTAGGTGCTCAGTCAGTATTTATAATAATTATAATGTTCAAACTATTACAGAACAAAAAATATATAAACATGATTAAATTAGATGGTTTAAAAACAACAATAATGTTCCTTTATGTTGTCATCTCATCGTAGATATTAGTCTAAAAAATTGTTATTTTTAAAATTATTTTCCTGGATTAATTCATGTCGAAATATCTATTCAATTTTTGACTGGTTGGGAAAAAATAGTAGTTTTCATTTAAAAATAAACCACTCTATACAAATTTATGAGCTCCAGTATTAAGGGATAATATTCTATCGTATATCTTATCTATGGGTTATCTTAAATACGTTTATGGGTTCCTATGTCAACAATATATATCTCTCTTAACAAATAACAATTTTGCGTTTTTCTATTAACCATGGTAACGCTTTGATATTTTGTGTGTGTTATTGATATTCCTAGTTCCTTTTTCACAAATATTTATAACTGATAATGGGTTAGCTGTTATATGACACAGAAGTACGAAGTAAATAAATAATTCAGAATTTCTTAGATTTTCTCGGAACACAAGAAACATTTAGGTCTTAAAACGTTAAAGTAATGAGGGTCAGATTCAGGGTTTTATCAGTGGCGTAGATAGTATAACACTTCGTATAAAAATACGGATCGTCGTTTTAAACCTATTTATTAGCAATCAGGTTAACAAAACGTTACTATGGTAACAAAAATAGAGCTAACTATTTAATTGTCTCTGTCATCACCTGAACGGTTCGAAAACCGATGTAACACTGGCCCTTGTAGAGGGTCCTATCGCCTTTTATAGTAACATGGAAAAGAAGCAAAAAACCTGAAATTAGCTGGAAGTAATTTACATAAATAAATTATTCACCTAAATTAAATAATTCTAAAATAATTAAAAACTTCCTACGTTTCTATAAACTAAACAAATATTTTTAAAGTCCTTAACATTGCCAAGTTCTGATCGTCTCCATCAAGTATTTTCTTGGTCTTGATAGCGCTACAGCCGTTCTAGATGTACTGCTTTCATCTTCGACTGAAGATGAAGGGGTGTGGTTCTGGTTTTATGTTTTATGGATTCCCAGGAGATTACAAAGGTATTTGAATAGATCGGGCTCAAAGTTTTTACCCTGATCAGTGATCAGTTTGTATTTCTCTTGGTTCTCCATATCGACAATTCGATTGTTGATATAGTACGTCGGCAATAGTGGTAGCTTTTTGATTTGATATTGCGTAGACTTTTGGCCATTTGCTGAAGTAATCCATCGCTAAAAAGATATAGCAATTTACTTACTGGAAATGGCCCTGCTGTTCTCGGCAATTCTCTCAAAAGGTGCTCCTGCATTGTATTGCCATGGATTTGTGTCTTAGGTTCCTTGCTGGAGACGTTGTCCTTACAAATGTTGCATTAGGCTTTAACATCGGCACGACTTCCCAGCCACTAGAACCCTTTTCGGACCTTTTCAAGAGTTTTTGTAACTCCAAAATGGTCATTTTCTATACCATTGTGCAAGTATTGCAATACTTCTGGAATCCTTTTGGTTGGTAGTATTGTTTAATAGGTAATTTTTGGCGTCAGAAATTTTCTAGACTAGTTTCAATAGGCCATCTTTCATTACTGATGAGTCGGGGGTCGTTCTGAATTTTTTGTCTTAAGTTTCGCAATATCTTCAAGATTAGGATCTTCTTCTTGTTCTTTTGTGAGGGTTTTTCAGGGTCTCATTCTTGAGAGCACTGGATACGTGTTCTTCGGCAGTGAAATTCATCAGGATCTTCTTGTTCTTCACATCGCAATGTTCACAATCTTCCGGGCAGAATGTTTTTGATAGAGCGTCCGCATTTTTATGGTTCAGTCCTTTTTAATGTTTAATTTTAAAATTGTATTCTTCAATACGTTGTAACCATCGCGCTTTTTGACCTTCAGGATTCTTGAACTGAAACAACCATTGAGTGATGATCCGTCCTCAGTTGAAATGTTTGGCCATAAAAATATTTATGAAAGTGCTTCAGTGATTTAACAATACCTAAAAGTTCTTTTCTAGTTAGACAGTACTTTTGTTTTAGTTTAGAAAGAACTTTGCCAAAATACGGTATCACTTTTTCTTGGGCACCTTGTACCGGTGACAAAATTCCACCAATAACGCACTGATGCAAGCAAAGTATTGCTTGCATCAGTGCGTTGGTTTCATTAGATTGTTAATATGATATTGGAGGATTACAAGGAACTTTTTTCAGTAATATAAAGGCTGCTTTACAATCTTCAGTCCACTCATAGCTTTTGTTATTTTTAGTAAGCCGATATAATGGTCCCATAAAAAAACCCATGTATAAATCTTCTATAGTAAGTGCACAGTCCCAGGAAACCTCTAATTTCATGCTGGTTTTTTGGTGTAGGCCAGTTTTGGATAGCTTCTCTCTTCTCTGCATCTGTTTTCACTTCTTTTTCAGTAATTATATGCCCCAGTTATTTAAATTCCTTGTAGAAAAGGTGACATTTCTTTGGACTAAGCTTTAGCTGCCCTGGGCAGATCCTAGATATTTTTCAGGTGGACATCAAATGTGTTTCCAAGAATAATAATCCTATCTAGGTATACTATGCATGTTTTTCAATTTAGCCCCATAATGTTAACTCAAACATTCAAACGTGGCAGGGGCCTTGCATAGACCAAATGGCATAACATGGAACTACCACAATCCGGTTCTGGTCGAGAAGGCACACTTTTCTTTACCTTCTGGATAAAGTTTTACTTGCCGTCAGCGTATCTAGGGTATCGTCAATTCTTGGTAGTGGAAAACTATCCTTCGTGACGTCATTAAGTCTTCGGAAGTCAACATAAAATATGGTAGAGCCATGTTTTTTTTTTAACTAGAACTACTGGAGATGACCATGGACTCTGGAATGGTTCTATAATGCCTTGGTTTTGTATGTCTCCAATTAGCTTTACAACTTCGTCTTTTTAGCCAAAGGAATTCATCGTGGAGGTTGCCTTATTGGAACTGTATCTTCAGTCTTGATTCGGTGTTGAACTATGCTGGTTTATTTCAAATCATTTTCGAAGAGAACATCTTGATTTCTTTTTAAAAGTTTTTCCAGTTTAGTTTGCTGAACTGGATTCAGCAGGGATTTCGATGAAACCACCAAGTCTTTCAGAGTATCAGGCAGTTTATTTGAGGGGACCTCTACAGGTGTAGTGAAGGTATAGATAACTATCATGTTAAGAGGTTGACACGTCCCAATTTTCTTACCATTTTTGACTCGTTAAATATATAATATTCTTTAGGTTCAATATTCTGACAAATACCATGTTTCTTTTGTTTTGCGTTATAGTTCTTGTTGGCAGAATTTCTTTAGCGTATAGTGGACTATTTTCAATTGGTTTACCTTTTTATTTGTATCTATTATAAAACTGAGACATTTGTTTTTACGGTTATTTTCAAAAGTCTTTAAAGATCGGTTGAAAAAATTTAAAATCCTTACCTTTTCCACCCAATAGTTTGGCAGTATAATACAAAACTTTGGACCCTTTGATCTTCGCTTTATCTTCTTTCGTTCTAAGATTGGGCAGGCTATAAAATCAAAACAGATTATCTTAAGGTTAGATATTTTGAGTTAAGGTGCGTCAGCAACTAAGGCCATTTAGCGATTATCTTAAGGGTGTGCTTTTCCAGCTCACGGGAGGCTTTTCGGAGATAGTCATGTGACGTTTGTATATTTGGTTTAGGAATTAAAAGAAGATAAAGGAAAAAGGTGATATTTAAAAAGAAACAAAAAAAAACTGCAAATGACAAACAAGATACATTTTTTTTCAAGAAAGTCAAATGCTATTTTTTTAGAGTTATATTTATTATACCGTTTTATTATATTATTTTATAGTAATATACAAGTATAACGCAAATGTTAAGAGTAAAAAGGAAAAAGATGTGTATAACCTTCAATAGTTTTAAAATTGTTGTATTCCGTACAAATATTTGAAAAATGATAATATATTTTAAAAAATAACCATTAAATTTAAACAACACTTAGAAAGTTCAAAGATCTTTGTTCTTATCTTGTTTTTCTGGTTATATTTTTAGTACATAATATAATCTGTCAGTAAGATCAAGTGTTTATTTTAACATAAGATATTAAATATTTGATTGTAGATGTATTTAAAGCTGGGTTATGTAGGATGTTATAAGCTTTCTAGGAGATAAAAATACTAAAATTATCAGGGTTCAAATTTTTAAAAAATATTACACTTGTATAAAACAATCAGTACCACTTAACATGGATTTATAAGAAAACAACGTAAACTAGTCATTACATAAAACTCTTGATCCCAGAGATTTACAGCCTTTTTGGACTCGTTAGTCTGCAGAAGATACTGCAATTTCAGTTGTGCACTAAATTTTTTTTATGGGTCGTGATATTTTACTAGCCATAATATTTAAAACAAAGGTTCTAGTTAGTTACAAAAAAAAGTCAAACTATATTATTATGATTGTATAAAGTCTCTAAGAGCGTCGAGTATTCAAGATATACCATGAGGTTTTAATTGATGTTGCAGTTTTTAAATAATTATGGAAATTTTTAAAGTTCTATCAGCTGACATTTTGTGACTAGCCACAAACCATAAACTAATTGTTCTGGTTTTTGTCACACCTAAATTTCGTCCATGCATCTGGGATTAATTAATAAAATAATATTATTATCGCAAAAAAATAGATACAATAATGATAATTAAAGAAAACCTATTTAATATCTGGATTCGACGGAGGACTACAGAAAGGAGTGAAATCGTAATGCTTCAAAAACGAGCATTGTTTTTATGTAAAACTCAGTTTCAAAATAATTTTGTTTTGTACAAAAATAGTACAAAAGTAAAAGCGGAATATTTAATAACTTTAAAAATGGCACAAGAGGAAACTATACTAAAATGTCAATAGTTTTATTTAACAAAGACAACAAAATATAATTTTCTAAAAGTAACAAATTAAGGTTTGGGAATTCCTAAAATTGCTGATAAATTAATAAAGATAACATAATTATAATTTTATTTTGTGTTAATGGGTTTTATAATAAAACGTGTTAATATTATAATGGATATTTAGCCATTCGGAGGCTAAAGGAGGAAACAGTCACTCATTCCAGATATTAAGGATATGAAAAGGATTGCACTTTGTTACTATTTGAAAGTTAAAATTTATTATTAACATATTTTCTATTATACGCATACTTAATACTTACTTCGGTAAATTTTGCAAATCGCGAATCTTTATAACTTCGTCTAGCATAACTGTAGAAACGGAACACAAAGATAAAGACAAAAAAACATACGTATTCACTTCTCAGTAATCACGTTTGTCACAGAGATACACAAAGTGGTGGCTCAGAAAGTAGAGATTTAATTGAAATTATAAAAAGCCTTAAGACTTCTAAACATGTCCTAAACAATATAGTACCAACTTTAAAAAAAAATGAAATTTGGTATTTTAACAAGGTTTTCAGAAATTAAAGGTGATAATTTTTCCCACCTGTTAAAAAGACCGTTTCCCGTTTTCAGTCAAATTGCCTTAAAGCAATAAAACATTGTGATCCTGCCGTAAAAGCAGCTCTCCTTTTTAATAATACAACCGCACACAAGGACTAGAGTAAAACCTTAATGCTATGCTTTTTCTTGCTTCATCCTCTTTTATTAAAGCCACGTTTAACCACTAGCAATTAATGGTATATCGGTCTATTAAAAACCAAAAAAATACCACCTTCATCTTAAAAGTCGTTATAATAAATAAACTCTTATATTTTTTGCTTCGTTTGGTTAGAACTGTTCATCTATTTAAGAACATAAATAAAAAGTGCATTGCATTTCTTTATTTAATTTAAAATGGTTTTAAGCAAATCTTTTTAGGCGGGACTTTAGAATAAATCGATAAAATTTCAAATTTCAATTAAATATGCTACATTATAAATAAAGAAAGGGTAATTACACGTATCCATGTAAGTTTACAGAAAAAATAATAATACATTTTACAGAAAACAGCTGAAAGCTCTGTACTTCTATTTTTTAAATGAACAAATAATGAAGAGTCGATAGGAAAAATGAATGTTGCAAAATAGGTAATTTGAGATATTTTTTTATATTTCCAACTTATACAGATGGATTAAAGAACGTTTTAAAGATCAAAATTTCTATGACAGCAAACTACATATAAAATTATTAAATTTATTTATTTTGAGAGTAATAGCAAAAAAGCTTTTTTATTTTTTAAAAAACCAGTTAAAGAAAAATGATGAAGTTCCACTTTCTGACTGGGAAAAAAGTTTTCTTAAACACAAAACATATACCTTAATAAAATCTAAAGTTTAGAAAGTAAATTTTATTAAACAGATTTAACATACTACATTGATACTACTTAATTTATGTTATTTCTATGTTTTCTCAGTGACAGTGCTGTTTTGGCTGATTTTTGTTTTTTTTTTTACTGCCTTTTCTACCCAGGTCAGTCGTTTTTTCAAAAATTACATTAATGTTAATTTATCTCGAGAATAAATCACTGCTTTGGTAAATATTTACAAAAACTAAAAATAGTAAACAGTTATACAGGACTCACGAGACGCCAGGATTAATTTGACCAAAAAATTGACTTTTTTCTTTTTTTTGTCGGTTCTTTAGTTACAAATTTTCTAGAAAATGGGACCACTTCAGTCCAGGTCCCGGGGTATAGTGAACTGAGCCTGCTCAGCCCTATTGACCCCTATGAACTTGCAGATCGCCTGCAACAAAAAAAAAAGAAAAACTCACTCACGAGACGCCAGGATGGGTAAACTATCAGCGGTAAAACTGGAACCTCGGCATTATTCCTACTTAAGCAACCTACATTTTCTATTGATTAACTTAATTTGACCAAAAAATTTACTTTTTTCTTTTTTTTTGTCAGTTCTTTAGTTACAAAAGTGGATTATATGCTAAATCAGTCTCGCTTGTTTTGAGACCACATGACATGAAAATCTCGTTCCATTCAATTACCTGGTGTAATATTGAAAATTGGTCTATAAATATTAGGAAAAAGACTTTCTTTAATGTGCTGACAAATAGCTTTAAATTTTTTTAAAAAAGCAGTTGACGTTATATTAAAAAAAGTAAAACAACATATTAAAGGAAGCTAGAAAAAGGGATTATCTGCACGAATAAAAAATAATTTACTTTATATAGGAGATGAAGTTAGTATACTCCTATGAACAGCTTATGAGTAGAGGTAACTCAGTAGATGTAAATGCCTTTATAGACACTTGCCATTCCCGACCATCTTTTAGTGCTCCCAATACTCCATCAAAACATATAAAACCACTACTGGATGAAACAGAAAGTGTAACTATAGTCAAGGACCAAAAGATATCAGAGGACGTTCGAACTACCATAGAGGTGGTGGAAGTTATAGATAAAATATAAATGATTGATTCTTCTCGCGAAATATTGTTTGTATGATGTAATTTCAATACTAATATAATATCTTTATATTTAGATCTTCTTCGTATTTAATATGCCGATGTCAGTGTTCTTATTTTTATTTTAAGGATTTTTTTTTTCTATTGGGTTTAAGTTTTAATGTGTGGTTGTCTTCCTTTGTTACAGCGTTATTATATAAAAAAGCTACATTTGTATTGAATATTAATATATTAAACTCTATTTATTAACTTCGTTTATATTAGACAATTTTCTTTGTAATATATGGTGTTGACTCTAGGTAAAATGTAAGAATAGCTGGTACCTTGTACCCAGAGCTAAATTTCGCCTATTGCTGGTGCCAAAATGTTTAAAACTATATATTTTTTTTGTATTGTAAAGATTACTAAGTTTTAATAAATGACGTTAATTTTTATTATTTAACCGATTTATTGAAAGATTACACGTTAAAAATATTTTGAAATTGTTTTATTATTTTCTGCAGGATTTACATTTACACAGATAAATTTAAGTACTTATATACAATAGTAATAGTAAAAATCAAATTAGAAAAGTGCATACCGGATACGAAACGTACTTAGTCATGAACCTAAATTCCAGCTTTTGATAGTTAACCATTGTTATGCGAAATTACTATAAGAAATTAATGTTATCAGCTCTGGATAAGCGATATCTGCAACAATAACTGTGTTTATTTAAATACGAGTGGGTCTTATAATTTAAATAATAATTCTTATACAATTACCGTTTATGTGTACCCATGGTAATCATATGATTAGAACTAGCATATAAAGATAACCAAATGTCAATGTACTTGTTTTAAAAATAAAAATAAAGCACAAAATCTTACAACAAGCTTGGCTCAATTGCTCAATCACACTGCAACATTATGTTTAATCATTTTAAGGTTATAGGTTACTTTAACATATAACTACTATTTTTGTCAAAATTATACAGTTTTTAATAAAAAATATATTATAAAAAGAACAACTTTGTAGTAAATATGTTCTATAGTTTTGTGACGGATTCGTGTTTCGATATGTTTTCGGTCCAGGTGCCGGGGTATAGCGAGCTGAGCCTGTTCATCCATATTGACCCCTATGAACTTGCAGATCACCTGCAGCAAAAAAGAAGAAAAACCTCTCAAAAAAACCCAAAAAATCAAAAATACTAATCTACGTTTCGGTGGCAAGTCGGCCACCGTTGTCAAGATAAAATTTAATCTAAATTTTAAGAAATTTTGCTTTTAACCCTTGGGAAATTCTGAAAAAAAATTTTTTTTGACGTTTTGTCACAAATGACATTAGTTTATTTGGCTGGTATATTAATAGTATTCAAAAGAAACATGGTATGGTGTGTTAATTCATTTTTACCTGAATTTACTTTAATATCAAGCATTGGTAACCATGTATTATTTAGATTAATAGATATTGATGCTTCACATTTATCTTTATTTAATAGAATAAATGCCCTATCCTTTATTTTAACATTTTTTGAACAAATTTCCTATGCTAAAATGCTAGAAGATTTCCAGTTCATTATGTGGCTGTTATCAAATGCATGTTGAGAGATTTTTGATTTGTGGAATTATATGTTTTTAATGTATAATGTAAATTTTAGGTTGAAAACCAAATGTAAAAAAGCTAATGAGCAAAAAACAGTCACTTAGATTCACAAAATATACGTGCTGATGTGAAACCTCTAACCGAGCGTAATGCTGAGGTTCCAGTTTTACCGTCCTGGCGTCAGCTTATTTTTTTTTTTAGTTTTAATAATCACTTACCAAAACAGTATTTTATTTTTGAGGTAAATTAACGTTAATGTAATTTAAAAAAAAACGACTCACGTAACAAAAAAGCAGTTAAGAAAACCATAAAACAGTCAAAGTATTAGAGACGACCTTCATCCCTCTGCGAACCGGATGAAAACTATTTTATATCAAATATTATGGTCAAGGCTATGCAGGCGCGTAGCGCTGGGGGGTTTAGGGGTTAAAACCCCCTCCCATGAGGCAAACAAAAAAAAATTAACGCTACATGAATGTTCTAAAACTACCCTCTCATACTTAATACATATGCCATGACATGGGGCGTGTATTACGCACTGTCTATACCTTGAAAACTTTAGTTCCGTATGGAGTTACGAATCATTCGAATCGTATGCGATTGTAAAGCTACTTTTTAATGCAGATTTAGTTGGCTTGTGATAATCTTTTCAAGAAAAATGGCAAAGCGATCAAATCAAAGCTCACTGCTAAATTATTAAAAAAAAATAAAATAAGTTAACTGAAGACAATAAAGCGCAAGACAGACGTCAAATTCAGAATATAATCGTTAGGAATCAAAGTACAGAGGTAAGCAAAAAGAGCTTGAATGGTTTGGTATAATGATGTAATTGAGGTTTCGTATTATGTATAAGAAACTGTCTGTCTGTATGAATTTTAGTCCAACTTGGGTCAAATGTATTTTCAGTTCTCGCGAGAAACTCGGGAGTTGTAAAAGGTTGAAGTGAGTGGTTAAATACTCAAAAAGTATGTTTATTTACTTATTTATTCACTTGTAAACGGTTCATGCTATTGAAATGCGGTTTCCATGTAGATTTCGATTGAGTACAATGTCCTGTACAATGTTCAAAAACTTTAAACTATTTTTCTATTTTAGGGTAGTTGTAGTGATATGGCAGGTAATAAAGAGTTACCTACTCCCACTATTTATCCAATTTTTGCAACTGGAAAAAAGCACTCGAAAAATTTGAGAAGCACAAAAAAGCAAGCAACAGAGCTTCTATTGAATTATTGGCGTCATATTGAGTTAGTTGTCTCAGGTATATCTGAATACGTATATTACAACCAAAGTAATCTATCCCTCCATACAACAGTATGAAGAGGTATTAGATTCACGATAAAAGTAACTTTTCCGGATTTCATCAAAATATGTTGTTTGGGTCAAAAAAAGTCTAAATCAACAATAAAAAAATATGTCTGTCCGTCTGTGTGTGTATGTGCGTGTGTATGTTTCAATACATAACCTACTTTAAGATTTAAGATTATACTATCATTGTTAATAAACTTGTTCAAAAATCTTTGTATAAAATTTTTGAAATATTTAATTCATTTAAAACCCCCCCCATTAGATCGCTGGCGCTACGCTACTGAGGCTATGATTAATAAAAAAAAAGAAAATTTTTTGATACTTCCTGTATAATGTCAATTCAATTATTTTTGTTCTACATGACAGTACCACAACTAACCACAACTAACCACTTTTTTTTCTTTAGTGTCATAATTAAAATTTTTAATAATTTCTTTTATTGTAAATTTCATAAATTTCCGGATGCTTTATTTGTGAAATAAAAAATTAAAAATTTAGTGGTATATAAGTACTGTCATGTAGATTAAAAAAAAATAGCAGTGACATTATACAGGGAGTATCAAAAATTTTTCAAAATAAAAAAAATCATAGCCTTGACCAAAGTTTTTTAGGCAACCCATTCACGATACATTTGTGTACATAATATATTTGATTAAAAATCATATTGATCCGGTGAAGGTCGTCCCTAATTAGGATCTTAGACTAAATATTTTAGCTTAAAGTAATACCGGGTGACCATTCGAAAACTACCACCGCCCTTGACTTTTTTATCTGAAGTTTCTCAAAAAAATGTTTAATATGAAAGTTGTAGGGGCAAATTTGGAGAGTTCAAACATAATTTTGGATATTATACAGAATGCTTCATAAAGACGTAGCAAACCATAGTTATGATTTTTTTAAATAGGATAATCCAAATTTCGTGCGAGAAGTGCAATTTCAAGGTCGACAGACTGTCAATGTGTGGTGTGGCATATTGGAAAACCGAATAATAGGACCATATTTTTTTGAGGGTAACTTGACCAGTGAAGTATATTACGAATTTTTGAGGAACGAGCTTTCAGACTTGCTGCAAAATTTGCCGCTAAGGCATTATCGCAGTTTAGTTTTCCAACATGATGGAGATCCACCACATGTTGTTCGACAAGTAAAAAACTTATTAGATGAAAATTATGATGAATGGATTGGACGGAACGGGACAATTCATTGGCCAGCTAATAGTCCGGATTTGACGCATATTATTAGGCATGAAATTAACGTATTGAATCAAACAAATTCTCGCTTCATAGAAAATTCAAAAGCACATTTGAAAACTTGTTACAAAGAATGCGTGCAGAACCAGAGGGATAACGTAAAGTGTGGCAATTAATATGTTATCTTAAATTATTAGTGTTTTATTGTTGAAATAAGAATTGAGTTTGTTACACTCGCATCTATTATTTTTATTATTCAATTTTTAAAAATCTTTAGTTCGAAAACCAGAGAATTTAGGCCTATAGTGTTTCTTATAAAAAATGCTTAGAATTTTCAGCAGAATTAACACATTAAGTCAAATACAGGGTGTCTTATTTAAAAAATCATAACTATGGTGTGCCACGTCTTAATGATGCATCCTGTATAATATCCAAAATTATGTTTGAGCTCTCCAAATTTGCCCTTATTATTATGCTAAACATTTTTTTGAGGAACTTCAAATAAAAAAGTCACGGGAGGTGGTAGTTTTTGAATGGTTATCCGGTACATAGATGCGACAAAAACGAAGCAAGCTGCAAAATAAAACAACCAATATATGCGATATGAACTCTAATAAATATTATTTAATTAAAGTAATAATTAAAAAATATTTCTGTATTATTTAATATTAAAAAAATATTATTATTTTTAGTTCTAAAAATATTAGTCAAAAAATAATCTAATGCGTAAACAAAAAATAGTTTTTTGTTAATATAAATTGAAAACCAAGGAAATCAAAATTTAATTTATGTTTTTGTTTTGTAAAAATAAAAAACATTAAAAGGTTCTGGCAACGCACTCCGGCACGCATTATGAACAAGTATCAAATTTACATATTTCAATATGCAAATCTGAATTTTATAATAAAAATATTAAGGTTTTACCACAAATTGTTTTACATTCTGATTTTGAGACGAAGAAAGTTGACTTGGGAAAGTGAATTTAAAGCACTAATTTATTGAATTAATTTTTGTTATAAGCTATGCTGTAATATTTAAATTAAGTATTTTTAACATTAAAGAGGTTATAAAAGATGTAATAAGCTATAGATTGGTGAATTATCTGTTAGCAGCGGAAATTAACTGTTAAGCTATATCAAATAGAAACTTGGTAGAATGTTATATTTTCTGATTCTTGAATTCATCGATTAATACGGGTAATTCTGTTAAAAACACATCAAATAAAAGATAAAGGTATCTCCTGCTCAAATGGCAGTAAAGCTTTTTGGTCCTTTGCCAAAAATATTAGTCAGAACTTTTGCACAAATTCTTTTCCACCCCTAATCTCTGAAGATGGAATTGTCTCTACCTCCAAAGGAAAAGCCGAACTATTTGCCAAACAATTTGCTGCCAGTTCCACGCTTGATCCTCCTATTAATCTTCCTCTTCCAACAGTTGTCCCTGTTTCTCATAAAATGTCCGATATAATTTTTAAAGTCAAACAGATCAAGCGTATTCTTTCTTCTCTTAATACTAAAAAATCGTCTGGGCTGGATGGCATACCAGCAATCGTCTTAAAAAAAATGTGTTCCCGAGCTTGCACCCATCTCAACTCGCCTCTTTCGAATCTCTTACGACACGGGCATTTTCCCGGAGAGTTGGAAAGCTGCACGTGTGCAACCTGTCCCCAAAAAGGGATCCAAGGGTCTCCCTTCTAAATATAGACCTGTATCTCTTCTTTCAGTTGTTTGCAAGGTAATGGAAAAATTCATTAATTCCCAAATCTTAAAGTATCTGGAAAAACATAAGATCTTACATGATAGACAATATGGATTCCGTCACAGTAGATCCACAGCTGATCTTCTTTCCTTTGTCTCACACAACTGGAACAAGTCCCTTGAGTTTCTTGGTGAATCCCAGATCGTTTTTCTTGACATATCCAAAGCTTTCGATCAGGTCTGGCATGATGGGCTTCTTAATAAACTTCCTTCTTACGGTCTTCCACCTAAGCTTTGCTCTTGGCTTTCCAGTTTCCTATCTAATCGACGTATATCAGTTAGTGCAGATGGTCATTCCTCCAGCTATTACCAAATTAATGCTGGGGTGACCCAGAGCTCAGTGCTGGCACCCACGCTGTTTCTTCTACACATTAACGATCTTCTCTCTTCCACCATCAATCCCATTCATAGTTTTGCTGACGATAGTACCCTCCACTCTAGTATTAAATTTCTTAAGCCACCGTGTAATTCTGATTTTGAAAACAAGCGCAGGTTAATGCAGATATCCCTTTCACAAGACCTCAAACTTATCTTGGATTGGGGCGCCAAAAATCGTGTTCAGTTTAATACCTCAAAAACACAGTCATGTTCGCTGTCGCGAAAAAAGTCTGCGAATCCTCATCCCTTACATATGAGCGGCCAAGTTCTACAGAACAAAGAGTCGTTTAATCTAGTCGGCGTTACTTTTGAGAATAACCTCAACTGGCACAAACACATTTCATCCATAGCTTCGGCAGCTCCAAAAATGATTGGATTCCTCTTTCGAGCCAGAAAATATTTCTCTTCTTCCAATCTCTACACTCTGTATGTATCCCAAATCAGACCCTCTTTGGAATATTGTTCTCATGTCTGGGGAATGGCGTCCCCTACAACACTTAGCCTTCTGGACTCCATTCAAAAAAGAGCTGTTCGTCTTATTAATGATCCAACGCTCTCAGAAAGGCTTCCTCTTCTTGCCCATCGTCGAGCTGTAGGGGATCTGTCGCTCTTCTATAGGTATTTTCACGGCTTCTGCTCAGAGGAATTGGCCAGTATTATTCCTTCTCTGGCAGCTCCCAACAGAGCAACACGTAATGCAACTTTTATGCATCCTTTTACAGTTCACTTAGAGAGGCCCCGAACTTCCCGCTTTCTTCGTTCCTTTATTCCTAGAGTGTCAAGACTACGGAACCTGCTGCTCGCAGAAGTTTTTCCTTCTGCTCCCAATCTCCAAAAATTAAAATCTCGTGTGAACAAACTCCCTCTCACCACACTGAAGACACCCACGGTACGTTAGTACTTAGGCATCAGCCTTCGTGGACTGTCCCAAGATAAAAAAAAATACGGAAATGATATTGAAAGGTCATAAATCGAGATAAAACCCCTGGTTTTTTGAGCCAAGGAATTTGAAAATGATATAACAAATTACATTGAGGCCTGGAAAGGGCTGAATTAATCGTTTTTTTAATCCCCTACACTCCTAAAACATACATTTCGCTTAAAAAAGGTTTTTCCCCATTTTTATGGGTACATATAGGTTTTTTAGCCACTGAATTCGAATATGATATTAGAAACTACATTTGAAGGCTAAGAAGGGCTGAATTCACCCTTTTTAACCCTCTACACCACTGAAGCATACATTTCGCTAAAAAAAGTCTTTTCTCCATTTTTACTAATACATATAGGTTTTTTGTGTCACTGAATTTAAATATGACGTCAGAAATTATAATAACAGAGGTTAACTACCCCTATTTTCATCCCTCTTACTAACTACATTTATTGGATTGATGAATTTAGGTCTGGAGTTAAAAATGATATACAAAGGAATCGGGTGATCAAATCGCCCCAGTATGAATCCATTTTACGCCGTAGGCACAAAATTGTCTAAAAAACATGGTTTTTATCCTTGACAATTTGTTTACACTAAAAAGTATTTTTTGTGGCAATATGAATTTTTTAATCAATAAGAAAGAAAAATTGAGGAGTAACTTTTCAAATAGCATTATGTCCATCCGAAGAGCAAATTGCGTTTGATGCGATTTTAGAAACATAGTTGCAAACTCTATATAATCCTATGAAAACAATGCATCAAAACGTATTAGATATATACGTAATTAGATGGTAAAAAGTCGCAAACACATCAAAATGAATTTTGTCTCCTAATGTAATACGGTTTTCACAACATTATTGGTAAAATTGACGAAATTGAGAAAAATGGTGGAAATCTGATTCCTGATGAAATTTTGCAAAAATCTAAAAAGGGAGAACGGTATAAAAAATAATTTTTGTCCTTTTTTCAATGGAAATGTGAGAATAAAGTAGATTTCGTAAACGAAGACGTAACTATGGATTACCTTTATGACCTTGTAGGTAAATATGCACAAATTGTAATGAAAACTTAGTAGTGGTCAGCTTTTGACTTATTATTAACTTTTACTGTATTGAGTCCGGTTAAAAAAGTTTTACTGGACTAGTTGGGTAATTTTTTTTACCAGACTTATGTATGGAAGCCCAATACTGTAGAACAAAATTGTCCAGGCGTGCAGGGCAGCGGGAATAGGAGGGTTGGCCCCGCGGAGTTTGCGCAATAAATAGTAGGTCAGAGCCGGACTTCCATAATTCTTTGTTACTATCTATAAAGTTAACATCATCAAATGTCAAATTCAAGCATTCACTGTTTTTTTTTATATTTTTTGCACAAAATTGTTGGTTATTAAACGATACTACCATAGAATGTTTAAAATTATTGTGTAATATTGGATTTTATATAATCTGATATAATATGGAAAGAATAGATGGCGCCACTTAACAGCCTTTTATTTAAATGGTCGATATTTTTGGGAGTTTTGTATTTTTAACAAAAATCTTTGTAAATAAATAAAAACACGATTTTTTTCAAATAAATTTCAAACATTGTATGATAGTTTCATGTACTTATCACCAATATTGTGATAAAAAAGGGCAAGATAGTGTAAATGAGTTTAATCTAATCCTAAGATTGTAGTTGTACATTAAAAAGTGAAAATTTTTATAACTGCTTTTAAGGCATATACTATTCACTAATAACAAACATTCATGAGACAGAATAACAGTGGTTAAAAATGTTTAGTAACCTTTGGTACCTAGGTATCCATTGTAACAGTAACCGTTAATCCGTTAAATATTATGTGTCTACAGTATGTCGAGCTTAAAAAGTTGATAATGTAAGTTTAAGAAACTAAAAATCTAATTTCCTTTTAAACAAATACAGAAAAAGCAAAAAGGAACTTTAACATAAAATTGTACTTTCTTTTATTCAATTAGAGGGACCTGTATATATTTAAATTTGCCTGGTCTGCCCAGTAATTAATAATTTTGATCCTTTAAAAGAATGTACTAAATTATTAAATGAAATAAAAGTACCTAAATGTAAACCTTATTTCTTTTTAAAAATCCACAGAAATACACAAACATTGTGAAAATCATCTAGAAGATAGTTAAGATTGCATTACTTTTCTCACTGCTATTTCCTATGAAATTTTCATTTTCTATTATTAATAATTGATATATTATTATTTATTCGGTTACCTAACGTTACGTCTCATAAGAAGCACCTAATTTAAATATAAGAAATACTTACCTAAAGTAAAAAATGCCGGGTATGTTACCCTTAGATTTGCAAGACAAAACCATACAACCTCTAGTCATTTTGTTGCGATATTATAAGTAACAAACAATTAACACAAAATTATAGTCACAATTTAATAAACACTAATCACTTAAATAAGAAGGTTTTTATCGATCCAAAAAACTTCTGCAACCACAAAATATAATCACACAAAGCAAAACAATCGAAACTAATACGGCTCCCATAAAAGTATAATGTGTTGCCTAACTACACACTGATTTATCAGTGTGTAAGTAGGCAACACATTAAATTATTTCGTCGAATTTCGTTATTGCGCAAAATCGGCGGGGCCAACTCTGACAGTTATTTTCATACCGGGCTGGACATTTTTTGATCGAATGGGCCATAGCATTGGGCTTCCATACACCTTTAAACTTCCTTGCTTACAGTACAGTATGAAATAAAAGCCTATACCGTTCAAACTCCTTGATCTTTCCTTCGTCGTATAAATGTCGGTCCTGTCTGGATGACATTTCCCAGAAGTTATTGGGGTTTAGTTCAGAGGTAGTAGTTATTTGTTTTACATCCGTGATAGCAATACCGCGTTGCCTAAAAGGTGCCGTAAAATAGACTTTGTCGACGGAGGGAAAAGGTGAATTAAAACCCGAGGCCCATGGTACATAGTACTTAGGCTCCACAAAAGCCTTCCTAGACTATCACATAGATTTAAAAAAAAAGTTATTTTAAAATTTTTAAAGGTGTCAAAATATTTGGTCATGTTTTGTCAAATGAAATAAATGCATTGCCAATAAAAAACAGCGCAATAAAAATCTAAAACCAATTGCATAATTAAATTTTTAGCAATCACACATACATTTAGCACCGCAGTGTTGTATACAAATATTCTTCTTACATTGCATATAGTATTAAATTCGTGATGGTAGATATTGCTTTAATGTGTTCTTTAACTAATATATACTTCTCACGTAATACAAAACCATTAACACATTTTTAAGCGTTTCACAAATTGATTCATAACTATTACCTATGCCTTAACTAATAAGTATGGGTGCAATGGCCGATAACAAATAATAAAAAGAAAAGTAGATACTCTTAATTGATTATAATAGGTAGGTGAGAATATTTTTTAGTGATATCTTTTTATCATTATAATTTAAATTTATTTTAATTACACTTTCTTAGAAAATGTTTACTGAAATGGGTTTATAAGATTAAAAAAAAACTAAACCGGATTAGGTCTGGAAACACTTTAATTACTGATTCGGGATTATTTTATTAAGTACACTAGAGTCCCGCTAATCCGAACACCGCTAATCCAAAAATCCGCCTAATCCGAACATGGCCAGGACAAAAATAAATTTATAAAGTTTTAGAACTAGGAAAAGTAAAGAAAACAGTTTTTTTTAGTAACGTCGTACGTTTATTAACAAAATCTAATAATAGTTTATTTATTTCTTAGACACTTACAAATTATTGACTAGCACAATTTAAAGTCAGTGATCTTCTAACGCAATTCACTAAATCGGGTTTACACCATATATTGTTAAATAATAAAGGTGAATTTAGCGTCCGACCTTTAATATTTTACACATTAGCACACTAAATTTGCCTCAAAAAGACAATAACATGGCATTAAGTGACTAAATTCCGCCTAATCCGAACAGGATTCGGTCTTAATTGGTTCGGATTAGCAGGACTCTAGTGTAGACGATACGTGTGGCTAATTAGTTAGTTTAAGCGGGGTTGGTAGCATGCCCATACTTTACGCTGCATCCTATTGTCTTGTTGTGCTCTCTTTCTTGCTACAGAGGCCCATTTTCCTAGATTCGATCTCATAGATTTCTAGATATTCATGCGACCGAAGGTTTCTGCTTTGCGTAATTCCAAACCTGTGTTTTTTATACCTTAGTGCTTTACAAGTGTACAATATGTGTAATGCAGTTTTCTCCTCCTTCCCGCAGAGCCTACATGTTGTGGAACCGTTGTGTATGCCTATTTTCTGCAGGTGTTTCCTTAGATGAAAGTGCCCTGACAGTAGTCCTTCTTCTTGCTTCATCTGAGTGCGCCCAGAAGGAGGACTTAGCTCTTAGTTTCTTAGAAGGGTCACCTAGTGTTGCATTTGCATGTCTTTGACCAGGTAAAGCAAGCAAACAATCTAAATGGTGTTTTTGGGCTGTTTGTCGCTTATTTTTATAGCCCAGGGACTGGCTCTGGGCCACTAGAATTTGCGGATGGGTTCGGGATAGTTTATCTGCTTTCTGATTGCCTTCTATTCACGAGTGTCTAGGTAACCGGAGGAATTTTACCTGTTGTTTCTGGCAGTAAGTTTTTTTAAGTCGTGCAGGCACTTTATCGGGATCTTGGATGTAAAACAATTTGGATGTAAAACAACTCTTAGAACAATTTGACAGTCTGAGAGAATGTGTATGTCAGGTTAAATATATATATATTCTTTTAAGGGATAACATTTTAGAATGTTGTTTGGAGCTGTTTTAGCCCAATAGAAAAAAATATGCGGAAGACGGCAATTGATCGAACATGGATTGGATAATGGATGGGAACGTAAAAATCGTCCAAGGTATTAAAAATGGTAAAGTTTTGGCCTGTGCATTTAGAAATGAGCACGGTATGTTATTTATTGATTTCCAGAATTATTAATAGCAATGGCAATTATTAGTTTTGGCCCAAGAAATTGCGAAAAAACGACCTGAAATAAAGAAGAAAAAAGTGTTTTTCGACAAGGACAAGTAGATTCCAACAGTCGCAACATTGCATAAATTGCACTTTTAATTGCTCCTCCAACCACCGTATTTTTTGGATCTTGCTCTTTGCAATTACCACCTGATTGCAAACTTAGCAACAATGCTACAAGGAAACCTATTTTGCTTTAATATATAAGTAATTGCTAACACTGTGATTTTTCCTCATTCAGTACTAACAAATCCTTGTTAATAAATTTTTAATAAGGGCTGAAAGACGTGTTATTATTAGATTTACCTTTATTTTATGTGTTAAAATGTAGTCTTATACTGTATTATTTCTCGTATGAACATTTTATACTTATAGATAAATTATTGAAAATGTTTCTTATATAAATATATTTTTAAAGTTTAAAAAATCAGTTTAAGAAATGGCAACACTGTTTGATGTATATCCACTTATCAAGAGGTTATTGGCCGATTACATTCTGTTACACTAAACCGCCACCTACTCAGTCCTATTGGATCCTTAAAACTCCAATAGACAAGACGCCGGGACGCTTATTCACGCCCGACGTCGTAGATAATATGGCGTCGGCAGGGATTGACGCCGGCGTCCCGAGGATTTGCTTTCATGCTTCCAATTTATAGCTATTTAAGATCAATAGTGGGTAATTTATGGCAGCCGCGCTGAAGTACGCATATTTTTTTTTAAATAAAAAAGACACTTAGGTTTAACTTTGAGTTGATTTGCTGTTCATTTGGGATCTAAGGGTATAAAATAACTAATTTTAGCCTATTAGCCTAGTTGGGTGGCGCTTTGACATTTTAGTGATGTATATTAATAGTTCTGATATAGATTTTCATGCCCAAAAGATTTGAGTTTTATTTCTAATATGATCAAAAATATATAAACCTTTTTATTTAAATTGTAATAAATTGTGTGTCATTTTCGAATTATAAGGCACCTAATTTTTACCATTGGCATACATAAGATATACACCGAAATATTAATAAATATGTTAAAATATCGTAGTTGTTTAAAGTTATGAAACATATTTTTGATAAAAAAAAATAAATATTAGTTCAGTAAAATTTGGTATTAAAAAGGCTTCTTTTGACATATTAAAATTGTCAGTGGACTGATTGCCAAGATACAGAAAGCTAAATCTGACAGCGAATCTATAAGCAATAAATAGCAAATATCAACTTTGTGCCTTAAATGGAAACATTATTTTATTTTGATTTATTTTTTATTTATAGGATAATTTTGGAGCAAAACAGCTTTTTTTTTAATATTTGCTTAAATCAAAAATTGCTTAAACAATTATTGCCCATAGCAATTCTTTTTAATTTTAAATAATTGCCCAAATGATTCAATTTTCATTTAAATACAGTTCGTCAAACTGTCCATTTTTTCAAACAAAAATGGATTGAAAAAATATTGTGCAAAAATTATGAAACAGATTTTAACGAAATTTGGCACAATTTTTCGCCATAGTATAAAGTGTTTTAGGCCGAATCAGTAGGTTGTTAAAAAAATTTAAGAGTCCAAAAAATCCACACAAAAACAACTTTTTTTTGTTTATTGCCTTATTACCACATGCGTAATACATTCGATGATTTCTAACTATTTTATAGGAAATTTAGTTGCGATTTTTTTTCCTTTCTACAATTTTTCTCTACGACCAATACTTATAAAGTAATAAGCGGTAGAAGTAGAAAAAATGCGTTTATTATGTTTTTGTTTCATCTTTTTTCTGTTTAACGAATGTTTCAGACCTTTCTTTTTAGGCCAAAGACCTAAGTACTAGCATACCGTGGGTGTCTTAATTGTATATTTGTATATTTTTAATATGGGTACCCTGCATAGTTTATAGACTTCAATAATTTATAAATACATGCCTGTCTCCAGTATGACAACAGATTTAATAATTTTTAACCTCTTAAAATTATTTGTGTTTAATTTTTAAAACGCCTTTTTTATAAAAATTTAAAAAAAAACTAAATCTTTTTAAGTGCTTAATTTTGAATAGGTGCTTAAATCAAATACAGTCGAATTTTAATAAGTGAAACTTCGATACCTCGAATTTTTGATAACTCGAATCAAATTCGTTGGCAATAGCATCAAGAGTAAACATTATGTAAAAAATTTATCTAATAACTAGAACTTTTATTACTTGAATATCCTAATAACTTGAACAAAACATTTTATGGTTTTTGAGATAATTAAGAAAAACCAAAATGATGCATTTTTAACTTTTGCCTGTAGCACAAACTACCAACTTTACGGTTTTAAGATTACTACATTATTAAAACACTTTTTTAAGAAGAATTTAATTTAAGTAAAAATATTTTTTTAACTTTATTTGTTTTTGAGATATTTACCCAAACTTTGGATTTTCATACGGACGCCATATTGATTTTTACATTTTTGAAAAGAGCTTTTCATTGATGTATCACAAGTCTAGGTTTTCAGATTGCTTAAGCTCTAAAAACGATAATTTTTGTTTATTTGATAGTTGGCTTAGACTAGACTGAGTAATCAACCTAACCATAGACATTTAAGATTCTTATTGATAAACTTGTTACCGTATGGATCTTTTGTGAGAGCGAAATTCAAAACTTATACAAAAAAAGTGATGTTTTTGCAAAAATTAATAATTCCTAATATTACCTTAAACTGATAATAATTAAACACAACTGTAAAACAAAAATGTATTAGTAAACAAGAAAATAAAATCACAGTACATGTCTTCCTTCATTTTCCACGCATTTTCCAACACCTTGCGGGTTACTCAGCGTAACGTGTTTCGGTTGATGGAAGCAAACACATCCCGTACCTTGTGTCCTAGTTTCAGCCTAGTTTCGGCCGGAAAAAACTCGTACACCTCATTTTTTGCGTGTCCCCATAGGTAAAAATCAGGGGGTGTGATGTCCGGTGATCTAGCTGGCCAAGCAATTGGCCCATTATTAGAGATTATGTTGTCATTAAAGGTATTTCTAAGGACCTCCATCACCTCCCTGGTACTGTGCGCTGGACATCCGTGTTGCTGGAACCACAAATTATTCATTTCATTTGGCGGAACTGTTTTTCTAATGGCCGGTAAAATCTGTTCTTGCAGGAGTAGCAAATACCTATCTCCATTCAGAGTTTCTTCAAAAATAAATGGTCCAATTAAACGGTTGTCTAAAATAGAAAAATAAATGTTTTATGTAATTGTGAGACGTAAATTAAAGGTGCATTTTAAATTACCCATGATGCCACACCAGACATTGTTTGCAGCCGTCTTTCTTCTAAATTGTGTGGATTTTCTGTATCCCAGCAGTGATAATTGTGCCTATTAAAAATTCCACAATTTGTAAACCGGGTTTCGTCTATCCAGAGAACCTTGGATTGGAAATTGGGTATCTGTTGACATTTAGTAATAAACCATTGACTAAAGGTGATTCGTCTATTAAAATCATTGCCCTGAAGACCCTGGACAATAAGTGGTTTGTATGGATGAAAACGGTGTTTTTTTAAAGACCGATGCACAGATGACTTAGGAATTGTTGTCTGTTCTTCCACTTTTCTAACCGATGTTGTGGGATCATCTCTAACGTTTTCCATTATAATCGCCTCTCTTGCTTCATTATTTTTTGTATAAGTTTTGGGATTCGGTTTCACAAAAGATCCATAGGCTAACAAGTTCGTAAGTAAGAATCCAAAATGTCTTTGGTTAGGTTGTTGCCGCTCCGGAAATTGTTCTTCGTATACAAGTGCTGCAGCTTCTGTATTTCTGTTAGATTTAAAATAAATTTCTAGCATATCCACCTTTTCATTATTGGAATAATTAAGAGCCATTATTGTAAATACTTAAAATAATCAAAACTTGAATTTTTGTTGAAGGCGTTTCTAAACGAGAAATAAGATGCACGCTAATTTTGACATTTACATTATTTAAATTATAATGCGTATCATTTGTTTTTTATGAAACGGGGCGGCCATTACGCAGTCTAGTCTAAGCCTACTATCAAATAAACAAAAATTATCGTTTTTAGAGCTTAAGCAATCTGAAAACCTAGACTTGTGATATATCAATGAAAAGCTCTTGAAGAGCTCTTTTCAAAAAAGTAAAAATGCAATATGGCGTCCATATGAAAATTCAAAGTTTGGGTAAATATCTCAAAAACAAATAAAGTTAGAAAAATATTTTTACTTAAATTAAATTCTTCTTAAAAAAGTGTTCCAATAATGTAGTAATCCTAAAACCGTAAAATTGGTAGTCTGCGAGCTACAGGCAAAAGTTTAAAATGCACCATTTTGGTTTTTCTTAATTATCTCAAAAACCATAAAAGATAAATAAAATCTGAAAGCAGATTTAATTTTGAAATTAAATTGTCTAAAACTTTCCCAGTTTAACCAACACTGTAGCTCTAATTGTTCCCGAGTTACCAATAGATGTAGGCCTAATTTGGGACACACTGTATGTTTTTTTTAATGTACAATTTGTGTATCTAAATGGTTCCATAATATACACAAATGTATTACGTTTCCCCATTGAGAATAAACTTAGTTAATGTATATTATATGTTTTGTTTAATAACTCAAAGTCTCGATAACTCGAAATTTTTTAATGTTAAGTCGTGGTTTGAGTTATCGAAGGTCGACTATACCAAAGTAGCAAATATCTTGTAAAGCAAGATTTACTAATAATAAGATAAAGGAATATAATTTTTCTATGTAATATGCCCTGACAAAGTGCAAGGCAGTGCATTTACCTTCAATAAAAAGTAACATCAAAATTAAACACGAATTATTATTCGCTACTCAAACGAACCCATTTGGCATAAAAATCTCAAAACTTACGGAAATAATAAACATACATCATTTTTTTTATTCGAAATATTTTGACCCAGTCCACTACAAAAAGTTATTGGTAAGACTCTTTCATACAGCCTCTATATCACAAAAAAATCTTCCCACTTTTGTTGCAATGTCTGCCGAATATTTTTAGAATATTTTAAATGGTAGTTTACCACCTTACATAAACACCAAGATGAGATAAGTGGATATTCCGCACTATAAAAAATCATATTAATTTCGCACACATACATGATTAGATGCTATAGGCTATATAAGAGTGTTTTGATTTATATAATAACGATCACGCCAAGATCATGGGTATAAATTTATAGATAATTATATGTAGGTAAATTCGAAATAATTTAAGGCAATTAATTCTAATAAAAACCATCAATAAAAAAAATTAACATAAAACCAAATATCAAGGTTTTCCCACATCTACATAATTTATGTTTGAATAGCTTATTTTTTCATGTAAATTAATTATATGTTTAAACAATTTTAAATCAGACAAAAAACCTGACGTTTAATATTATTTCGCTGTTTAAAACCACTTTACAATAATTAACCTATACCTGAATCTTTTGGCGCCCCAAAAATAACAAACGTTAGTTTATATAGGAGGTTGTAGGTGAATGAATGAATAGATGTTTTTTTATCTAGGAAGGTATCCGTTTCTCATTAATTTTCTTTGCGAAATTCTGCAAACGTTTCGCCAAAGTTACACTTGATATTTAACTGAAGTCAATCGTCAAATTATTCTCTGTCAGCAGGTAATACATGAGAGATAAATACAAAAAAAAAATCAATCAGGCGCGGACCCAACATTGTGGGCCCTGCCGGCATACCCACAACCCTAATTCACTAGATGTAACCGGTAAAGTCTCACTTTCACGATCTATTGAGATCGATAGGCTGATGATAAAAAAGCTACGACTAACTAGCCTTTAAAAAAATTGTGCGTATTTAGAAAGCAGCCGTTTCACTAAAACTTCCAAGCCGCGCCACTGAGCCTATATTTAAGCAATTATTTGCAGAAGCGACAGAGCAAGCAAAACAGTTGGATGTTATATTAAAGTTTCTACGTACAATTTCAAGGCAAACAAACAGGTCCAATTATGAGGCAAAATCGGTGGAAGAGTACTTTCGGAAATCAGTATACATACCTCTATTCTATTAGATTCAATTATTAATGATTCGGAGGACGGAGTACTCGACTTCTTTCATTTTTATACCTATCCCAATTGACAGGAATTTGGATATCGATATTGTAAAAGTGAAAAAAGCGTTTCATATGTACCGTCAGTTCATTAGCGATAATGAATGATACAGTTTTAAATAAATACGGACTCTGGATGACCAAATGAAAAAAAATATCTTAAGATAATTTTGTCATACCAGAGTCGATAGCTAATTTTATTGAGGCGTGTGAACCAAGATTTGTACCCAAACATAAAAAAATTTCTACAAATTTTGGCTACACTCCGGTCAGCGTAGCTACCGCGAACAGATCGTTTTTAACTCTCCGTAGTATCAAATTTTGGTTGCGCGTCTCAATGACACAGGGAAAATCATCGGGTCTAGCTCTCTTAAATATACATTGAGATGTGATCCTGGATGTCGACGAACTAATTAATGTTTTCTCAAATTAGAAGCGTAAGCTTATATAGATAAATGCCTAAATTACAAATTAAAATTGTATATTTAAGAGAACTCTCCCCCATAATCTTTATATCAAGCTGGAATTTATAATTTAAAAATGTACCCATACTGTGTACTGTATAGATAAATAAATAAATTACAAATTTAAGCATACGGACTTTCTATACAATGCTGCTGTTGCGGATGCTACCTTTGTATGGGAAGTAGGATTTTTTTCATTATTTTTGGTATATGATTTCTTCGGGAAAGTTGCTCAGATTGATGGTCGTAACTCTAAGTTTATGGACTTAGAGCATAGACTTTATACATGAAGCATTCGGTCAATTTCGCTAGCACCCTATATACTATACTATAATATTATAAAGATTAAATATTTGTATTTTTAGATATTTGCAACAAATACACTCAAAAACTTCTGAACCGATTTCAAAATTTTTTTCACCGTTAGAATACTACATTTTTACTGATTGTAGGCTATTAAAAATAAATATCCTCTCGTGTGAAGCCGGGACATGTTGCTAGTTACTGATAAAGTTATTTGATGTAAAATGGTGATTATTTTAGTTTAAAATAAATGTTATCACTTGAAGATGTAAAAAAATATCAAATTAAAAAATCGTTCAAAACGTAGGTAAGTCCATGATTGTTCATGAAAGAGTTTGTACTCCGATTCGTACTTGGCCGATATTTGGGTGGCTATGCCCACAACCTTTTTTAGTGGTGGACCCGCGCCTCAAATCAATATTTTATCCATTGAAACAATAAACAAAAATACATTCCCTTAAAAAACCTTTGTCTCCGATAGTACCTTTAACTTTAAATCATAAAACGGGGTATTCTTAATTCCTTGATAAAACTAGACTATTATAAATGCAAGCCCAAAATAGTTTTTAAAATTATAGTCCCGAAAATCGACATGCTGGTATCAAAAGAAGAAACCAATAACATTTTAGAGACCATCAAAGATTGTTTCAACTTAGTGCTAAACAATTTTTTGCCAGTTTTGTCCTTGATCCTACTGTTAATTTGCCCCTTCCAAAGTCCCTCCCAATGCATGTTAAGAGTCATAAGCAAACCTCCAAAAAATCAATTTTTAAGTTAAGATCATTATCCTTTTTCAACTGCAGAAGGAGCGAAGTACATCCTAACTTCTTGCCTCCAGAGGTTAAGTTGTACTTTTGCCTCTTCTACGCATACGAAAGAATACATTTGGGTTCTATTTAGTGATCCTAACTCAAAAACTGATTTTTTAGAGATTCGCCACTATGATTCTCAACAGGCAATAAAATGTCCGAAATCTTATTTAAGGTCTAGTAGGTCAAAAGCATCGTTTCTTCTGTTAATACCAAGAAATCCTCTAAGTTGGAAGCTAAACCAGTAATGGTCTTAAAAAAATATGCCTATGAATTTACACCTACCTTAACTCGAGTCTTTTGACTCTCTTAAAATACAGGCACTATTCCGAAGAGCTGGAAGGCCGTACGTGTGGAACCTATCCCCAGGAAACCATCTAAAACCCTTTCATGCCAATATTTCTTCCCGTAGTTTTTTTCAGGGTATAGCAAAGATTCGTTAATTATGATAAAATTTTAAAGTATTTGGAAAAACACGAAATTATTAATGACAGATAGTAACGATTCCGTCCACAAGAGATCTTTTTTAATTTGTTTCACATAATTAAAATAAGTCCCTAAAATTCCGCAAATACCAGATCGTCGCTTTTGACATATTCCAGGCATTTGTCCAGGTTTGGCATAATGCTCTTCTAAGCAAACTTTCTTCTTATGAGCTTCCCCCAAAACAGGAATATCTGCATTGTCCTACGCTTGCGTTCCAAGTCAGGCTTAGAGACAGGCTTGAGAAGCTAAATATTAGGGGTGTGCGAATACTTGAATTTTCGAATTATTCAAGGCCCATCAAATAAGAACTGTTCGCTTCGAATTTCCAATCAAATATTTTAATAATTCGATTATTTTGAACTATTCGAATAAATTAAATTATTTGAATAGCTCGAATTATTCGAATAACTCGAATCATTAGAATAGTCCGAACTAGTCGGATAGTTCGAACAATTCGAATAATTCGCACTATTTAAATGATTTGAATCTTTTTAATAATTGGAATAATTGAAATAAAAACTTTTTTTCATTATTCAGGAATAGGAATTGATTTTGGCAGCAATGTTAAAAGGTTTGTGATAATTTGAAATTTCCGGTGTATATAAATGCAACTTATTAATATTAAATCCACAATATTGAAAAAGTGTTGTGGTGGTTACTTATAACATACTAAAATATATTAGAAAAAAATTTTCAAATTTTTTTTCTTTGAATATAAACAGATTAGTTTTATTAAAAGTAGTTTTATGGAAATACTTTATTTTATTAATTTAAGACGTAATTTTAAATCGAATGTTTAAGCGTTTCGTTCGCAATAATATTTTTAAATAGCTACTACGACTCTTATAATTAGCTTATATAATCAATTATTTTAAAAAATACTATATTCGAATTGTTCGAACTATTCGAATAGTTCGAATCATTCCAATAGTTCTTATTATTCGAATAGTTCAACCAATTCGAATAGCTCGAATATTTGATTCGAAATTCAAATCGAATATAACTATTCGATTCCATTCGATTCGACAACTATTCACACACCCCTACTAAATATTGGATTAGGCCTACTATCGTCAGAAAAACTATAAGTCTCATTTAGCGTGGAAGAGCGAAGATCGTTAATGTGAAGAAAAAATAGAATTGGTGTCAGAACTAAGCCGTGGCGTATCCCAGCATTAATTTGATCAAAGCTAGAAGAGTGACCATCTACTGTATCTAGTATACCTACGTGTATCAGAAAGAAAACTAAAAGTCAAGAGCAAAGTTTAATGGAGCGTCTATTTTTTTCAATAAAGTATAATTTTCACCTCATTCTTACTGTTTTGCATTACATACTTATTTTATATTATTATTTTGTTTGCATGCAAAAAAAGCACTCTTTCAAAACATACATTTTTATCTTGTTTTATTCAAAGTTAAATAATACATGGTGTTTATTCTTGATTTAACAATGTTATAAGTAATTAAAGTACTTGATGTTATGTAAACATTTCTTTAAATATTTTTGTTAATTAAAGTAAAAAATATTTATATTTAATTAAAATAATAGTTTAAGACAAAACAAGATTAAAGTGGGTTTTAATTCCCAGTAATTACAGGATGAAGTTTTTCTTATATTAACTAAAGTGCCTATATACTTCATTCATAAAATATAGGCGCACTTGAGGATAAATAATTGGTATAAAATCTTGCGAAGAAATTGAACAAAGTACAGATGGATTAGTTGACTTTTAGTGTAAACCATAGATAATACCTATCACAAATTTTAAATATAGTAAAAGATCTTAATTCGCAGGGTATATGTTCCGTAAATATGCCGCGAATACAGAAACCGTGAATATGGAATGGTAACTTATATGAGATTATAGGGGATGTGTTTCTAAGAGACCAAATAAAAAACAAGTATTAAAAAAATTAATTTAATTGAAGATTTTGACCATACTGATTAATTATTATCTTCAGGCGCAATGGTTTAAAGAATTTTGTAATTTTTTTCTTGTTGGCAGTTTTTAAAATCTCCGTCCATACATACTGATATTCAGCAGTGGCATTAGCAATTTGCCTCTTTAAAATAAGACTTCGTTTCATAGACGAATCAATTTTCATAAAGAAATCGCAAAGCTCATTTTTCATTCTTAAACCTTCATTTAGATTTTTCAAATTATGTCATGTCTCCCGTGCTTGTTGAAGCTTCTTTTTCAATGGGCTGTGAATTTAACATTTCCTCCAAGTCGGTTTTAGTCAAATCTTCATCTTGCGCTTCAAGCAACTTCTGTTCGAACTCATCTAGTTCTTTTCCATTTGCAATTTCGGCTATCAGTCCATTTGACGACGCGTTTACAAAGGATATTCGGTTGGATACCTACATATTGGAATCCTTTTTATCAATGTGTATGTAATGATGTACCGATTAGATCCGCGAATAAAGAAATCTTTAGCCGCGAATATAGCAATTAAAAATAGTGAAAATGCGAATGAAGAAAGCGCGAATAAGAAGCTTTGCGGTAAATTTACTCCAGTGTTTAAACAATTACTTTGCTTAATTTGGGAGCTCTATCCGGATTGAAAATCCAGCAGCTTAATTTTCTAAATCCTTAAGTTTTACCAGAAAACAAAATAAAATAGCAAACAAAACCTACTTATAAGAATGATGAATGAAACTAACCAGAAGAATTTATGGCTGAGATACGTGTGAATTATTTTGATTCGAAGAAGTTAATACTCTATCAGAAGAATCTAGGAGAGTTTAAGTAACCACTACACTTATCTTTAATACACCTCCTGTTTCTTCCGAAGACAATTTTTGATTGGGATATAACTCAGTGACCTTAAAACTGAAAGAGTTTAGGGGAATGCAAGACAATCACTTTGCAAGGTTAGGTTTTTATGGTCTTAAAGTTAGATTTTTTTTTTAAGGTTAGGGTCTGGAAAATTAATTTTTGAAAGTTGTATTTTGACATTGAGTTTTTTAGAAAAAATATTTATCTACATTCAATGGGGTTTCAGGGCTTATATGCCGTGGTCTGTTGATATTTCTACCTGACGTTTCGTCTACTACTGCGGCAGACATTATCAAAGGTGGGTCCGAGGTCAAAGTACTCTCCCTGACGGCTCACGGTTGACTGTTGCAGCGACTGTCGAGGCTTCTACTTTTGTTGGGGTTTTGGTGGGCGGGGCTTTCGGTTCCGTTTCAGCCAATGGGAAAGGGCTTGAATTTTCTGCCTTCATTTTTAGCGTTTTTGTGTCTTTTAATGCTGGTATCCAAGTTTTGCTAAGATTAAGGTCCTCTTCTTTTCTATTAAAGTTGTTCTTATGTTTTTGTATTTCTATTGCCTCCCTGTATATTCTTGGGTAATAATTGGCTGTTTTATCTAGGACTTGTGTGTTGTCAAAAAGGATCCTATGATTGCCCTGTAAAAATGCGTGTTCAGCCACAGCGGATTTATCTGTTTGTCCATATCGACACCTACTTGGGTATTCTTTAAGCCTGGTGTTGATACTGCGCGTTGTTAAACCTATTTAAACCGATCCACAGCTGCATGGAATTCTGTAGACTCCTCTGGTGTCGAGAGGGGTTTTTTTTATCCTTAGCTGATCTTAAACTTTGCTGTATTGTTGTTGTAGGTTTAAAAACAGTTCTTATTTTGTGCTTCTCCAATATCCTTCCTATTCGGTCTGTTACATTTTTAATGTAGGGCAGGACCGTTGTTTTTTCTGGAAAATGTTCCTCTCTCTGTTTCTTGTTTTTTGGTTTTTGTGCATGTCTTACTTTATTCCTTGTGTAGCCGTTATTTATCAACACCTTCTCAAAATGTTGTAACTCTGCATTTAAATGCTAGGGCTCACATATGCTCTGTTTATTCACCATTCACCAACAATAACCTAATAAGTTGACTTTCAAGACAATAAAATTCATTAAATTCGTCTATCTTTGCAGTAAGGCAGAAACGTGCTGACTATCAGAATATCAGAAAACGCGTGCAGTATAACCGCCTTGTTCTGACGAGGATTTTGTACGTACTCATCAGAACGCATTATCGTCCGAATTCGCATTCATAGTTACCGTATCGTTATTGTTTGCGTAGTTAGTAATATTAAAAGATTTTTAATTTTTGGGTTGTTTTAAACATGTGTAAAGCACCCTGTATACCGTTTATAATATAGTGTAATATTTTGTGGGAAGTAAACACATTTAGGACAAAAGATTAAATATTGTTTATCTAAGTTTCGTCTCAATTTTTGTTGTTTTGGCCGTTAACTCGACAATTTCCTTTGATACTGTATATCCTTATCAGCTTTTTGGAATGACTGTTCTTGATCACGTCCGCATTTATATCTGTTTTTTTTTCTTTTTGATAAACAAAACAATTGTTTCTTTACCAACGTTTAATTACCTTGCAGATCGTTTTTAAGATTTAAACATGTTTGAGTAATTATAGGTAAAATATTCTAATACTAGGTAGTAATAAATATACTATTTAACATGAAATACGAATAGGTAAATATTGTCAACGGCCTGTTTTATTGCTATTTTTTAAGTTCTTCAAAATAATAATAACAATTATGTTGTATCTAAAATGTTGCTGAACCATCTTAAATTATTGAATCGAACAACATTTAAAGAATATGCGTTGTTTGCCAAGAGCGACTAAAATTATTTTTTTGTTTGTAAGGAGGTAAAATTCTAATATCTAACTTTAACTTTTTAAGTTTGTAGGTAGTCGCATTAAAAGTAAGATAAACAAAGGAAATCAAGTACAAATATATAAAAAATCCACATTAAATGGAAAAATATTAAAAAATGTTCTTCTTCTTCGTCTTGATTTACTACCGAATGCAGCGCAGCCGCTTGGGCTTTTTGTGCCTAATCTCCCATTATCTTTTATACCAATCCTCCCATTAGTCTTGTTCCCTCTAAAAGTCTGTATAACCCCAAAACTGGTTGGTTGATATATTCCTATGGGCTCATTTCCGGTTGCCCAAATAATGCCTGTCTTTTGTGTTTTAATACTTCATATTCGCCCAGGATATGGTAGGCTGTTTTTCCCCCTCGTCGCACATTCTGCAACTTGGGTCCCCATTGTATGAGCCTATCTTGTGCAGGTGTCCTCTTAGGTTATCGTGCTCTATTGCAACCCTACTGTTATGCAAAGTATTTTCCTACTTTGTCTGAGTAGTTCTTTCTTCGTTATTTTGAATATGCCCCTTATGAATCTTTTTCCATGTCTTAGTCTACTGGGGTTTCCCCAGTATTCCTCGTGTTTGTTTCGGATCCAATCCCTGGTTTGCTCTCGTTCTGTGGTTTTGGTCACTCCAAGGGCAGCTTCTGGTTCAAAGTATGGTGTGGATGATCCCTGTCTCGCTAGCTCATCTGCCTTTTCGTTGCCTTCTATTCTATAAATAATATAAAATATGTTTATTATGTGATTTTTTGTTGCTTCTAAAGCTAGTTATACCAAAACTTTAATAATGTGGACTGCTATCAAAGAATACTTATCTTTAAAGATATTGTCAATAAACGTAGTTTTTAATGTACGTAAAATTGCAACTTTAAGACAGATCCTATTGTATGAACATCAAGTAGGAAATAATTTTAAAAACTTACATTTAAGGGGGTTAAAAGCATTACCTAAGCTATATATAATTTTTTATTTTATTTAAAATAATTTCATTTTTTTGTTATTATTAAAGGTTAGAAAATTATACCTCTAAAGTTTAAACTCTCACAGAATCATTAAAACATCTTCCGACATGACTCTACCAACCTCGATTTAGAGCTGGACACAGTGGCGGCTGGCATATAAGAGCACATGAGCACGTGCCCCCCTCGTGAAAATCAAAAATAAAATACAATCATAACTGATATATTAATATATTTTACCAAATTTAAATTTCCGAATTAATCTATTTATAAGCTTTCTATTTAATTACCGTCGCCGTAATAATATATTTTACCAAACTTAAATTTCCGAATTAACTTATTTATAAGCTCCCTATTTAATTACCGTCGCTCCGCAAACGTGCAATATGTTATATCCCTAATGCTTTCAGGAGCATCGGGCCTGTCGCAGCCATCGGTCACTACTTGAATGTGCCGTCGAATCCGCTTTGAAATTTTAGCCCTCTCTGACTCCCACTAATGGGATTAAAAACTCGGTCTTTTTCTATTCAATGTGGCACACATTTTTTGTGCCAAAAGGAATTTTATTTTTAGATTTTGTTATGATTAGTGACAAGTTTAGCATAGACGGATTGGTGAGGTGAGGAAAGGGGATTGAACTTCTTTGAGTAATTCAACGTTCAGTGTATAGTGTATGGATAACAGGTTGTTTGTATTTTTCTCGGTGTTTTGTTACTTTTAACTCGGTAGTTAATAAATAATAATAATTGATATAATATTGTGAGCCATTTTCTTAATTTTTATTTGTTTTTTGAAAAGTCAATATGGAAGCAGAAGCCGAATCCTCGCGTTCTTGTACCTCTGATAGTACAAAATATACTGTGGAATATTAACAAGAATTTTTTCATAGACTTTCTTTGGAAGAAAAAATTATTGTGAAGAATATTGGGCGGCCTAAGCCAGTTATAAATTTATTTCAAGTGACCAAAGGAATAAAAAGAGACTTCAAAAGGCTATTTAAAATAGAGATGTATGAAAAATATGATTGGCTATGTGGTAGTGACGTGAAAAATAGTTTATTCTGTTTCCCATGTCTACTGTTTGCTCTGGAAAAAGCTGAAAGCTGCTGGGTGAAAATTGGAATCGTTGATTTAGCGCATTTGGCTCAAAAGCTAAAAAACATGAACGTTCTCATGTGCATATAAATTCACAACTTGAGTTGAAAATTCTAGGAAAAACTGACATAAGGCAACAGCTCGATAGTGGATATCGGAGACAAATAGAAAAACAAAACGATCTAGTTTTAAAAAACCGATATGTACCCTCAAAAATCATTAACTGTATCAAGTTTTGTGGAATTTTTGAGTTGGCTTTGCGAGGCCACGATGAAAAACAAGAGTCTGAAAATCCTGGAATTTTTAAAGGACTGGTCAATTTTAGTGCCGAGTTAGATGTGGCTTTAAAAGAGCACTTTGCAACAGCCTCAGTTTTCAAAGGAACCTCTAAAACAATACAAAATGAATTACTGGATTGCATGTTGCTAGTGTGTCGAGAATATATCAAAAAACAAATAGCTAACGCTAGATTTTTGTCAGTTATTGCGGACGAGACAACGGACGTGTCTTCAAAATTTCAAATGACGATAGCTTTTAGATATGTACTGAAAGACGGTACCCCAGTGGAAAGATTTTGGACTTTCTTAATACCAGCAGATCACGACGCTGCAAGCTTGGCTAGTAGCATAAAAAACGAATTAGAATGTGTTATTGACACTCCAGAAAAACTTATATCACAGAGTTATGATGGTGCAAATGTTATGAGTGGACGCCATGGAGGCGTCAATAAAATAATTCAAAATGACTTTAAAAATGCGTTTTACGTGCACTGCTACGCACATCAATTGAATTTGATTTTAGCTCAAGCTACAAGCCAAAATACGGAAGTACGAATTTTTTTTTCCAATGTGACGGATGTTACCAATTTTTTTCAATTCACCACAACGGGTCGCCATATTAAATGAAATTGTGGGACGTAATATTCCAAGAACGTCTAATGCCAGATGGCTTTTTAAAAGCAGAGCTGTAAATGTGATTTATGAAAACCGGGAAGCATTGATAGAGTGCATGGAAAAATTCAAAATACTTGTAGACAATCTACAGCAATTAATCAAGCGTCAGCAATCGAGAGAATGTTATGGGACTCGAAATTTGTTTTTTGGCTCACGTTTTTCCAGAGAATTATGCCTCATTCGGACATTCTTTATGACCAATTGCAAAAATCAACAATTGATCCTACACAAGTAGCCACTGCCATAAGAATTTTTGAGGAATGTATTCAAAAGGAAAGACAAAATGCTGAAACCATTCCAGCTTCAATTGACGACATATTCCATATTAGAAATAGAGATAAAAGAAACAAGGAAGATCCTTACATTGCAAAAGTAGTAGCAGCCAAGGAAGTATGTGATACCATAATAATTCAAATTAAAGACAGATTTTCCTTCACTAACCATCTTCGCGGGTCTCTTTTATTTTTGCCAGATAAGTTTCCCCCATATGAACGCCATTTTCCTAAAAACTATCTCAGTGACATTGTTCAATCCTACCCAATGTTAGACAAAACCAGACTTCAAACTGAACTGGAAATAATTTATCAACGGCCAGATTTCAGAAATCTATCTGGTGCAGTGCATTGCTTAAAATTTATTATTGAAAATAATCTTGAAAATGTTTTTTCGGCAACTTATGATCTACTTCAAATTATAGTAACAATTCCAATGTCCACTGCAGAGGCAGAACGTAATTTTTTACAACTTTAAAACGCATAAAAACATTTCTAAGAAGCACAATGAATGAAGATAGACTCTCTGCGTTAGCCATGCTATCTATAGAAAAACAATTAGTGCAAGAGATTCCCGATTTTAACAATTTAGTTATAAATAAATTTGCAGAAATCAAAGAAAGACGAATGGACTTTGTGTTAAAACAATGTGGTTAATTTAAATATTAGACGTAGTAAGTGAAATGCATAGACAATATTTTATGGAATGTTTTTGAGAGGATTGGTAAGTAAATTTATTTTGAATTTTTATTTTTTTTATATCATTCTAAGATAATGGCGGTTGTTTATTTTTATTTTCATAACGATATACATATCTTGTGTTACTTTTGTGGTTGTTTTGAGCGATTAAAGAAATAAAGTTTCTTAATTTAATCTATGACACAGCCAACACATCTTTTTTTTTAAGGCTTAAAATAAACGTTTTTGGGCGTGGCACCGCAAAAATTTTCTGGCACCTGCGGTGGGCCATCAACATTATGTGACATGATTTTAGATGTGAACCCCTTCTACTATACACCACGAGCCGCCACTGGCTGGACACCATTAATCGTAGCAGTAAAAGCAGTTATGTCAATACTTAAACCGGGTAAAAATGCCAAAAAAGCTGGATCTTACAGAACAACATCAGTATCTCCGTCAACCTGCTAAATAACTAAAAAAACTACACTCATTAAGACAATAAACCTACAGAGACCTACGTTCCATTAGAACATTCCGGATTAAGAAGAAACATGCCACATCGTTTTTGCTCTGTAAGGTCCTCTAGGACTTACTGGATAAGACCAACAGGAAGAAGAACGTATTTTTATTAGCTTTTATCATAAAGAAAGCGTTTGGCCGTGTTTGGCACGATCGATGCCTTTGTGTAAAAAATGAATTTCCATTTTTACGTATTACGGTATTGCATTCATATATGGGTGGCAAATCCTTTGCTGTAAAGGTAGAAGGTTGAGTGTCCAGAAAAATGTTTGTTTCCGTGTTACTATCGTAGAACATTGTGTTTCACCCAAGCTATACATTTATACCTTAGGCTTACTCAGTCCCTTTTTGCTGCTAACTTAGAAAATACTTGATAAATTAAATTATTTTTGGGCGTAATGATGAATTAAATTTTGTACAGATGTTCATGTTTTCCAAGACTTTCCTAGTATAATATTTGTAATCATCTCTTACACAGGGAGAGGGTTAAAATCTGCAACCCCCAATGGTTTTTTTCCGTATATTTTTCTGAGGTTGGAAATTAATAATGTTTTGTGAGGACTTTACCTATTTTAGAACTGTTTTCTCTTGTAAATTTTTTTCGTAACTTGTGCCGTTTTTGAGTAAAAGATTTAAATGCACGTCTGCAATACGAAGTCAGCATTTCCAGAAAAACATAGAACAAAAAACTATTGATTACACATATTGTTGTCAGAAAGCCTTGGAAGACATAAACATCTATCTTAAATTTGGTGCGTCCATGTTGATCCAAATTTTTTATAAAATAAAATAATTTAGATTTTTTTTTGTTAAAACTTTACCGCCTTATAGTTCAAAAGAAGTTAAGAAGTTACGGACAAAGTTTAAAGGAACTTGGGTCGTTGGATTTCCCAAATATTTAACAACAAATAATTTGGATATAGAACGTCTTGAGAAGTGCAGTATTTTTGAAGGTATACTATAACCCAGATAAAACCAGACCAGATGCGAAACACTGTCAAATATGTGGCTTGGTTCTAATGACCTTGAATTGCAAAATTTGAGCGGCCTGCACCATTGCTTTTTAAACACCATGTTATAGATATTCCGCACCAATGCAATTTTCTATACATTGCTTTTTTTGTTGTAAAAAAAAACACAAAACACTCTTTACTTAATAAAATACGTAATATTTTATTTTAGTTTGTAATGAGAAGATAGGTAGGGTTATAAAATTGTTACAAGAATAAAACTAGAATATACAATACAATGGAAACATAGATTTAACTACAAATGGGATAAGATGCTAGTTTTTCTGTTGGTTTTTTGAGATTTCTTCGTACTAATTAAATTTCTATTAGCATATTTTAAAGAAAGGGGAAATTTTGGACAAGAATGTTGAAAAGGAATTAACTTCATTTCATCAAAATATCGTCGAGAAATTTCCTTTTCTGTACAAATATCATCGAATAATGAAGTAAATATTGTTTCCATTTGGAAAACAAAATTAACGAATTCTTCATTTAAAGATTTTAAGCTGCCATAAAAGTTATTTTCTTCATTATACGCCTTAAAACTTATAGATAATTTGGTGTTATCCAATATATCGGATTCTGTAGAAAACTTTTTGCAGATATCGCATTCGTGAATTTTTAAGCATTTACTTATTAGGTAGCCACACACATAATTAAATGCATTTTGGGTTGTAGCCATCTCTATTTTTTAATCATAATCATAAAAGCGCAACTAAAAATACAGCTACACGTGTCCGAGTGTTTTTTCAAACACGCCCCCGTTTATTTATTATTAAATTTATTTCATTTGGCTGATACACACGTATGGTAATCCAATACAAAGTCGTTATGGTAACAAGATATTTCAGTTGAAGTACCATCATTTTTCCGCCTATGACAGTTGTAATTATAACTTTTTTAAAATTCAAACACTCAGATAATTTAGTCCAGTTTTTGTAAACACCACTTAATCTTTTATTCTTAATTCTTACTTTTTTAATTGTTAAATAATTACATATTTTGTAAGATGTTAAAATATACCTACCTTTGACGATCTTTCGGGCTCCTGAATAATGATTTTTCCCCATTATCTCTGTTAGAACAGAACAAGTAAATACACTTATAACCAGGCATTCTCACAGCAACACAGTGAAACGTCTATAATAAAATTGTACACACGAATTAACTTGATAACTAACTCTTTGCCAAACAATTTGCTGCCAATTCTACGCTTGATCCTCCTATTAATCTTCCCCTTCCAACAGTTGTCCCTGTTTCTCATAAAATGTCCGATATAATTTTTAAAGTCAAACAGATCAAGCGTATTCTTTCTTCCCTTAATACTAAAAAATCGTCTGGGCTGGATGGCATACCAACAATCGTCTTAAAAAAATATGCTCCCGAGCTTGCACCCATCTTAACTCGCTTCTATCGAATCTCTTACGACACGGGCATTTTTCCGAAGAGTTGGAAAGCTGCACATGTGCAACCTGTCCTCAAAAAAGGATCCAAGAGTCTTCCTTCCAACTATAGACCTATATCTCTTCTTTCAGTTGTTTGCAAAGTAATGGAAAAATTCATTAATTCCCAAATCTGTTAAAAACATAAGATCTTACATGATAGACAATATGGATTCCGTCACAGTAGATCCACAGCTGATCTTCTTTCCTTTGTCTCACACAACTGGAACAAGTCCCTTGAGTTTCTTGGTGAATCCCAGATCGTTGCTCTTGACATATCCAAAGCTTTCGATCAGGTCTGGCATGATGGGCTTCTTAACAAACTTCCTTCTTACGGTCTTCCCCCTAAGCTTTGCTCTTGGCTTTCCAGTTCCTTTCTAATCGACGTATATCAGTTAGTGTAGATGGTCATTCCTCCAGCTTCTACCAAATTAATGCTGGGGTGCCCCAGGGCTCAGTGCTGACACCCACGCTGTTTCTTCTACACATTAACGATCTTCTCTCTTCCACAATTAATCCCATTCATAGTTTTGCTGACGATAGTACCCTTCACTCTAGTATTCAATTTCTTAAGCCACCGTGTAATCCTGATTTCGAAAACAAGCGCAGGTCAATGCAGATATCTCTTTCAGAAGACCTTAAACTTATCTTGGATTGGGGCGCCAAAAATCTTGTTCGCTGTCGCGAAAAAAGTCTGCAAATGCTCATCCCTTACATATGAGCGGCCAAGTTTTGCAGAACAAAGAGTCGTTTAGTCTTGTCGGCGTTACTTTTGAGAATAACCTCAACTGGCACAAACACATTTTATCCATAGCTTCGGCAGCTTCAAAAAAGATTGGATTTCTCTTCCGAGCCAGAAAATATTTCTCTTCTTCCAACCTGTACACTCTGTATGTATCCCAAATCAGACCCTCTTTAGAATATTGTTCTCGTGTCTGGGGAAAGGCGTCCCCTACAACACTTAGCATTCTGGACTCCATTCAAAGAAGAGCCGTTCGTCTTATTAATAATCCAACGCTCACAGAAAGGCTTCCTCTTCTTGCCCACCGTCGAGCTGTAGGGAATCTGTCGCTCTTCTATAGGTAGTTTCACGGCTTCTGCTCAGAGGAGTTGGCCAGTATAATTCCTTCTCTGGCAGCTCCCAACAGAGCAACACGTAGTGCAACTTTTATGCATCCTTTTACAGGTCAGTTAGAGAGGCCCCGAACTTCCCGCTTTCTTCGTTCCTTCATCCCTAGAGTGTCAAGACTATGGAACCTGCTGCCCGCAGAAGTTTTTCCTTCTCCTCCCAATCTCCAAAAATTTAAGTCCCGTGTAAACAAACTCCCTCTCACCACACTGAAGACACCCACGGTACGTTAGTACTTAGGCATCAGCCTTCGTGGACTCTCCCAAGATAAAAAAAAAACTCAGAACTCGTTCACTTCAGATCAGTATGATCACCACAAAACAAACTTGTTCAAACTAAACTTGAAATGCGCAGTAATGATATTATGTTCACCGCTGACGCCGAGTCTAGTCAGGTGCAGGTTAACAAATGTTTGTTGTTTGAAACTTTGGTTTTAATTGCAAAAATATGAGTTTCGGAATGACGAACGACGTCCATTGTTGCCAACAACCTATGACAAGACACACTAGAGCCATCGGCACATTACCTTTATACCTTTGCTTTCTCTTTTAACGTATTGTAATTGTAATTACATAGATGTACTTACATATTAGAGCTAAAGCGAAGTAAACATATGTTTCTTGGTTAGGAGTGTTTTTATATCAAAAAATAAAAAATAAAATAAAAAAAGTCCGAAAATATATGTTTTAGAAACATTTCTAAAGAATCATTTCAAGAATGGACCTACAGAAACTACTGTCAATGTCAGAACCATGAAAATTTTAATGGTACATAAATGGTATGATTCTGGCATGTTATGTGTTATTAGGAAATCTTGCACTGTTATAAATTAGCTTAATTAAAACAATGGTTTTGTTTTTATTTGTTTGCACAGTATAGATTCAAATATTTTGTTATAATTTTCAAATATTTAAAAGTTTTTATAATTTCTTTTTATCTTGCAAATAAATAAATATCCGTCCACAAGCTTCATGGCCGTGCCGGTCAGAATTAATATTGTTAACAAAAGCACTCGTACTACATGCCAGTCGGATGAATCTCGTAATAACAGTAATGATGTACTGACGAGCTTTGGTCTCCGTACTATTTGCTAGGCGGCCAGCCGCTCGGCTCGTCAATATCTGACAAGCCGAACAGTGCAATACGTGCGATATAGCATCTTTCGCATCTGGTCTGGTTTTATCTGGGACTATAACACAATATATAAAAAAATGTGTCTAAATAATTTGGTTATTTAATATTACTGATATCGCGAGGAAAACGTAATAATATTATAGACTGAACTATTTTAAAGCAAGCGGGACGTTTTTATCACAATGCAAAAATGAGGAAAACATGTATATAAACCATAATTTTTAAAATAACACAGTAAAATGCTAACATGTCATTGTATACAAGCAGTAATAATAAAAATAACCTACTTTGACCTTGGCAGTGCAAACGAATAACAAACCAAATCACGTTGTTTTAATTTTGCATTGTTAAAACTGTTTATTTTATGCATTAACAGCTTGCATTTCCATAAAAATTTTATATATTTAGCTTTTTTAAAAATGATTAAATTTCTGCTTCGACCAACACAATACAATGCCCACTTCAATATTTATTTTATGCATATTTAGATTTGCAGATATACAGGCTGGTTTTGTTATTTCTCAGTGGCAAAGAAAATATCAAACACCAGTAATGTTTACTGCTTGTTATACCATACTTTTGAGCATGACGTTTGCTGGTTTAAAATCATATCAAACATATCCATAGCTGCAGCAGCTGTATAAAAGCTTGCATTCCCCTTTTAAGTCATACAGTATTTTTTCCCTTCCAATCTGTATGTATGCTTGGTATGTACTTGAAATCGTACTCGGCTGCGAATACTCATTTCATATCGGAAGAATGACATACTTGATTCTATTCAATACCCGTTCGCCTTATTAATGACCCCACTCTTACAAAAAACTATATCCTCTGGTCCCCAAAAGGGCTGTAGCGGACCTGTTCCTTTTTTTAAGTAGTTTTATACCTTCTGCTTCGAAGAATAGACCAATGTATATATTTTTTTTCAGTAACTTCCCATACCTCAGCCCCGAACTTTCTTCTGTGCCCGCTCCTTCATCCCTAGAGAATCTAAACTGTGAAGCTTGCTGTCTGCATAAGCATTTCCTTCAATCCAAACCTACAGGTCGTTAAGTCTTGTGTTAATAAACTTTTTCTTACTTTTCTTAAGACACTTATGTAAGGTTAGTACTCAGACCTTGGGCCTTCGTGGACTCTGAAGTAAGGAAATCTATTTTAGTAAATTTAAACTGATAAGATCTAGCCTAAACTATACAGAGAGAGTTGTTTATTGTGCTGTAGTGTAGTTTTTTGGTGTTTATTGTATCTACAACGCCGAAAGTAACCAGAACTAACCGAAACTTGTAGAATAAATGGAATACTATTGTCGTTAGGGATGCACAATGTACATTCATGGCTCAGAAAGCTTTGTGAAGCACGATGCGATGTATATTTTTTTATTAAAAGGCACGTATACCATAAAGAAAGGGCTATGGTTTCAGGAATCTTTGCATATTAGTATGTCTTCTCTGGTTTTAATTGAAGGCATTCTAATGTGGTCACGTTCATTGGCCACCTAGGTGTCAAGAGTTACCTTTGATCTCATCTACCACAAACTCTGAAATGTCATGTCATGTCAGTAAGCTGCAGTTAGAGTGGGATATGATGTCATTAATCACCTCATCAGAATCATGTCTTGACCTCTCGATGATTGTACTCAGCATTAAGCTGGCTTAACCAGTGCATATTCAGTGGGCATCCAGAGAAGCTGAAATCTAGCCAGTTTTAAACAATATCAAGTATTACCTAACAGAAATTTTGTTTTAAATAATAATTTAACTTTTTTATTAACCTTATCTTTATGTAGATTTCGTATTTACCCCCCCCCCCTTCCCCCTCTAACGAAAACCTGACTGCGCCACCAGGCATAGGTTACAACGCGCTATACAGGGTGTTACAGAATATTGTGAGAAAAATTTAAGGGCAGATTCTACATCCAAAAATGTGGAAAAAGTTTATACAAACATAGGACCGGAAATGCTTCATTTTAATGATACGCAAATGTATCATTAAGATCCCATTTACATGTACAAAATTGTTTCCTAAAGCACTGAAGTCTGTGGTTTGGCGCCTGCAAGTCTTTTAAAGCCAAATAGTTCTGCTTAAAAAGTTACTCTTGGACTCTTGTTCGTTTCGACAAAGATAATACTACTACGGATAAGATAAACCATTCAATACTATATTTTTGATACCCCTAATGGAATTTGGCTAACGCGAGCCGATGTCCATCGAGAGATTTTCGCGCTATGCATTTCAATCCTTGAACGAAAGTTAAACAGTGTTGCCGGCAGGCCTTTACTAGTGGCGTGATGAAACGCGACGTTTAGCCGCTCGCTTTCGGTACTTCGTATTCCGAATAAGGTACAAGCGACAGACATTGGCAACGTCGCACATGGTTTCCTACCTCGTTTCGCTGGGGCAGGGGTTACCGACTTGATTTTATTCGCATTTACGGAAGCATTGATATCTCCGAACTGATTCAGAGCGCCCCATTTAAATGAACCATCTATCCGTAGTAGTATTATCTTTGGTTTCGACGTTCAGTTTGACGCACACTTTTCGAAATAAAAATATTTTTATTAATCAGTAAAATAACACTGTTTTCGGAATAGTAATTAGTAATTTATTTGGTACTGGTTAGTGCTTTAGAAAACAATTTTTACATGTAAATGTGATCTTTATTGATACATTTACGAATGCCAAAACTCATCCTAATACCGAAATGAGTTTCGATAAATGTAAAATAAATTATTAAAGACGATAAAGTTTAAACACCCCGTATCAAAGAAGCATTTCCGGGCCCACGTTATATGATTATTTTTACATTTTTTGGTGAAGTATCTGCCCTTAAATATTCCTCACATCATTCTTTAACAACCTGTAGGCAAAATTTACCGACATTTTTATTTCTTATTCTAATTACTTACATATTCTGTTATATTTATTTTTTCTTATACCCATTTTAGCCTATTTTATTAAAATTCAATATTTTAATAAATAATTCATGTTTCTGGAAGGTTCTGGTAACGCACTCAATAAAACAATAAAATTTTTATTTAATATTGCCTAATTTTAAGCTGTGAATCATTATTAATTGTGATTATATACAAAAACAAAAAAAAAACAAAAAACATATAGTACTACCAGATTATGTACATTTTTTCTTTTGTTTCAACGTTAAGCTTTTGCTAGTTTTGCTACAAAACCTTAAAGTTAAAATATTTAATATTTACAACATTACCTGAATAATGATAATAAAGACTTTTTAAGGGGCTTTAAATGATAGAATATTTAAAAAATAAAAAAAACAACAATTTTTAAATATAGTATAGCTGTTACTATGATTTGTATAAAAAACAAACAGCAAACATTTGAAATAGAGTTAAGCGTAAAAGCCTATAAAGACTCTAAAATTATGACATGCATAGTTTTTTTTTTTTTAAATGTTGTTATTAGCAAACATCAATGTGGTAAACTAAAAGCTATGATAACCACTAAGTTAAACAGATAAAAAATTTAACAATGAATTGATCAACACTAACGTATCTACCTGAAATGATGGTAATTACTGAAATTGTTTATACTTATAAAAAGTTTAATTTTGTGAAAATCTTTAGAGGTAAACGATTTGCTTTTTACTCCATATATATATATACATATATATATATATATATATATATATATATATATATATATATATATATATATATATATATATATATATATATATATATATATATATATATATATATATATATATATATATATTGTCTAGTTTTTTTTTGTCTTCGAATATGAAATTTGTTGCAATTAAAAGCCTAAAATGATGTCATATTTGTACAATTAATTTCGGCTTTCCACGTTGTGATTCTGCTGGCTTTACCTTAATCAAACAGAACTATGGGTTTTTAAACGGGATGCACAAAATACTATAAAACAGGATAATAAAATAGCCCAAAAATATGAGTTCAAAGAACATTTCAAAATAAGATGTGATAGACGTTACCTAGGACGTGTGAAAAAGCAATAAAAGATTAAAGACTTTTACATTAACAAAATGTCAGTCCAATATTTTTATTATGTTGCGTGGGACCAATTATTATTATTATTGTAGTAATCTTTCCTTGTCCGCAACTGCCTTGAAGCAAAGTAAACCGAGATAACACATTTAAGTACTGAAATTTAAATTATCAATAACAGACACACATTATTATAACGACTCTCTATATTATTTGACCTCTATAAAAATTAAGTTAACCATAAATCTTCAAATAAAATTATTAAACTCATGGAATTTTTTAAAGTTACTTATTGTTCATGATAACCTATTTAAAGTTACAATACGTCAAAAACATATCATAATTTAGTACGTTATCAAAATAAGCACTAAGAGACTTAGAATAAACAACAAATGTAATTGCAATTTGCTTTTCCTTATTACTATGTAGATAAGTTACAGGTTACGGACCAACTAACCACAACTAACCACAACTAGTATAGTTTACGGAGCAAAATGGATGTTGTATGGTAAATAAAATGTAAAAGCAAACCACCAGTACCATACTTTTTTTGTAAAGGCTTTTTTTTTATATCAGGATCCTAACAATATGAACATGTCTACCTAATATTCAGTGATTTTTCTGTGTTGGATTTGTTTGGTTTCATTGGTTTCATTGTTGCTTCATTGCATTATCAAGCCTAGAGCTCGCAGACGCGCTAATTTTACTCAATGTGTCGAGTTTGCGAGGCGTCGGAAATTCGGGTTAGTGAAGTCGGATTTGCTTTTAGAGAAATCGCTAATCGAGTGAATCGAAGCGAAGCTACTGTACTGAGATGTCGTCGAGCATGGTTACAAGAACTACCACTTAGGCCCGGTTGTACAAACAATGGTTGTACAACCCACATAAAAAGCAAGAAGAAAATTGCTACAACTTAACTTAATCAAAGATTTTATTCAAAAAAAAACAATAGTAATTATGAGTATGTATTAGTATTTGCTTTTTTAGTTTTACATTTTTCTCACACGCTACTGACAAAATACATTACAGATGGTAAATACACATTGTTTGAAAAAATCCTTTTTTGGTTCCTGTAACAGATGAAATTTGTTAAAAAATTTCATCTATGATAAATCTCACAGCTTGTTTCTTTAACCTAAATCTGGCCTTAAATTATTTGTCATTCCAAATGTTCAAATAATCTGGTCTATTTCTGTATACTTATGGGGCTCGAGAGTGTGCAACATTATAAAGTTATTCTACAAAATCCTTGTTGTCTGTCATATCTTTACATACAAGATCCATTTTTAATTATAAAAACTGAATAGGTATCAGCTTTAAAAATATAAAAACAAAATATTCAAAACACAAGGTGATCTGCCAAAAAAGTGAGGTGAAAAATTACTAAAAGGAGTTGAACTCATCTTGAACGTCTAAATTCGGACGCTCAAGATCAACCACAGTTCATCGTCTGAACCAGCTATGTACAACAGGATTTTTCCGTTGAACCGATGATCAGCGTGAACTTCGGTTGATCGTCCATTGCACAACCGCGCCTTAGAGATCGATTCTTCACAACAAGGGCAGTTACAAACCAGTGGTTTGATGCTGTCGGAAGGGCAATAAGAATAACGTATTTTGGACTGTTTTCATACCGTCCCCATCTTGTACTACCTCTAACCACACAGCATCGTCGGCAACGATTGGTATGGAATATGAAGAGACTTGAATGAAAAATAGAATGGCACTCAGTCGTGTTCAGCGATGAGTTCAGATTCTGTTTGAACACATATGATGGCCGTGCAAGAGGAAGGAGGAAACGTGGTGTAAGACGGAACGTCCAATTTTTCATTAAACGGCATATTCAACGCACTATGAGTGTTATGGTATGGGATGCCATTGCTTACGATATCAGGTCACGATTAGTGTTCGCTCAAGGTAACATGACTGTCGAGCGCTATATGAAGTTTTACAACCACACCTGCTTTCCTTTTTGGAAACATTGCAAGATCCACTTTTTCAGCAGGATAATGCACGACCGCATATTGCAAGTGTTAGTTTAGACTTTTAAGAAGCGTCCCGAGTAAACCTGCTTCAGTGGTCTCCTCGAACTCCAGGCCTTTCTACCATCGACAATATATCGGAAAGGTTCTATTTATCAGTAGTCTTATATGCTTAAAATGGTGTTGCATTTTCTATTTTACTTAGTATATTTGGGAGTTTGATTTATTCGTTTTCGAATAAATGCCATATTTAAAGGGTAGTTACAGTAATCATACTAGCTATATTTATTTATGCCTCATATGTGTAATCTAATCATATACCATTTCTATGTAGTTTCATATTACCTTAATCAAGGTTGAATTAATACCAAAATTAGCGTGCATTAGCGTGTGGCGTAAGATTTTCCGAAGCTGTTAAAACATATTAGCAACCTCATTTCGCTGTAATTTACATTATTTCGTCGGCACCAGTTATATAAGATTAAATAATGATTAGCATTGAAATTCAGTGCCCGTTTAACTAATATTGCACGTATATCTTCGTGTGTGCAAGTTGCTGATGAAGCAATGAAAATATGCGATAAGAAAGCGAATAACACTGTAAAGAAATTGAAGAAGTAAAGCAGGGACGTTGTGTTAATTTTATTATATGATGCTACATCGATATTAGTCGGTTAAAAGCACTAATGTTTTAGTTAAAAGTAACATGTCAGACACTTAAATTTAAAATCAACCATAAATTTAACAATAATTTGTTTACGAACCATTTTAGCAAATACTTAATAAGATATACAGGGTGTAAAAAGGATGATGCTTACGATTTTAATGAGCGATAGTAGACAAAGACAAAACAAGTCAAAAAATGTATTTAACATTTGTGTCAGATTTTTGTCTAAACGATGTCAAAGCTAAGAAATTTGAAAGCAGTTATTTCTGAAAACTTTAACAACTAAAAACTTTTGTCTAAATCGCTTATCAGTAGATTCATTTGCTAATAAAATAAGATTAGTTTTAAAGGTTTCACTGTACAAATAAGAAAAAAATAAAATACCTTTTCAATAAATTTTCTTCCAGTTAAAAATTTAAAAAACAATTAGCAACACAGCTACCCAAAAGCCTTGTGCGTGAAGTAGTCAGTTGTACATTGTGCTCACCGGCCCGACCGCGATATTTTTGTTTGTTTTTGAATCGGGAAAATATACCGATATGTTTTAAATTTAAAGCAACCGTAGTGCAAGTATACCAGAGAGGTATGAAAAAAGAAATGTGTGCAACCAAGAAATCTTATTCTTTAAGCAAAATAAAAAAAGTGCTGATTTAAAGCATAATTATTTGTGTTCTTAAAGCCTATTCTTGTGGTAAGCATAATTTTTATTCTATTACAAATAAAAACCAAACAATTATTATTTGTGTTTTACTTAAATTTTATTCTAAATTAAATATCAAAGTAAATTGCAAGAAGTAATTTTTATTATTTGTATGTAAATGAACATCCCCTTCAAAAAGGGTAAATATGCAAAAAACGTTTGAAGTTCGACTCGCTGCGATAAAACGGTCGCGCAGTTGCCACCTTTTTTAAACTTTGAAAGAACATATTTCGAAAATAATTAAATTTCGACCCATATGTTCTTGGCTTTTGCGACTTGTTTTGAGCTCCACTATCTCCCATTAAAATCGTGAGCATCATACTTTTTACACCCTGTATAATAATTGTTTTTAAATGTCTTTTTTTATGACGTTTTAAGGAACTTAAACAGTAAATCATCTAGTACGTTTAATATGCCGCAAGTACTAAAAATTGTGAAGAACGAGACTGTTTATTTAAAAATAAAGTAGGTAAACTAGTTTGGCCGTAACTGAATATTTTAAATGAACTAGCCTTTCGCGTGAACTATACGATTTTGGCAGTTTTTTTCTGTTCTAGCGGAATATTGCAAATTGCAACATCAAGTAGCCACGCAGCACAAAGCATGGAAAATTTTATTCATTCGATACGTGCAACAACGACGTCTGCACTCGCGTTCCTGGCCGTTTGAAAAGCCCTCCTACCACTCGATCGCGTCACATTGCAAAAAACTTAAAACAGATCATTTTTAATCGTAATCAAGTGCCTACATATCAATTTTCATACTTCTAAGTCCAAAAATGACAAAGTTTTATACAATTTTTCACCCCCCCCCCTTAATCTACCCCTTTTGGTGAGAATAGGGGAGTTTCCTAATATTCTTTCTTAGCTGACATTTTATACTTATAATGGACCCTGGTGCCAAATTTCATCTTTGTAGGTCAGGTAGTTTTTGTAATTTGTAAAAATTGCAGGTTAATAAAATAGAAAGTATTATTTTAGGTAAGTAACAATATTAATTAACCAACTAAAATGATTTATTTTTGCCCTTACAAAAAAAAAACCTACAGAAAACCACTGATGGTAGCTATTGAATAAAACAAGAAATAACTTTGAACATTTGACTCGGTATGTAAGAGAAAGAGTGACCTCAAAAACAGCATATTTTTGGCCTATTTTTTCACTTTTGCCAGAGACCTTAAAAAAATTCTAAAAATACATGTCAAATTATCGGTAATTAAAAATCAAGATGAGCATATTTTTTGGTTTTTCGAAAAATGTCGAAAATCACCCCTAATTAGAGGTTGAAAAGATGACGCAAAACTGAAATATATGAATAATATCAATACGGAGAAAAGTAATTCTAATTGTATTTTTTTTTATAAAATAAAATTTTAAAAATAGAAAAAAAATATTTATATATTAATAAAGGCGAAATATTGTTAAAAGTCTATCCTTAAACTCGCTAAGGAGGCTAAATCATCCGCTAAATATGAAAAAAACCAAAAATTACTGGAAAAATGTAGGAAAAACTATAAGGACATTTTAAATTATTGGAAATTGCAATTGTGTATCCATTTAAGAAAACCACCCCTGTAACGAGGGGATAAACTACCCCCGAACGTAATATCATACGAAAATATCATAGCAATATAAGAAAACTATCGAATATTATATAATAGATCTTACTTTTCTCGTCAGAGAGATTAAACTTACTTTATTTAATTATTTCAAACTTTTTTTTTTATATCAACCCCCTTAGGGAGTAAAATTATCCGCTAAATATAAAAAAAAAATCAAAAATCACTTGAAATATCTAGGAAAAACTACTAAGATATTCTAAATTATTAGAAATTCAAATCGAGTACTTCTCACTAGTATCTATAAAATAACCACCCCTATAACTAAGGGGTGAACTACCCCCGAACGTGATAACATGCGAAAATATCATAGCAATATAAGAAAACTCGAATATTTTATTATAGGTCTTAGCTTTCTGTTCAGATAGATTAAGCAGACTTGATCTAATTATTCCATAGAGGGTTGGTTTTTAGAAAGGAAGAGGTTTGAAATAATTAGATCAAGTCAGCTTAATCTATCTGGACAAAAGGCTTAGATCTATTATAAAATATTTAAGTTTTCTTATATTGCTATAATATTTTCGTATGTTATCAGTTATCACGTTCGAAGTACGTTCACCTTTCGTTACAGGGGTGGTTTTCTTATAGGCACTTGTGGGAAGTACACGATTTGAATTTTTAATTATTTAGAATATCTTAATAGTTTTTCAAGTACTTTTTTATTTTTTTCACATTTCGGGGATGATTTCACCACCTATGAGGGTTTCATTTTTATTAAAGAAAAGTTTTAAATAATTAAGACAAGTAAGAGTAATCTTCCTGTCAAAAGAGTACACTATTATAATATATTCGACAGTTTCTTATATCGCTATGATATATTCGGATTTTTTACGTTCGGGGGTAGTTAACTCCTTCGTCACAGGGATGGTTTTCTTATAGATACTGGTGGAAAGTACGCGATTTGAATTTCTAATAATTTTGAATACTTTAGTAGTTTTTCCTAGATTTTTGAAGTAATATTTGATTTTTTTATACTTAGGAGATGATTTATCCCCCTTAGCCAGTCATTATTATGAAAATAAATAATTTTCTATTTGTATTTGTAAGATTTTATTTTACGTAATCATATCAACCCCTAATTAGGGGTAATTTTCGATATTTTTCGAAAAACTAAAAAATATGCTTATTTGATTTGTTTTTGACAATAATTTGACATATGCAGAATATATTTAGGATTTTTTTAAGGTTTCTGACAAAAATGAGAAAATAGGCTAACTTTGCGGTCACTCTTTTCGTTGTAATTGATTATAGGGAAAGATCATGAACACTTATTTTATTTCTATCCCTAACTTTAATAAAATATTTATATAAACGGCTCATATTAAAATATATTAATTAAAAAAATTAGAAAATGTTTTTAATAGTTGAAACTAAATTTTTGTTTTGATTATACCTGACCAGAATTTAAATTGGGTCATTCCTGCCCTGAATTCTAAACAAAAAAAAAACACTGAATCGGGCTGATGGTTGTAATTATAACATGGGATGAAACAAGAAACGCTTTTGAATTGTTGACTAGGCAAGCAAAATTTGCGTTGTGGACGACGTTTCTGCGTGTGCAGAAAATTTCAGGCACAACACTATCGTTTTTCAGCAACGTTGCCGAGTCTAATGTGACATGAAGTAGTAACTTTAATCTATGCTTACAATTTTATGTTATCCGGTGTATAAAAATTCATTCAACAGAAGTGTTTCTGATCAGAAATTTTTTTAAAACACAATGTTAATAAATATTTTATAAATTACTGGCTTTAGAAAAGCGTATTTAAAAAACAAACATTTACCAATTATTTTTAAATGCCCATATCACTAGCGTAGGTAAGGGGGGGGGTAGAGGGGGTAATTACCCCCTTCCCCAGGAATTTTAAAAATATTTTAGGTTTTGCAAATTAATATCTACAATAGGCTATAAAAGAAATTAAAAATTAAAAGGATTTGAAAAAACCAAAATTATTTATCTCTTTATATTATTTGCTTAAAACTGCTTATTTCTTCTTCCAATCATATTTTAACACTGCCATAACTAGCTTTTTGATATAATCGCGTCTTGTTTTGCCAAACGCTGTTAAAAGGTTTGGCAGCAACTTAGATCGGCAAAACATACGCTTTAATAGAGGTATTAACAATTGATAAGTTTGAAAAAAAAATGTTTTTTTTTTGTTGATTCAATAGTTTTGAATACACTTATATGTACCAGGCAACAGTATGGCTATTCAACACATGTAGCCAAAACCGAGTTTTAAAATTAAATCCTTTATTGTTATGTGAACATAATGTATAAGATTTTAATGTACTTTTTTTCTGCTAAAGTAAATACTAATAATTTCTTATGACTCCTAGGATAAAAAAACAACGAAAAATCCGTCCATAGTCCCAAACTTTATAACTTTTTAATTACATATATATTTTAATTACACACCCACGGTCGTTAGTACTTAGGCATTAGCCTTCGTGGACTGTCCCAAGATAATATATATATATATATATATATATATATATATATATATATATATATATATATATATATATATATATATATATATATATATATATATATATATATATATATATATATATATATATATATATATATATATATATATATATATATATATATATATATATATATATATATATATATATATATATATATATATATATATATATATATAATCGTTGGCTGATGCGTTTTGTTTATAATAAGTCACCCGCCACCTCTTGAAAATATATTAAAGCCACAAAGTCTTTGTTTTGTCTTAATTCTATCCAAGACTTCGTTAAGCTAAAACTGTTTTTAACCATGTAGTTTTAAGTTAGTTAATAAAATTTTTACCTGTGAAGTGAATAAAATGTTACAATTATATCTGGAATAACCTTTTTGGGTAAGTCGATGAAAAATTTAAAACATTTTTATACAAATTGTACATTGTTAACATATGAACATCAAAGCTTAGTTGTATAATTGATTTAGATAGAAAAATCATTGATAAAGGCTGAAATCAGCCGAAACGTCTGAAATAAAACTTTTTTAACATGGAACTAAAATAGTTTTGATTTGTTGTTGAAGCAAAAATCCCAAGAAAAAAGAAAAAATATATATATATATATATATATATATATATATATATATATATATATATATATATATATATATATATATATATATATATATATATATATATATATATATATATATATATATATATATATATATATATATATATGTTTATATTTCCAAGACTTTCTTGACTTCCTTAAAATATTATTTGTAATTATGAACTATCCTGAAAAAGGGTTAAAATCTGGAAGTTTTAACGTTTTTTTTTCACTGTATCTTATTTTGGGGTTGGAAATTAAAAATTTTAGAAATAGAATGTAAAGGCTTTACTTGATTAGAAACTTTTTTATTTAGTGCATTTTGTTTGTAAATTGTCCCATTTTCGAGTAAAAAAAAAAGACATGTCGACATTAACGATCTAAAACAATACAATAGAAAGACCATTAAAGATTGCGTACGAAGATTTTCTAAAATAATACAAGTTCAGAGAAAAATATTTCATTATATCCTTATATTAAAAAGTCCTCGTTGGTTACAGGCCAGAAGAAACTTTATACAATGGGAATGGGACTGCTTCGCTCCTGGTCCCGGGGTGTAGTGACTGAGCCTGCTTTGCTGAAACACGAAAAAGAAAAATCCCCAAAAATCCAAATACTTATTTACGTTTAGGTGGCAAGTCGGCCACTTTTTTTAAAATAAAAATAAAATATAAAAACTTATCTGAAAATTAAATAATAATTAAAATTATAATTGTTAGAATTTTGATAAAAATTATAGATACATATTCTAAGATGGCTTTTTTTGACGTTATGTCATACATTACATTAAATTATTGTAACTGGTATATTTATTGTTTTTAAAAACAAAAAGGGTCGTTGTGTTAATTGATTTTAAGTTTTGGTTATAATACTACTTTAAGTTTTGGTTATATATCCCTGTTTATTTTTAGTTTTAATCCTAATATTATCTTATTTTTGTAGAAAATATTTTGAAATTACCAAAATAAAGTGTTAATTGATTTTAAAAAAAACTCCTCACACCGAAGAAATAATCAAATCCACTATAAAAGTTTATTATTATTAATATATCACACAATTCTTACAATGTTATTAATTTTAGATTAAGGTAAGTAATGCAGCAAGCTAAAACATTTTTTTAAATATTTTTGTTTTTTTTTTAATAAAGAACACCACAATTTTATTTCGACAGTTAGTTATAGATTAGAAACGGTATGCCTACATGTTTCATAATTAGTTATTTAAGAGAATTAAATAATAATCTTTGCAAGATCCCATAAAAATACTTTTTGACAATTGTGTGAATTTTGGGTGTGTGGTTTTTTACAAATATTTACATAACTTTTTAAAAAATATTTTTTTTATTTTTAATTATTATTTTATAAAGAAACAACATGTCATGTTTTGGTTAAGTAAAATAATACAAATTAATATTTTAAGGTGCAGCTATCTTGTTTCATTTCGAATTTATTCTCGTCATTTCCTTGTATATTTGGTCCAACGTTGCCAAATGGCATCCTATTATATTCAGAAATCATGACTCTTAAAAAGTATTTCTGTGCACTAATAAAATAAAGTTCTGCAATTATAAAAATCGGTATAGTTCTTACGTCTCAGAAGTTACCTAAAGCCGCGTTTACGCCAAAGTCTTCTACTAAGATTTCCAGAAGTTGTTACAGCAACTATTTTAGTCTTCTACTTGTTGGGAGACAAATATTTAACTAAATTTTGGTTTTCCGCGGAGTGTCGGTAAAGATCAAAGAAAGTTGAAAACTGAAAGTGGAAGATTTGTTGCTGCGCGATTTGCGCATGCAACTTGTAGAAAACTAGTGGAGATCTGGAGAACTACTGCCCAAACCTTTCGCGCCAATTCTTTGGCAACAAGTATTCCACTTGTTACTCTTAATTTGAGAAGAGCAACTTTTAGTTGACAACTTTTAGTTTTCTACAAATGATCTTTTGTCAAAGTTGTCAACTTTGGTGTAAACACGCCTTAAGGAATATAACGACAAATAACACTAGGTTATTTATTTATTTTTAAGAATTAAGTAGTAAAAACATAAATAATTCCCTTTATAATTCCAATATATCTCTTAAATTAAAGTGGGACGGCTTCTAAACAGAACATATATTTAGAATAATATATTATTTGCTGTCCTGGTACTTTTTAAGGATCCACATAAGGATTTGTTGTAAAGGTCTACTTTCTATGATAAAGGTGAGTTAATTTAAATTATTTTGTGGTTTAGCGATTATATTTTAGAGTCCGACCAAAACTGGTTTTCCGGCCGAAACCGAAACAGAATCTTCGACCGTGGCTTCAGTTTCGGCCGAAACTCACGTGTTCAAGTGTAAAATTCCTTAAAATACTGAAATTTGGTGCATTTTACCCATAATTCTGCATTAATTAGGACATAAAATGGAAACACAGTATATTCATTTTGTTGTAATCATTTATTTTAGTTTTATCTTTTAGGTACCTCTTATATAAAAACAATATTTACTAAAATTACGTGCACGACAACTTCCGAAATCAGTTTCGGTTTCGGCAAAAGTTTCGGCCAATTTTGGCCGAAACCTAAACTGCCGCCGAAACTTGACTTTTGGCCGACACTCGGCCGAAACCGAAACCGAACTTTCGGTCGGACACCATTATATTTACATTTAACTCTTACAAAATTAAAGGCAAGCATGTATGTCGCTTGATTGTGTATCCAGTGCTGAGAAAAAAAAACATTATTTTAAGGTTTATGTGAGTGCTAAGTTTAATGGAAAAAAATGCAAACCAGTGGGTGAGGAATAAGTATTCCTCAAGATACACTTAGTGTTTTCCATGATAAATTGCCAAGCAGTTTAGTGATAAGTTAATAAATTATGAGCAATTTGTTTTTTAACGTCATTAGATTCTCGGTGTTTTTGAAATAGTATCCCAAAACATAAGGAACAATAATTATATGTTTATACCTATACACAACGTAATACACCTTTCCTTGACAGTTTTGTTAAGTAATCAAAAGGTTGCGCTAGCCAAATCCAAATTTCTAGAAAATATTTTGCCTATTAAGTAGGATGTCAAGATGTTCAGATTAGATTATGTAAGATATTTAAAATTATGTGGTTCATTAAAAAGCTATGATATATTAATAATTATTAAATCACAGTTATATATAATTATTTTGGTGTATTTTATTAGAGCTGCTTCCATATCTGAGCACGAATAGGGTCAGCAAAAACAAATGAATACCGAAGTGAACCACCATTTTACCTAGGTATATTTGGACGTGCTCAGTTTATGTGTTCTGGACACACTTTTACAATGCTTCATAAACCATATTCAAAGAAAAGAAAAAAAACAAATAGAGATAACATAACCACTAACTTAGTTTTTTTCGCGAGAATCCCGGCGTTAAACACAAAAATAATTCTTAGTTTTGGAGACAGTTAGTAATTAGTTTTCTGGTTTTTGTATGTAAATTTATTTTTAAAATTTTATGCTAAATTATTAAACTAGAAAAAGAAAATTTTGTAAGTCTGGCAACGCTCTGCTGGTCTTTCAATCCTCCGATAACGCTGCATCGCGTGGTTTGGGTTACTCCATTGTTGCCACCTGACTACCAGCATCGTAAACAAGCTTCGTTGCCAGATTTCAGCTCCAAAGTAGTACTTACACAGCACAATAAGTGGTACCTAGGTACTAGCATGTTGTGTATATTGTTATTATATATTTTGTTTTTCTACCGTACTAAATTTTAGAAGCACATAAGTACATTGCAGGTTAAAATTAGGGAGGTAAAATATAATAAATTTCGGTTTAACAAAAATTGTATCCACGCACATAGGCCCTTGTATGAATCTTTTACCAGGGCACAGAGGGCTTAAAGTTTTTGATTTTTTTTTTAATTTTAATATACTTATCATAATTTGCTTTTGTTGTAAGTGTTGTTTGCTAGTATTTGAAGATATTTATTTTAATATTAACCCATCATTTTTTACTTGCCTTTATAATATATCCACAAGTTTAAATGAAAAAACAAGTTAGGAAAGAAAGACTTGTAGTAAAAAAGGTCAAAAAGAGGTAACGTTAAGAAATTTCCTATTTTAGGATAGCTTTGCATTTAAAAGTTTGGAAGTCTTAAACCTTTCTACTTCCACAATAAATTAGAAACTTAATATTATCATTAGTAAAGTCCGATTTAAAGTTGAAAAGGCCACCAGCGTCATCAGCATGCGCTGTTCTCTCTCACTTTAAAATTCTTCTCGTTCTCGTCGCTCTGTGCCAAATTTAACACGTATGGATGGAGCGTGGAGAGAGAAAGGCTTAATCGCGGACTCTTGCTATGACGTTCCTGTCCTTTTCTCCTTTAAATGGGACTCTATATAATTTTGTCCAATGTTCTAAAACATTATTAAAAAAAAAGCGCATTGATTTTTACTGTTTTAAGTTTTTATTCAATAGAGTAAATGCGTAGAATTTCGCATAAGTCGGCATTTAATTATTTCCATCTTAAAATCGTGAATAAATTAAAGCTTCTATAATGTTTGATTTTATACGGATAAGTATTTTGACTGTTTAAGATTAAGTAAGTCACAGTGGCTGATTAAACTTCCTCTTTGGTCCGCTATAAATTTTTAAGATCTACGATGTACATTATTCAGTAACAAAAAGCCCCAAGAGGCTATACTATGTCAAAGATGCTTATAGGTACAGTTTTGGGATTGGAATCTGAATTTTTCGTCGACCTCCGATAGAAACCTATTTTTGTTGTAAAAAACATTGTTCGTTATGATTCAAGGACGAAAAATGCAACTTTTTTAAAATTGTAACATTTTTGCTCAAAAACATTTTTTGACCGCAGGTCGTTATTAACTATTTATTTTTGATTGAAATTAGGAGGTCGATAAAAAAAATTAATTGAACAGCGAAAAATTGACTTCTATGCTTTGTCCGTTAGCTGGCTGCGGCTAAATCGCGGTTGGGATACTGTATATAACAAAAAAGCTCGTTTTAACACTTCTTGTTAAGCATGTCACCAAAGAAAACATTTTTTTGGTTTTGCTTTGAGTTTAGGGTCAGTTTTAATTTTTTTAATTTTTTGAACCACCGGTGTAACTAAAGTTTACAATTTTATTATTACTGATCTAACAATTTTCACAATATACCACATCCTGATACATGTTTATTAAAAACAAACACGGTTATTAGTGGAGAAATGGAAACAAAAACAATATAAATCTAAAAATTATGTCTAAATAAAATATCCTGGACAGTCAGACTGTGAGTAGTACCATGAAAAGCAAAGAAATAAATTTGTACACTGTAAACCGATCTCGGGTTTCTCCTTACAATTTATGTTTCGCTCACCCAGACTAACAGTTTAGGCGGATGAATACGTTCAGTTATATTAATAACTTGGACGACTGTAAACACTTGTGGATGTTTTAAGTAAATGCGGAAAGCAGTTTTGATTCTTCTTGCCAATGGTTGTACTTTGTTTTTATTAAATTGGCCCGTTTAGTCATCGTCATCTGTATTGGTAAAAATACATTTTATTAAGATGTCAGTAACGAATGTTACAAGATATAAAATATGGGTAAAAAACACGGTATAACATTTGTTAATAAATAAAACAGGCGTTATAAAACCAAATCATAGAGAATAACATTAATATGTGCTTTTATGGCAACAATATTGATTAATTTTTTAAAATAACGGTATTATAACTAGTTTGTGATAATACTTAATGCTAACATCAATATTACTCTTTAATATATGTACCAATATAAGTAAGTTTTCCAAAACGTTTTTGAAAAAAGACAACAAGCCCAAATATTTACGTCGGGAGATTAACGACAACGATTATTGTTCTCTTTGAAAAAGTAGGGAAGACGTTGAATTAGGAATTACGAAGATGTTCCAAAAATTGCTTAGTATTTTCATTGAAATTAGGCGTTGTGGATTTTTACCAAAAACACTAATTTTTAACATAATAACGGAAAAATATGTTTTTTAGTTTATCTGATTTATATAAGACTCTTATTTTTCTGGAGAATATAAATCACCTTGCTTACCAACTTTAAAGTCGACTTACAAATTAAAACCACTTATCTTATGGAAACGAATGGAGTATGGAAAATTTTAAGAGCTACTTTATAGGAACACTTCAGAAATAATGGGTTTTCTCTGTATCTCATACAACCATCTTTAACTTAATTATTGGAAGCAAATTAATATACAAGTAAAAAGTATAGAGAATGTGATAACAAACTGTTAAAAAATTATACAAAGTGTAAACTGCCAATAGTACCTTGGTTTTATAAATCCCAAACTAAAGCTATGTTTTATCTAGTACATGTCAAACGTAAGAAATTAAATACAAATTTTAGGAGAAAAATTATATCCTATTTATTTTATTTTAATATAAATTTTCATTAAGTAAAAACAGTCACAATCCAAAAAGTATTTTCATATTATAATGATTTAAAAACGTATTACAAGAATAAAGAGCTCTCGAAAAAGTTAATTATTTCTTTGAAATATAAATTTTAGTATAAAACTAATAGGTATAAATACATTCTTATAAAGATTGACTTTTATACACACAATAAATCCATACTTTTTTTACTTTCCTGACTATGAGGACAATATCGATCACTTTTTAAGTTTTTTTCCACACGTCGTTATAACTCCAAAACAAATTGAAATGTATCAAATCTGGTAAACGTGTAATACTTAAGGTGAATAAGCCATCATTAAGCCGCGCTTACACCAAAGTCTTCCACTAAGTTTTCCACAAGTTGCGGCAATTTGTTGCTTTTTCTACAAAATACAGTAACTTTTTCTGTCTTCCACTTGTGGAGAGAAAAATCTTCCACTAAATTTTGGTTTTCCCCGGAGTATCGCCGCGTTTACACCAAAGTCTTCAACTAAGATTTCTACAAGTTGCTGCAATTTGAGCTTCTTATACAAAATACAGCAACTTTTTCTGTCTTTCACTTGTAGAGAGACAAATCTTCCACTTAATTTTAGTTTCCCGCGGAGTGTCGGTAAAGATCAAAGAAAGTTGACAACTAAAAGTAGAAGATTTTTTCTGCGCGCTTTGTGCAAGCAACTTGTAGAAAACTAGTGGAGAACCTGGAGAACTACTACCTAACCTTTCGCGCCAATTCTTTGGCAACAAGTTTTTCACTTGTTTCTTTAAATTTAAGAAGAGCAACTTTTAGTTTAAAAAAAAAAAATTTCTCTTGCTGCTCTAATTTGAAAAGTGCAACTTTAAGTTGACAACTTTTAGTTTTCTACAAACTTTTGTCAACTTTTAGCTGTCAACTTTGGTATAAACGTGCCTTTAAGATCAAAAAAAGTTGACCACTAAAAGTGGAAGATTTGTTGTTGCATGCTTTGCACAAGCATCTTGTAGAAAACTATTGGAGAACTGGAAAACTGCTGCCTAAACCTTTCGCGCTAATTCTTTGGCAACAAGATTTTCACTTGTTTCTCTAAATGTGAGAAGAGCAACTTTTAGTTTTCTCCAAAAAATTTTCCACTTGTTGCTCTAATTTAAGAAAACAACTTTTGGTTTTCTACAAACAATTTTTTGTCAACTTTTAATTGTCAACTTTGGTGTAAACGCGCCTTTAGTTTTTAAGGTGGTGATGGTCAGATTGATACGGGTTGTATTAAAGGGTTTAGAGGATTGTCAAATTACAGGTTTTTGTGATAAAAATTTGAATAATTATATTTTTTCCGCATAATTTTACTTAGGGGTGAATTGTTTATTAGCTAGGCAAGTTTTGGGACAAAAATCCATTTTTTAGTACATTAATGACAATATTTCTATTAAAATAGTACTCATACAACTCATACATACTGCATAGCAATAAGAAAGCCAAGAAACCAATGGCACAACAAATACAAGGTATGATACACTAGCATTTCAAAATGGGTTCGGTTTGCATATGACGTCATCGAGAGAGTTGAGTTAATTAAATTTAAATGAAATTTGTTAGAAAAATACTTGTTAGGTAGCAAAAAACCGTATTTAGATTTAAAGGAGGTATTATTAAATAACATAAAATATTATTCATTTGAAATATATACTTTCACACATAATCAAGGCATAAATTAAAACTAACCATTTAATTAAAGATTGATCATTCGTAGAGTGAGTCGAAACTCAATGTAATAATTTCTTTTTTACCATTTTGTTGGACCACATGTAAATTTAATTTAAGGTTAATTTTATGTAGATTAGCTTTTTTAAAAAGATGGTGAGTTAAGTATTTAATAACATTAAAGGACGACGGCTTAATTTTACTTAGGTGGATCTTTTCTGTAGTTTACCAAGATTTACCGTACCTGTGTTACAGTAGGGTATGCAATTCTAAAGGTCAAAAGTAATAAAAACTAATATTTAAAATAATTAATTTATGCTTCTTCAGAAGTGCAGAAGTAAAAATAAAAATAAGTAATAATACAGACAACGCCAAAACAGTTCAAAACACATATAAATGCACCAGGCCAATTTTTAAATTAAGAAACTTCAAAATGAACATCAAATTTATTACCCGGCATCAAAACTTCTTTCCAACGCACACACTTGTGGCTCTGATGTTTGGGTTTTATTTCAGTGAACCTCCAGTGGAACAAAATCTCAAAATTGTGGCTTTTTGAAAAAATCGAGTTGGCTTGTGTCAGCTGATTTACAATAATGTTTGTTAACAGTAAACGGTTTATATTTTATTTTATTGTGATTTAAAAATTACTTTTATTTAGGTATTTTTTAAAAACTATATTAATTATTTATGTTTTATCTTATTATAAAAGTTTAATACACATCAAAAGAAACTGAGATGAGTTAAAAAATTTTTGAAAATAATTTACACTAAAAAACTTTTTTAGTTAGCTTCTTTAACGGCAATGCTGGTTTTTGTTTAATGCAATTCTGCTTCAGGTATTTTTAATTAAAAAATAACTATAAAAAGTAATTAATTAGAAGAAAACAAAAATATTTTCTGTGCAGGATAACTATTAAAATGTAATAATTTTTTCTTCGTCATATTGAACCACTTGGGTCCAGGTCCCAGGGTATAGGTGCAAGGTTACCATTTAGGGATATAAAAAAATAAATAAATATGTAGTAATTGAAATTAAAATTATTTTAATTAACCACTGCATTTTTTTTTAATTATAGTTATTTTTAAATTTTCTTTAAAATATGGAACAAGATCTTTTGGATTTTTAAAGTGACGGCCATTACACCTGCATATTTACATGGGTGCCTGGTAGTGCGCCAGGACAAGTTCCGCCCTGACGCAGGTAGTGTGTATATTACACGAAATATTTTAGCATATTTTACCTCCTATCATAACTTTCTTATCGTTTTACATAACGGAATGAGATTGGTAATATAAATTTACATAATTCTAATTACCTGTAAAAAAAATGACAATGGTATGTCATATATTCAATTTTTAAAATCGCCCATTTTACTACTAGCTGACTGAGTCATACACTCATTTGTTCATTGACTCATTAAAATTATGGGGCACTTCCCGGGGGAGTAGAAACTTGTATTTTGGTATGTTAGTAGGTTTTAGGACACTAGTAAAGGAAAAATTCTAAAAACTGCACATTTTTTATCGGAAAGCTTCGAAGCAGGGGCGGTAATATCGTATATTAAGGGGGTATTTTTTTTGCAATCTGATTGAAACTGAGTTTCTGAAGTCATAAATGTCCTAGAACTTAAAATGTAGACAGAATTTAACCATATTTGTTAAATTTAGAAAAAAGATCGTGCCAAAAACACTTAATATCAAATAAGGGCAATTTTTTTATCCAAAAATATCGGCCTCCTAAAGTACTTAGATCTAAAATTAGACCAAGTTCATTTTTGACATGGCAAGTTTTTACCGATCTGTTTCTACTAATAAAAAAAACTGTATGTATTGATATAAATAGACCTTTAATTAATAAAGACAGATTAGTAAGAAAGAACTTCAACTCACTACTTTAAGTGGTCGGTATTTTTGGATATGAATTTGGCCCTTATTTTACCCAAGTGTTTTTGGTATGATTTATATTAAATCTTATAAAGATTACTTGCATAATTTTATGTAAAAATTTTTGGTAAAACTTTCTTTTCTTATAATGTTAGAAGCGTTTTAGTTATTTTTTTTTAATATTATTTAATGCATGTTCACAATTTTTTAACTTCTGAACATGCTTTTGATGTGTTTTCTGCTCTTTTATTTTTTTTTAATTCCATTTATAAAAAAAAATATTAAATTCGCCAGAGACTTATATTATATTATTTTATTTCTATTTTTTTATTATTGTTTTATGTTTCAAAAACAGAACAGGTCTTCTACCTATTGGTTTAATTTTTTTTAATACACTAGAAATATAGTAAAAGTAATGGGCTAATAATTTAAACTAGTAATAAGACAATTAAATATTTTGCATTTTTTTATGCAGTAAATATTTATGGTTAGAGGGATAGTTGGGATACCTATTTAATTTGCGACATCCGTTTTAATGAGTTTAAGTACTGGTAACTTATTAATTTCTGGTTGATTTTTTATAATATACTGTGCTTTTAATGTAATCCATTAATTTCCAAAGATTCTAAAAGTAAGATTTTTATCTTTATTGGCCAAATGTAGGATTTCACATTATCACTGAGGCTGTGGTCATGTTTTATTAAATGTAAATCATAAGTATACTAGAATTAAAAATACCCACTAAATTTTAAACAATTAGCTAGAGTTTATAACTCATCAATAAATTCTTTTTAGTAAATATTTATACAGATATTAAAGAGTTAATTAAAATTCCAAAAATCCTTTTGATCGTGGCTAGTTACTACCTAGAAAATCATACACCATTTTAATGTACATGCCATAATTTTAATTTAAATTACCAGTCCAAAGAAGCCAGAGTGAAACATAATACGTCAAATGTTTTGTTATAAGTGAAATATTCAAATCACAAATATTTTATTAACTTAAGTAAAAGGAAATTATTCCAATAAGCGTACAAAATTGTGTACATTTGTTATTTCTATTATTATTATTAATATTATTGTTTTTAATTATCTTATAAACCTGCTTTTACCACAAGATTTGTTTTTATAATCCAATGTTTTTGTTTTTTTTTTTAAAACATGACCTTTATTTATGTAGCAGTAGGCAATCAAAAATTTCTCCCTAAAAGGAGCCCCAACACTCGAGGGTTAAGGACATTTGTCATTTTTTTCTTCGCGGTTGTGACCCATAGTGAGGCACAACCGCGAGGCTTAAGTCTAAAATCTACCTTATACAAAACAATCACTATACTCCTCATGCTGTTGGAATACCCGTTGCTGTTCATTAAATATTAGTTTTTTTTATAAGCAACTAAGAATTTTAAACCACTGTGCAAAGGCAAATAAATGATAAATGATTTATCTTTAGGAAAGATCTTTTTTATCAGGGTGACTATTAGACGATCTTTTCTAAAGCCATGTGGAATAAGTAAAATAGAAAACCAGATTTTGGGATAAATAATAAATTAACAGGGTTTGAGAAATCTGTCACCATTTATAGATTGTTAAATTTTAGTTTGGGTTTTTATTTTATGGTTAGAACTGTCATTTTTTGGGTTCCAATTAGTTTTTAAATTACCTATATAGGTATTTATCGTATCGTACAAAAAAATTTAAATAGCTCTTATCTAAAACTTTAATTACAATGATAGCCAACATCTGCATTTAGGCTATATTTTCATGAATTCTAATATTCTTAATGATATATTCCCAACACAGAAATACAAATATTCGATTATATACCTACTAGAGGTACCCTGCCGCTCGGCAGTGCGAACAAGCGCGCGAGAGAGAAAAAAATTGGACAAATACCTTTCTCTCTCGCTCCAATGTGCTGATTGGTCGGTGGCAGGAGTATATACCCCTAAAATAGGAAAAGTCGTGTTTCCATTTTTTTTATGTGTGTATCTGTGTCCGTCTGCGGTCAATTTTTTGTCTCGCAAAACAAGTTAATGACAAATTTCAAATTAAACCAAATTTAGCATAAAAATTAAGTAATTTCTACATAATGTATCAAATAGTGTGTGCTCATAACGTTTCACAATCTGAAAAAAAATCACATAAAAAAACCGATAACTCAATTAAACCGGTTTTGGCATAATTATTGATATAATTGAATATAATTAATAATTCTAGATTGTGTAAGTCATGGGCGTACAATAATGGAATTTTTTGACGGTTTAAATGTAACAAACAATATTAAAAGAACTACTTAACCAAACTGATCTGCAAACTGTCATTTTTGGCAAATGTCATCTTACAAAATACAATTTCTAATAAGTGTTGTTTTTGACAGATTCTATTTAAACAGGGGTCATTAAAGATTGTTTTGGCACTTTCTTTTCTTGAAAAGTCATTCCTGAAAAATATTGCATTTGATAGACGCCATTTTTGAAGGTATCATTTTAACAGATGTTCGCTTTGAGATATATCATTTTTAGAATTGTCAGCTTTGACCAATTTTACTATATAAGTTCATTGTCATTGTCATTTTTGACAAATTTAGTCCTGCTGGTTGTAATGTTTAACAAAGGTCGTTGAGTTATATAACATAGGCCCACAAAAAAATAGGATTTTCTGGCATAATTTTTTTTCGCCAAACACTAATCTAAAGTCAAAATTCGGGGTCAAACAGCAAAAAATGGAGGAAAGGCGTAATTTCAGATATTAACGTTTTTTTTTTTAAATTTAAAACGTCAATATCTTAAAAACTATAAAAGAAACACGAAAATTTAAATTTTTACAAGACCTTTAATTAAAATTATATTACTTTTTTGTCTAAATACAGTATTTTTCGAATTTTTAGGATTTTTTAAGGTAGGTACCTCTAGAAAAATGTTGAAAATTATTTTTTTTTAATTCTTTGATTTTTTTCTGCAAATTTTGAGTGATTTGGGATTAAAATGAATAAAATAAATAATTTATTAAAAAAAAAACAAAAATCACATTTATAAAAAAACATATTTGTTTTCCTTTTTTGGATTGAAATTTTTGTCAAAATTATTTTTTTATACCTCCTTTATTATTAATCTTATTAAAAATGCTTGTATAACTTATTAAATGGGCAATTTGTAAAGCTCTCTTTTTTGTTCTATGGATTTTTTTTTATATAGTCGTAGTCCAAACTTTCCGTGGTAGCAAGTTCCTGTGGGTAAATAAACCGTGTCGGTTTTTTCGGTTTTTCTTGATTTTTTGTTGTTTGATTCCCAACTTAACTATAACCGCCCTACATAGTTTTATTAGTTTTTGGATAATAAAGAAAAAGAAAAACTGCAAAAATGGTAGTTTTAGCTGACTTATCTATTAAGTGTGGGGTATCATTAAAAAGGAAATTTAATTTGCAGTCGACTGGTAAGAGAATATATAGGGCGTTTCATAAAAAATTGGTAATAACTCAAGAAGCTTAACTGACGTACGCCACTGGAACCTACGTAAAAATCTACAAAATATTGCCACTCAAGTTTTCTCTATCTCTAATAATACCGGCATACTGGACAGGAATTTAAAAACGGCTCTTATCTCCTATATGAATCGAGTTAACCTTGAAATTTTAACACATCTACATAAAAAACATTATCTCCCATGTATGACATAATAACCAGCCTTAAAGGGTTTTGATGTAAATAATAGATGAGTAAATAAAATTATTTAATGAGCCTGTGGAATGGCGGTATGTGCGCTAATTCCTAAGAAAGTTTAAAGTTACACCGCGTTTTCTCTTTAGAAGTGACATAAGTCCAAAAATTTTTAAGTTTATTGCTTTATTGAGCTGAAACTTCAAAAAGCCATACTAATCAGAACGAACCGAATTTAAAATGCTTTAATAGTTTACATGAAAATAAGAAGTCAAGTAAGTAAGTAAGTAAAGTAATTTAAACTACAATTTAAAAAAATATATTTTCCTTTGGCTCCACAGTTAACTTTCTTTTGTAAAGTAACTTTTAAATATTATTTTTTCAAACACATGGGTAAATAAAGCATACAGTATAGTAATACGATGTTTAAATTATTATACAAAATTTTAACTGGCGTCACAAAAGTCCTAATTTTCAATGATGTTATCTTTTTGACAGTCGTCATTCTTACAGCTGTTTTCCAAAGAGGTTACCGTGTTAGGTTATTTATCATTGTAATAAAATACCAAAAATTATTGTTTGGTATTAAAAATATTAACCTCACTTATTAAAAAAAGGTTTTAATGCTGCTACTAATAATATGTCACAAAATAAAACTGTTATCTTTATCATTGGTAACCAGCTTCAAGCGTTTTAATAAACTCTTATAAAAGTTGACCACAGAACAACAAATTAATTTAATATACGTAAATGTATATCAACATGGTTCCAGTCCACTTACTTTTTCCAAAATTCACTTACTCAAAAGCATACGTCATATTTTTTATATATTTTATTCTTTTAAATAAAACTATTATTTGGCTTTTCTCCATTTATATATATATATATATATATATATATATATATATATATATATATATATATATATATATATATATATATATATATATATATATATATATATATATATATATATATATATATATATATATATATATATATATATATATATATATATATATATATACTTTTCTTTTATCTTGAGACAGTCCACGAAGGCTGATGCCTAAGTACTAAGGTACCGTGGGTGTCTTCAGTGTGGTGAGAGGGAGTTTGTTCACACGGGACTTAAATTTTTGGAGATTGGGAGGAGAAGGAAAAACCTCTGCGGGCAGCAGGTTCTACAGTCTTGACACTCTAGGGATAAAGGAACGAAGAAAGCGGGGCCTCTCTAACTGAACTGTAAAAGGATGCATAAAAGTTGCACTACGTGTTGCTCTGTTGGGAGCTGCCAGAGAAGGAATTATACTGGCCAATTCCTCTGAGCAAAAGCCGTGAAAATACCTATAGAAGAGCCACAGATCCCCTACAGCTCGACGATGGGCAAGAAGGAGAAGTCTTTCTGTGAGCGTTGGATCATTAATAAGACGAACGGCTCTTTTTTGAATGGAGTCCAGAATGCTAAGTGTTGTAGGGGACGCCATTCCCCAGACATGAGAACAATATTCTAAAAAGGGTCTGATTTGGGATACATACAGAGTGTACAGATTGGAAGAAGAGAAATATTTTCTGGCTCGGAAGAGAAATCCAATCTTTTTTGAAGCTGCCGAAGCTATGGATGAAATGTGTTTGTGCCAGTTGAGATTATTCTCAAAAGTAACGCCGACTAGATTAAACGACTCTTTGTTCTGCAGAACTGGGCCGCTCATATGTAAGGGATGAGCTTTCGCAGACTTTTTTCGCGACAGCGAACATGATTGTGTTTTCGAGGCATTAAACTGAACAAGATTTTTGGCGCCCCAATCCAAGATAAGTTTGAGGTCTTGTGACAGAGATATCTGCATTGACCTGTGCTTGTTTTCAAAATCAGGATTACACGGTGGCTTAAGAAATTGAATACTAGAGTGGAGGGTACTATCGTCAGCAAAACTATGAATGGGATTGATTGTGGAAGAGAGAAGATCGTTAATGTGTAGAAAAAACAGCGTGGGTGCCAGCACTGAGCCCTGGGGCACCCCAGCATTGATTTGGTAGAAGCTGGAGGAATGACCATCCACACATATATATATATATATATATATATATATATATATATATATATATATATATATATATATATATATATATATATATATATATATATATATATATATATATATATATATATATATATATATATATATATATATATATATATATATATATATATATATATATATATATATATATATATATATATATATAATAATAAAGCGAAAAACGTATCTTATTTTGGCAGTTTTAATGTAAAGGGCAAACCCCTGCAGGCAGCAGGTTTCCTAATCTAAACACTGAAAAAAGTAATGTGAGGTATTATAATAACTAGAAAAGAGCGACAGATCCGTTACAGCACGTCGGTGGGCAAGAGAAGAAGAGTGGGATCATTAATAAGACGAGCGGCTCTTCTCTAAATGAAATCAAGAACGCTTCGAGTGGTGTGAGACGCCATTCTCCAGGTATTGAAACAGTATTCAAAATAAGGTCTAATTTGGCATGCAGACACAGAGTATAGAGATTAGAAGGGGAAAATACAAGGTTAAATGACTGTTCTGCATAACTTGGTCGCTAATAACTAATGAATGGGCATATATTATTTATTAATTATTTATTTAACGTTTTTTGGATGAAATAACTTAACTCATTACACCAGTTTTTTTTTGTAAATGTTTAAATTGACGTCACAGAATTATGAACATCATGCGACTTCCGATAGCCTATAACCCCAATAAGTATCTATTTTGTTATAAAGATGTTTACCCTTTTTTCTCTGTATTATTATCAGAACTTAATGATAATATATTTTTCTTGTACAATATTTATAATTAATGGTTATATTTAGAATATTTTATAATACTTAGACTTTACGACAGCAGCTGATAAGTAAATACTTTTATTTTAAATGATCCTATAACCTATTGATTATTTAGATAAATCCCTTTCTTAGTATTATATTGTTATTATAGATACATAGATACATTAAATAAGGATTAAATAATACATATATATATATATATATATATATATATATATATATATATATATATATATATATATATATATATATATATATATATATATATATATATATATATATATATATATATATATATATATATATATATATATATATATATATATATATATATATATATATATATATATATATATATATATATATATATATATATATATATATATACATTAAATAAGGGTTTATTCCTGCCTTTTCATTTTTTTTTTAATTTTACTATAATCTAAAAATTTTCATTTATTTTAATGATATAAGTATTAGATATATACATATTATGTCGCACCCACTTGGCGTATTTGTCCATTTCGTGAACTGGATGTCCAGTTCACGAAATGGATGTGTAATTTTTTCACTTAGAGAAGCGAGACTGTATTACACCATCTGGACATAAAAATCATCCAGTTCCTATATTTTGGCATTTGTCCACTTAGTGAAACAACTCCATTCAAGGAAAAGCCGTTCGTCTTATTAATGATCCAACGCTCACAGGCTTCCTCTTCTTGCCCACCGTCGAGCTGTGGGGGATCTGTCGCTCTTCTATAGGTATTTTCACGGGTTCTGCTCAGAGGAATTGGCCAGTATAATTCCTTCTCTGGCGGCACCCAACAGAGCAACACGTAGTGCAACTTTTATGCATCCTTTTACAGTTCAATTAGAGAAAATAGATAAATGCCAAATATACAATACAGGAACTGGATGATTTTTGTGTCCAGATGCTGTAATATCGTCTCGTTTCACCAAGTAGAAAAATGGTATATCCATTTCATAAACTGGACATTCAGTTCATGAATGTCCAGTCCATGTGAAGTGCGACACATATATATATATATATATATATATATATATATATATATATATATATATATATATATATATATATATATATATATATATATATATATATATATATATATATATATATATATATATATATATATATATATATATATATATATATATATATATATATATATATATATATATATATATATATATATATATATATATATATATATATATATATATATATATATATATATATATATATATATATATATATATATATATATATATATATATATATATATATATATATATATATATTCCCCCAAGAGGCTGCGCTGCTGGTCATAAATCTAGACGGCTTGCAGAAAAAAAAACAAGCAAATAAAAAAATTACATTTTAAACGAATGACTGAAGTAATAAAAGTAAGTATTAAAAAAAATAGTGCCTAATATTCGTGAGAACCTAAGACAGGTATTAAAAAATCAGAGGTTCATAAGGCTAGAAAAAAAGAATTGATTAGAAAACATATTAGAGAAGTAAAAAGGATCTAAAAGAGATAAAAAAGACGAGAACTGAATAAAAGGAAAATTATTTTAAAAGATCGTGAAAACTACAACTTCAGATAGCTCGCACAAGTATGTTTTAATTTGAGGACTCCCACAAATTTAACACCAATAAATATCTGGAAAAACTAATAATAAATACAAGAATGTACGTAAGATAACATTTAAATAAAGACAAAATATTACTTCTTCAATAACAAGATAAGTATTTCTTGTTAATAGGCTAGATTTTGTACGATCGATGGTTAGCGCGTACCGTACGCGCTGATCTTACGCCCTATTCGTCGGTCGTAACCAGGCGTTGAATGCTTAGCTGACGGCACACTTGGACTGGATTTAAAGGTCGACAGACGGTCAGTGCTTACATCGGTTGATCGTAGCTATATCAATGAAAATATCTGATTAACTATAGTTAGATCAGTATAAAAATGCAATTTCGGTGCTCTTTAAAAAGAAAAACAAAACATAAAAAGCATTGCCTTTGCTTTTTGTATGGACTATTTTTACATATACGTGCGGGAAGCGGCACATTATAAAAAGCAAAAGCGGCCCACTTTAAATCAAACCTTTTTAGCTACTTTTTATGTTTTTTTTTTCTTTTCAAAGTGAACCGCATTTTTATTCTTATACTAATCCAACTATACAGTGCAGAACTGATTGCTTTGAGCGTATAGCAATTCTCTTTTGACCGATGGTTATCCATCAGTCAATAGCCATTGTTGCTAACCTCCGCCGACTGTGTTTATCAACGAAAATCAATGCGACAGAGGCCCAAATTGGTTTAAAATTAGTTTTAAACTTTATTCTTGTAATTTGTAAAACATATACTTTTTTTTTAAAGAAATTTTTAAATTGTAGTAATGAGATCATCCTAAATACTTATGAATAATTAACAACATAGAATGTAAGATATTTTTACGATAATAACGAAATAAATAGTTAATAAAATAACCACAATGCTATACATAAAATGTTCAGTTATTAGTTCCATTAACTATGATTGACTAACACTAAAATAACGACTGACTACAAGTAATAAACCTATTAAGCGCCACTTGTTTAGTAAATAAAATATCAAGCCAATTATCAATTATATTTTATAATTCCAAGAATAACCATTTCAGTGGGAAATTACTAAGGTACTTTTAGTTTTAATTAGTATTTGATTATATGTGTTTAGAAAATTCACCGTTCAATATTTATTCCCAACCATGCTGCGATCTACGGGGTAATAAACGAAAGTACTACATGCTTTTGAGTGGTGAAAAGATAAAAACAAAAATTGAATGGACGGTTTTTGGTTTAACTGAATGAATTTTATTTACAACAAATTAAAAAACAAATCATATTTTTTAATTTGATTTTTTATAATGAGGTATTTTTTTTCGGATTTCTTTATATATTAAAAAGGTTTATTTACCTACCTAAATTTTTAGCTTTATTATTTCAAAAAAAGAGGCAAAATTAAACAATGCATTATTTCCACAAAAAGTGTAAATTGTATTGCTTTATACGACGAGTTAACACAAAACATTTTTTTTAATTACTTACAATCTACCAAGCATATTAAGCAGAAAAGTAGGCAGCATAAAAAAAGATTTATGATAATGATTTAGATTTGTAGACCGGATATTTTTTAAAAACTGTTTAAAACTAGACGCCAATTAAACACTGTTTTTTTTATTTATATATTGTGCTTTTGAAAAAAAAATATATATACAAACTTAAATAATATAGTCTACAACTCGTGTATTGGGTACAAGTAACATTTTTTTTGTTTAAAGATATTTGTTATCTTTAAAAATAAATAATAAAGATTTATATAGGCGAATGCCCACTTCAAATAACAAAAACTTGTAAATTTGCAATGACAAGAGTTCAAAGAGTTTATTTATATTTGTATGACATACATGCTGGATATTAAAGGATCTCCGCATAATGCTTAAATATTGTAAAACTAAATAGCCATTGTTAGAATATGTGGATTAACGTACTTCAACGCGTATACTTCTAGATAAGGTCCTAAGAATACAACATGTACTTAGCGTATGTCCAAGCCTATAAGAGAACCGCATGAAACATTTTTTTATATTACTATGAACTATAGTCAAGTCAAAGACGCACTGCTGCCTTAGCTCAGCGGGTTCAAATAATTGCATTTTTTTGCCTCAAGGAAGTTTAAAGGTGTATGGAAGCCCAATGCTATGCCCCCTTCGATCAAAAAATGTCCAGCCCAGTATGAAAATAACTGTCAGAGTTGGCCCCGCCGATTTTGCGCAATAACGAAATTCCACGAAATAATTTAATGTGTTGCCTACTTACACACTGCTAAATCAGTGTGTAGTTAGAAATAACATTACCTTTTATGAGAGCCGTATTAGTCTCGATTGTTTTGCTTTGTGTGATTATATTTTGTGGTTGCATAATTTTTTTTACATTGATAAAAACCTTCTTATTTTAGTGATTAGTTTTTATTAAATTGTAACTATGATTTTGTGTTTATTGTTTGTTACTTATAATATCGTAACAAAATGACTAGAGGTTGTATGGTTTTGTCTTGCAAATCTAAAGGTAACATACCCGGCATTTTTTACTTTTGGTAAGTATTTCATATATTTAAATTAGGTGCTTCCTATGAGACGTAACGTTAGGTAACCGAATAAATAATAATATTTCAATTATGAATAATAAAAAATGAAAATTTCATAGGAAATAGCAGTGAGAAAAGTAAGGCAATCTTAACTATCTTTTAGATGATTTCCACAATGTTTGTGCATTTCTGTGGATTATTAAAAAGAAATAAGGTTTGCATTTAGGTACTTTTATTTCATTTAATAATTTAGACCAGGCAAATTTTAATATATACAGGTCCCTATAATTGAATAAAAGAAAGTAGAATTTTATGTTAAAGTTCCTTTTTGCTTTTTCTGTATTTGTTTAAAAAGGAATTAAATTTTTGATTTCTTAAACTTACATTATCAACTTTTTAAGCTCGACATACTGTAGACACATTATATTTAATGGTTACTGTTACAATGGATACCTTGGTACCAAAGGTTACCAAATATTTTTAACCACTGTTATTCTGACTCATGAATGTTTGTTATTATAGTGAAAAGTATATGCCTAAAAAGCAGTTATAAAAATTTTCACTTTTTAATGTACAACCACAATCTTAGGATTAGATTAAACTCATTTACACTATCTTGACCTTCTTTTATCACAAAATTGGTGATAAGTACTTGTAACTATCATACAATGTTTTAAATTTATTTTTAAAAAATTTTGTTTTTATTTATTTACAAAGATTTTTGGTAAAAATACAAAACTCCAAAAATATCGACCATTTAAATAGAAGGCTGTAAAGTGGCGCCATCTATTCTTTCCATATTATATCAGATGATATAAAATCCAATATTACACCATAATTTTAAATATTCTATGGTTGTATAGTTTAATAACCAACAATTTTGTGCAAAAAATAAAAAAAAACAGTGAATGCTTGAATTTGACATTTGATGATGTCAACTTTATAGATAGTAACAAGGAATTATGGAAGTCCGGCTCTGACCTACTATTCATTGCTCAAACTCCGCGGAGCCAATCCCCGATTCCCGCTGCCCTGCACGCCTGGACAATTTTGTTCTACAGTATTGGGCTTCCATACACCTTAAAACTTCCTTGTTTTACCTAAACAAAATCGTGAAAAATTGTTTTTTTTTTGAATATAACTCGAAAACCATTAATTTACGAAAAAAATGAATATTCAAAATTAATGGCCTAATGAAACTATGTCATTTTTGTATAAGAATTTTTTTGCAGCCCTTTTAGTTTTTGAGATATTAACGATTTAAATTTAAAACAAAAACACAAATATCTCAAAACCTAAAAAAGTTAATAAAAATGTATTAAACAAAAAATATCGTGTATACACATTTTTAATAAAATAAGTAATATAAGCAAAAAAGTGATTATGGCCATTAAAAATTTCGCTAATAAAATTTTTTTGGTACAAGTAAGTATACTAACTCCGATTCATCTAAAAATTGATTCAAAACTTTCTATTCATTAAATGACACAAAATAATACACATGTGCTTCGAAGCAATGGATGATAACGTGATGGCACGGATATTTTATTTAATTTTTTTTATTCAATAAATGTACCCATTCCGAACCACTTGAAGCTTTACCTTAATCAAAATTTAAACTTTATTTTATTGAAAAAAAAAATGCCTGCTCTATCTGGGTGTTATATACCTGGTAGGACGCTTAACATTTCTCGATCTTCTTTGCTACTATGTATACAGCTCATCGTTAAAATATTTTTATTATCGATTTTAATAATGATATAAAATATTTATCAAGACATTTACTCATTCAAAATGATATTGAAAAAATTTTAATAATATTTTTAACATCAAATATATATTTTTTTATAGTTAATTAATTTTTTTAGTTGAATTAATGTTTAAACTTTAATGTTATTATATTTTAAAGTAGTAAATAAATAGCTTAACACAATTATTTAAATAAGAAAGGCTTTAATCCTAGATGAAATGGATAGATTAATAAAAGAAATGTTTTAAAAGTTTCACGCTAAATAAAATAAATATAAAAAAATAAGATTTTAAAAATATGATTAAAATTTTCTCAAGATCATTTTGAACGGGTAACTGTCTTTAAAAATTATTAATTTTATTATTTAGATCAATAATAAAAATATTTAAACGATGAGCTATACACAAAGTAGCATAGAAGATCGAGAAATGTTCAGCGTCCTGCCAGGTATATAACACCCAGATAGAGGAGGCACTTAATTTTTTTTCAATAAAATAAAGTTTAAACTTTCTTTTAGTTAAATTTGCAAATAGATCGAAATGGGTACAGTTATTGGACCAAAAAACCACCACGTTATCCCCCATTGCCTCGAGGCACAGGTCTATTGTTTTTATTGAATTTAATATAACTCCAACCACTGAGCCTTTATTGTATGTCAATCGGTTGAACATAAAAAATTTAATAAAACATAAATATTAATAAATAGCTTAAACTTTACTTTTTGGATTTTTTTTAGAAAACAGAGGACTAGCAAAATCTAGGTTTTCTGCAACCTAATTTTTAATGAACAGTGAGGCCAATCTTGTTTGCGATATTAAAGACCGCAAATACTACAAACAGAAACAATTAAGTATTGTGGTTAATTTTAGACTCAATATTGTTCATCTCCTTTAGTGTTTTTTAAACAGGTGAAGCGCGCGCGGCCTCCCTGAGCCACGGCGCTTGAGACGATCGCCCAGAAGGCGGCACTGTCTTTATTACATTCTACCAAGTCTTGTCACAAATTACCACAAATACAGATGCGAAAGCGCGCTAATAAAAGTGATGCGATTTCGGTGACCTTGTAAATGTGGTAAAGATTTACCGCACCAATGCGAGTCTACGCTTTACTTTGATGTCCGGTTTAGATGTTCTGCGCCATTGCATTACGAAGTATAGGAAAATGGAGAAATAAAATAAGAATAAATAATAATGCTATAAAACTATATATTTATTCAATAAAAATCCATATTTTATCACAAATGGAACAGAATTTTTATTTTTCTATTTGTTTTATCTGCTTTCTTTGAACTACATAAATCTCGGTTAACAAATTGTATAGTGTAAAATATTTTTAGTCTTATAAATAATTTTATTATATACTCTAGGGGGAACTCGTCGCATGGGTGCATAAATTCTACAGTTTTCATTTTTCAAAAAACGTACGTGAAATTCCTTTCTTCGTGCAAAGTTCGTCAAATAACGTTAAAAATATATTTTCTAATTTATAAATAAAGTGGACAAACCTCTTATTTGGCGATTTTAAACTGCCATAGATATCACTTTCATTATTATACGCTTTAAACTGCAAAAAAAAATTGGTGTTGTCTACAATATCGGACTGTTTTGCAAATTGTAAACAAATACCATAATGATTATTTTATATCTTAGCCTAGTTTTGCGAGGAGTGTTGGAAGTTAAACTTGTTGGTGTTTGTGTCGAAGCAACCGGCGATAGCAGAGGAGATTTCACCCTGGAACTGATCGACGGAGTTTCAACTGTTAACTGTCTAAAAGTAAAAAAAATCCCTCTTTTAATGTACCCTGAAAGCTTATACAATATTTTATATCTGATTTTTGGCGAAATATTTTTTTATTTTTACCTCTTAATTCTTTTTCGGGGCGTTTTTTATCATGTGTATAGTCAAGGACGGTAGTTTATTTTGGAGGGCATCAAGCCGTATATCTAAAATTAATGGGAATTTTACAATTAGGAAAAAATATTGGTTAGTAAAGAAGCAAAATATGATTAGGTACTTACCTGATAATACAGTGATCTTTTTGGGGGACTCAACAAAAGAAGTATCTTCGTGAATTCTTTTTGATGGGCCGCAAAGCAGTGTTGGAACTGCATGATCATAAAGACGCTTTAAGCCAGCTGAAGTTTTATATACAAATTTACTTTCAAAGTGATTTTCGCACAATTTATAATTCGAGGGATTCTTTTGCAGAAGATCTTCTTTTCCAGCAGATTTGAGCCAAATTTCTGATCTGGAAGTAAACACAACAAAAAACATTTTGGGTCTATTGACAATAAACTCAAATGCGATTCAGCACTAGGAAACTTACTCTAGAAATATCGAAAATTTGATTTATATATTTTTCGAAAACATTTTATATTTTTAACTAAACCTCTGTATTCTGGTACTTATATTTTACTGTATTTGTACGAAAATTTAGCTCAGAAATTCAAACCGTTTGTAAGTAAAAAGGCTATGATAAACAGGCATCGACTTTATTTTATAAAATGTGACCCGTTTATCAAATTTGTAGAAGATGCCAATTTTTAATTATAAGAAACAGTATTATCAAATACATACCTTACTTCATCCTTTGGAAATCTAAATAGAGATGTTTTCCCACCACTTCTTTCAGAGCAGTGCAAATAAACGCATTTTCAAAATACACAAGTACAAACAATAATAATCACAAAATACTGAATGAACCGAAATAGTTTTCAATATGCCGATAGACTAAAGAACATAAAAGCGCGCACTTAACTCGAAAATTGTCAGGAAACACAAAACTTACTAAGAGCAGCCCTACACTGGACTGCGTACTAGACCGAGAGGTGGCCTGCATCCAGTCGCTTTTGTTACCTTTCGCATCTGTTATTTGTGGTAATTTGTGGTCTTGTATTAAGCCTAACTCTAGGTATAGTATTTTTCAAGATATAAGAAAATGACTAGACATATCGATTATCTCCGACTGCAATAAAAATCCTCGAAAGTGATCCGTTATGGCCATGCCAACAGAGGTGAGAATAGTTTAGGTCCGCACTTTACCCTATACATTTAGATAAAACCTGGGGCAAATAGGACTTCATGAATACCTATATATTATTCCACTCAGATAGAAATACGACCCTGTACGGTGGGGTGCGATAATTAGGTCAACCTACCCTAATAGTACCATAAAATGCTAATTTCGAGGGTTTTTACTGCACTCAGAAACAGTCGAGACTTTTAGACATTTTTTTATATCCTGAAAAATACTATACCGTGGATGCCGGGTTTGAGATGTTTCGGTCTTTTTTCCCAGTTACGTCAACGAGGCTCAAGTACCGAAACATAAGGACAAGGTTTTAGCATTTTTAGTATTTATTTTTATCTTTTTCTATTTTTAAATTCAAATCGCCAATTTCTCGTATGAGTAAAATTAATTTTGTTGTTTAAAAAATAAATATAAAAGCAAACCAATAAATAAAGTGTACCATTAAGAACTATTAATTTTATGTCGTACCTCTTTTGTTTCACATATAATTTTCTCAAGTATTTTTTAAAACTCTATAGCAAAAAAAAAACAAAAAATAAACACAATATATTTCAGATATTTTTTATATAAAGGGAAAGCCCCAAAAAATAGCCCTGTTCATTCTTCGTTGAATGACACTGTACCATGGTTGCTAAAACAATTTTTTATTATTTACTTAAACAATAGTTTAAAGTTTATACATTTTAATATACTTAGATTAAAAACAATTTATAATTAATAAATACTTTTAAGCCCCATTTGAATTTGGAATAATAAATAAACTAACAACAAATTATTACTAGTAATAGCATAGATCCAGTAATATTCTTTACGAATATATGATTGCTCTATTGTAATAGTTCAACAATTTAAATACGTGTGCAGTTTTATTTGCTGCAACAATATCAAATTATAATACTTCCATATAAAAATTTAATGCTACAACCAGACCACAATCATATCATAATACAAAGGAAGCGGAAACAAAAATATGAAATAATGTGAACATGAAACTCGTATGTTATAAAAATATACGAAACAATTTATTTAAAAGTGAAAGTTTCAGGTAATTATAGCTTAAAATTTTATAATCGTGGGCAATAAAAAAGTTTAACTTATATGTATCTGTTGTTTTAATAATCCCACGCAGTTATTGTAATATTTAGATTTTGTTAGTAGGTAGCTGTTTCTACGCAAGCTACGTCCCTTTTATAAAATGCACAATTCTTGTTTCTATTACACATGTTAAAAGTAAATGAGAGATCCATTTATTTTTAAAGTAATTCTTTAGGTTTATTACCACACAATATTTATTCTTTAATATTTGAATATTTGAAATAAAATATATGTTTATGCCCATTTTTTGAAAGTGTTTTCTTAGATAACAGAAACCTGCCAAAAGTCTTAATACCTGTCTTTTCTACGTGCGTCCCAGAAGGACCTCAGCCAGTGGCGTATGCTTGGGAAGGCCAGGGAGCCAGGCAAAAAAATAAACTCTTTTGGAAAATAATTTAAATTTTTACGTATATTACCTTAATTTAACAGTGGCACTCCCACTTTTTGTAGTAAATATGTGCCACTGACCTTAGCTGTTTCTTAGAAGATTGACCTAACGTTGTTTTGGTATGTTCTAGAGGTTTTTAGAACCATCCGTTTATTGTTGTTTTCGTCGACTCTTCTGGAAGTTCAAGGACTAACTCTGGGCCATCAAAAATTTTAGATGAAAGGGCATCGAATTTAGGCGAACTACCGAAAACTCTACGGTAAGGGCTGCTTTAACTAACCAGAACTAACCATGACTGACCAGAACTAAGGGCTTTTGAATTTGTCTAAATTCTCCGTGGGTAGAAGTTATTCTCAACATTTTAATAATTTTTAATATGGTATTTATTTGGTTGGTTATTTGGGTCGTCACAATGCTAATGGTCGTTGTACGAAACGAGAAGCATAAAATTTATTAAAAACTTTAGTGTACACAACTTAAAAATGCTTTCTTTTTAAATTTAAATGGCTTTGCAATAAAGTTTTCATTAACATGTGTTTATTTGGTTAAGTGTCCAAAGAGGAGAAATTTTTATATTTTTAGTAATATGTTGTAAGCGTACGTTAGTTCCCAATTAAAAAAAAGTGTTGCTATTTTACTTCCCATCAGAGTAATTAAAGGTGTTGCTTTTTAAACAATACTTAATATAAAAAGGCCATGAACCGTTTTAGCCTATTTGCACTAGTCACAAAAAGTCATCTTAAACATAGCATAATTGGTATTTATCCTAGAATAAGATATATCAGATACTGCAAAAATAAAGATTTAAATAATGCTCTTACTTAGATTACACATTTTACTTTTTTAAAATTTACTAGGTATTAAAAATAATTCAAATTTAATTGGTATGCACTTTCAATTATTTCGCCCGTTCTGTCTAAAAATCCCTAGAAAATTTTGTTGACATTTTAAAAAAATAAAAATGCAATTTTTTGATGATTACTAAAGAAACATAAAAATAAATTTATCCTATAAAATAGGAAGTGTTTTACCATAAAATCTTCCATTTTGCGTGTAACCAGTTTAAGGAAGGTGGAGTTTTAAAAAATGTTTGTGCAGAAGGTTTCTACAAAAAATTAGTATCAGATTCGTGATCAGCACTCCAAAGAGCCCCCATATACGAAATTTAAATGAAATCGGCGATGAACCCGATAAATAAAAAAATAGTAAGTAGTAGATATAATAAAGTCAGTACAAACCAAATTTACAATAAAAGGATCTATAAGGTACCAAAAAAAGTTTAACTAAAGCACGTGTGCCTAGACATTAAAATTATAAAATTTTGCAATGAATTAAAGAGACATAGAATTTCTAAAATTAGGGTCAGTTGGATTTATTTTCAGTAACATATCAAAATTTATCTGTAGAAATTAGATCACTGGTAATGTTAATCGATCAATTTTTAATTCCTAATAAAGCTTCAAAAATTTGTAATTATTATGAAAATTAAAAAGAAACATGTAATAATAAAAAACGTAATAATAGAAAAAGTCATGACGCAATAATTCGAATTCTTGGGATTAAGCTTAACTTACCCTCCTTTTCAAAATCTATGTTATGCCAATGGGCGCTCTTTATTTTTTAGGGGTGAAAAGTACCCTTTATTGCTAAAAACTATAAAACTATACACTAAAGCTTAATTTGAGTAAAATTTGACTTAAATAAGTTAAGAAAGTAGTATTTTATTTCTTTAAAACATTATTTAAAATATTTCAGCCTTAAAAATTAACCCTTATTATGATTAAAAAAAATTTGTTTACCCTGAAAAATTAATATATTATCACAGTGTTTTGCATAAAAAATTGGGATTAAGCCCAACTTACCCTCCTCTTCAAAATTTTCATTTTTTTATTTTTTAGGGGTAAAAACTACTTCTTATTGCATAGACCTTCAAAGCTTTTATATTAAAGCTTATGTCACATAAAATTAGGCTCATATAAATTCAAATATAAGTATTTAATTATCTGAAATATTATTTAATATTTTTCAACCCCTAAAGGCTAACCTTTATTATGATTTAATAAAAAAAATGGTTACCCTAGAAAAATTAACATATTGTCACGGAGTTGTAATTAAAAAATGTGACTGCTTAAAAGTATTCCTAATTTAATTCTGTAATTTTGGAATCCACAAAAATCTACTCCTTATAATCCCTGAATGCAAAAAATAGTACAAAACCGCAGATTTCTTAAAAAATGCAACGAATCGCTTTTAGAATGCACCAAAAAATTGGTATTTTAAGCATAACTCCATCAGTTTTTGTGATGACAAGTTCTTTAGAAACCATTTTGTTGGTTTTTTTAAGAGCTATAAGGTCCTATATATTAAAACTGTTTAAAACCCTTACTTTTTTAAAGGGGTGAGTTTAAAGGGCTGAAACTGAAACAAGTTAGTGCTCGTCTATACACACACGCTTTAAACGTTTATATCTCACCTAATTTCCATCTACAGTAAATTAAACAAACAGCAAAATATTTGTAATTTAAAAGCTACAAATCGATACCTTAGACATTTTTACGTATCTTCCTTAGTTTTCGAGTTATTTTCAAGAAAAGGTAATTTTTTATTAAAATTCTGAAATTTGATTTTTGTTTTCTTTTTTTCTTAAATTAAGCAATTAAAATTGGTTAAAATTTTAAAATGCATTTATTATTCATAAAAAAAGAGAATTAAAAAAAGGGCTACGACTCTTTTTAATTAGGAGGTTGTTTTCGAAGATTTTTGCAGTTAAAAAAATTTGATCTAACCTTATTTTAATTATAACTTACTCAACTTTTATGATACATACCTTTTTTTTAAAGAAAGGTCTTTACAAATGCTTCAAAAAAGTTATTATTGGTTTTCCTCGAAAAATACGTAGATTTTGCGTTACTTGCCTTTGAAACTCTGAAATTTTGTTTTTGATGAATAACAAACCTTTAACAAACCACAACTTGGTTTGTATTGATCTCACAGCAATTACAAAAAACCATTTTATTCGTTTTTTTTTTAAGCTACAATTTTGTTCTTTACAGTTATTTTTGATAAAATGCATACTTATCGAGTTATTTGCAAAAAAAAAAAACAATTAAAAAGGTTGATTTTATTGACGAAAAATTCCGACTTTCGATCGCGAATAACTCAAAAAGTATGCATTTTACAAAAAAAAGACATGGAACATTTTTTGCTTAGAAATCATTTTTCTACCAATTCCTGTGGTCAAAATAAACTGCTCAACAAAAAGATCGTACCATTTAGTTTTAAGACCATTTTCAAACTGCTGTAACTTTTTTTAAAATTAACTTTTTTGAATATCTAAAACGAAGTTTAAAACCGCGTTTCTTTTACTTTAAGCTGTATTGCATTTGATTTTAGTAAGATGAATATTATCATGATGTAATCGAGTGCTGCAAAAAACAAAAAATTCGAGTGTGTCCCAGTGGTAATTTTTTTGGTCGTTATAATATGGGTTGTTACCAAGGTCATATCAATATCTCTAGACGTTTATGCCGGTTTTTGAATTGAGGACCTCTGGCTTGCGATACACTTCTAAACGTCAAATTTTGATAATCAATTGTTTAAAAAGCTATAACTGGAAAATGGATTGACGGATTTCAACGACTGTTTCATATTTGGAAAGCTCATTTCATGTAGATTTTTTATGTCCTAAGCACTTTTCAATAGGTTATAATTTTATGAGTAAACGGGGCCAAAAAATACCAAAAACGTAGCTGATTAAGAAATCCTAAATATAGGGTAAATTATTGAACGCCAAAGGGACCATATGTGTGTGTTTTGTTTTAAAAATGGCAAAGTTGAAGTTTGTGTCAATATCTCAAAACGATTTCTACCGTTAATCGATTTATGCTGTTTAAGTGCCTGTAAACTTATTTAGCAAAAATGCGTCGTTATTATGGGATTAGGTCTGAATGGTAGGAATTTCAACAACGTCTTAAAGTTTTAAACATTTTTAAACATAAATTAGGGTATTTGGTGTTGTACACCATGATATACGGAGTGATCAACAAAGTGCTTTCAAATTTATTATGGTATCCATAATTACCGCAACATTAGGTACAGAACGACCTTGTCTGCGCAATATATTTTAGATTAAAATTGTTACGCTTGAAACTTTTTTTAGTTTATTTGGGTGTCCAAAAACTTACCGCACTATATTTTAGCTTAGTTTTGCCATTTTCAAAGAGTAAAATTACCTCTACAAAAAACAAAACATACGTGATACATTGAATTTATCTATAGCAGCGATACGGTTCTATAGCAACGATGGAATAATGTCATTGTCATAAAACAGTTTGTAAGCCAAACAAAACTTTTTGTCTTCTGAAGAGGTAATTTTACTCTTTAAAAGTGTTAAAACTAAGTGAAAATAAACTACGAAATATAGTTATAATTTTTTGAAAGCACTTTGTTGATCACTCCATAGATCATGGTGTACAACACCAAATATCTTAATTTATGTTTAAAAATGTTTAAAACTTTAAGACGTTGTTGGAATTCCTACCATTCAGACCTAATGCCATAATAACGACGCATTTTTGCTGAATAAGTTTACAGGCACTTTAACAGCATAAATCGATTAACGGTAGAAATCGTTTCGAGATATTGACACAAACTTCAACTTGACCATTTTTAAAACAAAACACACACATATGGTTTCTTTGGCGTTCAATAATTTACCCTATATTTAGGATGTCTAAATCAGCTACGTTTTTGCTATTTTTTCGCCCTGTATACTTATAAAATTATAACCTATCGAAAAGTTCTTAGGACATATAAAATCTACATGAAATGAGCTTTCCGATTATGAAACACTCGTTGAAATCCGTCAATCCATTTTCCAGTTATAGCTTTTTAAAGAATTGATTACCAAAATTTGACGTTTAGAAGTGTATTGCAACCCAGAAGTCCTCAATTCAAAAACTGGCATAAACATCTAGAGATATTGATATGACCTTGGTAACAACCCATATTATAAGGACCAAAAAAAATTAGCACTAAAATAGGACACAATCGAATTTTTTGTTCTTTTGCAGCACTCTATGATCACCCTGTAAATCATAATAATATTCATCTTACTAAAACTAAATGCAATACAGCTTAAAGTAGAAGAAACGCAGTTTTAAACTTTGTTATAGATATTTAAAAAAGTTAATTTTTAAAAAAGTTACAGCAGTTTGAAAATGGGTCTAAAAATTAAATGGTACGATCTTTTTGTTGAGCAGTTTATATTAAAAAATTGCACCCCCGAGATGGTTTGGCAACCACCCCCAAGGTAAAAGCGCCCTTCGGCATAATATAGATTTTGATCATGGACTATTTTCTACCTACTGTCAAAATGTCATTTTATTTTATGCATTTTGAAAAAATTGGTAGGCAAAATGGTTCGTTTTTTGGACTACTAGTAGATATTTAAGTGAGTCTCACAATTACTGACAGTGCCCAACGTTGTTCGTAAATATCTATCCGCAGAATTTTTTTTCATGCCATTAAGAATGTATGACCATCAAGTAAATAATACATGTTTATATATTTATATGCTGACCAAGTTTTTAATATTTACATAAAATGTACCAGAGACAATGTTATTTATTTGCCTTACACAAATAAAAAAAGAACAATTATATAAAAAACAAGTCTTGTTATTCTAAATCGCAAAACTAAACTGCGTCTTGGCTATTAGAGGACTTTCAAGAACCACTGCCGACACCGGCTAGTTTTTGGTCTTTTATTTGACCATGAATTTTAACTTTCATCCGTGTGTAGATGGGTAAAAAACAAGCAGCCCAAAAGTGGTTTCAAGGCCTCCTAAATTCTACCTCCTTTGCTTTTTTTGTTGACTTGTATAATCTTGGGTTACTTCGCCAAGCCCGTATTTTATACCCTTAAACCCTTGGGTGCCTAGTAAATCAGTAGCGCAGGTAAACTTATTTAGAATAATACAAAACCGAAATTTTAATGCACGTATTAGTCGAGGCAATGAAGCACTAAAAAAGGCCAAGATTCGGAATTTTTTGCACTAAGACGGATTGGGATGCGGTTGTTTGCATTTGTTTAAAAACATTTTTTTGTAAAAAATGTACCTACTTTGTGACTTATACAAACCGCAAATTGCATTGCTGCAGCCAAAAAAGCATTAAAAAAATGCATTGTTTTAAGACTGCTTTTGGAAGATTTAATAACTTTGTAAATATGAGTCAGAACTGGCCCAAATCGGGTTCTCGGGGGGTTTCGAGGTCGCTGATCACGATTATGATATTTAAATTGATCGACAGCCGACTTGGAGTTCAGGAACGCCGATGAACGTCATCTTCATATTTCAGTGCTGAGGTCAGAGACCTTATAATTCGGAAAAAAATAGCTCATAAATCTTATATGCAGTCCCGTTCTGAGGAACATTATCTTCAGTTCTCTGATTAACGTACTAAATGTAAAGAGTTAGTAAAACGTGATTATTCATTGTATTTAAAAGAGATGGAGTATAGTGTTTCTCAGAATCCACAAACCTTTTGGAGATTTGTGAATAAGCAAAGAAAGTCTTTTGTTCTTCCGGACTGCATGTATTTTAATGACAAAATGGTAGATAATGAACAATCCATAGTAGATTTGTTTGCAGATTTTTTTCAAACTGTTTACATTTCTGATGGTAACGTACAAGTGTGCCTGATAACATTATTGATAATAGGTGTGATGTTACTTTAAAAAATATAAATGTTTCTGATGTTTTTAAAAAGATTGTGGCTCTGTCTAAAAATAAAAATTGCGGTCCGGATGGAATTCCAGAATATGCACTGATCAATCTTGTATATAGTTTATGCGTTCCTTTATGTAATATTTTTAACAAGTCTCTGGCAGAGCGTGAGCTTCCAACTGTCTGGAAAGAGAGTTATGTTGTTCCAATTTATAAGACGGGGGATAGGGAGAATATTAGTAACTATAGAGGAGTTGCGAAACAATCAGCCATCCCAAAGCTTCTGGATTCATTAATTTACGATCAACTCGTTTTGTCCTGTAAATGCTGTATAGTCAAAGAACAACATGGATTCGCTAGGGACCGATCAACTACAACTAACTTGGTTGTGTATGAGAACGAAATTTTGAATGTATTGGAAGAGGGGCATCAGATGGATGCTATCTACATGGATTTCTCCAAAGCGTTCGATAGAGTGAGAGTGAGAGCAACTGGTTTTGATGAGGTGTCCTTAAGATGGATTCAGAGCATGCTTATTGGACGCACTCAAAGGGTTAAGATTGGAGGGTCTGTTTCCAAATCGATAACGGTTACATCTGGAGTCCCCCAGGGAGGACACTGTGCCCCACTTCTTTTTAACTTGTTTGTCGATGACATAGGTCAGTATTTAAAGTCCTGCCACTTCCTTTTGTTTGCAGATGATATGAAGCTTTATAGAGTGGTTAGGTCTGAGTATGATGGTTCTCTACTGCAGATGGACCTTGACAGTTTTGTTCAATGCTCTAGAATTAACTACCTATTACTAAACACCAGTAAATGTAATTACATTAGTTTTTACAGAAATCGAACGAGAATCAGTACTCATTATCATATTGGGGGGCAGGAACTGTCACTTCCGTCTAGTGTCAGGGATCTTGGGGTAATTCTTGATGATAAGTTTACTTTTTGGGATCATTATTCCTTGGTTGTTTCTAAGGCATTGATGTTGATGGGCTTTATTTTCAGAGTGGCCCGAGACTTGTCTTTGTCTTTCTTGAAAACTCTTTATTGCTCCCTAGTAAGATCCCGACTGGAGTATGCGTACAGAGTACAGAAAAAGTTTTTAAGGTTTTGTCAATTTTGATTTGCTCATGTACATAATGAATTATTTTTAAACACCTTAAGAGAAAGGAGAATAATTAATGATCTCTTGTTTGTCTATAAATTGTTAAATGGGTATATTGATTGTCCAGCATTGCTGGAGCAGATCTAAATAAAAGTACCTGATCGCTTGTTGAGAAGGAATGACATTTTTGAAGTTAAATTTCATACTACCAATTATGATAAATATGGTGCTATGACCAGAGACTTAAAATATTTAAATGACCATCCATCTCTGGACCCTTTTGGGGGCTCACTAAAGAGATTTAAGAAAATATATTTGGGCTGTTCTAATTTATTAAAGGTTTTAATTGTTAATATTGTTTATATTTTATTATTTTGTTAATTTATGTTTATGGAGATTGTTATAAGTAGGATTTATTGATTTATGCTCAGAATTTATCCATTTGTAAGTTTGCTGAATGTTAACTTTTTTTAATATTATATTTTTGTAAAAAAATCTGTATTTGTAATTCTTTAATGGGGTTTCCCGTTTATTGATAAATAAATAAATAAATCTCCGTGGGACTCTCCCAAAATTCTCGCGGGGAAGGAAAACAACTCGACGCCCGGGGGTTTTTTGGGTCGCTGAATTCAAATGTGGTATGGGCGAATACCCCCCGGACACCTGGTGCTACGGAATCTGGACGTGGACGTCATCCCCGAGATCGCCAAGAACAGCCCAAAAATCATTGTAAGGGCGTTTTTTGGGGCGCTTAATTCAAATTTTACGTCGAAAACGACCCCCTGAACACCTGGTGGACCGTCATTTTATTGCAAATTTTTATTTTAAATTTTTTTGTATTTATTTGTCAAAATAAAATTTAAGTTTATAAATTATCCTTATATTTGCCATATTTTTTTGCGTCTTCTTAGTTACGGTGCACCAGGTGTTCGGAGGGTCGTTTCTGCCGTTAAATTCGGATTCAGCGCCCCAAAAAACCCCACATAACGATTTTCGGTTCGTCTTTTTCGATTCTGTGAGGAAAACTCTCGGAGATAAGGTCCGCGTCCAGGTTCTGGTCCACCAGGTAATCAGGGGGTCGTTTTCAACCGACAAAATTCGGATTTAGTGCCCCAAAAAAATCCCATAACGATTTTCGGTTCGTCTTTTTCAATTGTGTAAGGAAAACCCTCGAAGATGAGGTCCGCGTCCAGGTTCCGGTGCACCAGGTGTCCGAAGAGGGTTCGCCGATGCCATATTTAAATTCAGCGATCCAAAAAACTCCCGAGCGTCGAGTTTCTTTCCTTTCCCGCGTGAATTTTGGAAGAGTCCCACGAAGATGACTTTTATCGGCATTCCTGAGTTCCAGGTCGGCTGTCGGTCAATTTAAAAATCATAATCGTGATCAGCAACCTCAAAAACCCCGAAAAACCAGATTTAGGCCAGTTCTGATTCATATTTACAAAGTTATTAAATCTTCTAAAAGCCGTTTAAAAAAAATGCATTTTTTGAAAGCATTTTTGGCGGCAGCAATGTAATTTATGGTTTGTATAAGTCACAAAGTAGGTACATTTTTTACAAAAAATTTTTGGAATCGAATGCAAAAAACCGCATTTCGATTCGTCTTAGTGCAAAAAATTCCAAGGTTGAGTGCTTCATTGCCTCGACTATATAGTGAAAACCACTGGGGAAAAAATGTGACACTGTGGCGACAATGAGAAGCATCATTTTAGATGAAAAGCCGCCCTGGTGCAATTGTTACTGGATTTCAGATTACCTTGACGTTTTGCAAAAATTTACTTTTACTTTCCGTAGTGGAGAAAATAAATGCAAATTGCAAATATTCAAAATGGCCTTTTTCAAATACATACATAATGTAAAATTTTGCGCTTAGTATTGTCAGCTTTTCAAAAACTCGTGCGGCACAATCTCTTATTCCTCGTACGGAACTAACTACTAAAAAGTCCCCATGGATTACGAGAACCTGCTGTACATTTACCAACAGTTTTCAAAATGCGTTTTAGTTCCACACCGGAAATTCTTACCCAATGGTTTTCGCTATAAGTTTGTTGTGCATAATAAGTAAACCATAATGCCATCTCATAAAGTAAGCAATTATGCACGTTTTAAAATATCTTACTATATTGTTAAGGTCTTTAAAATATTTATGAAACTTGGTTGTGGCTGTGTGCACGTAAGAATTTAGGAAATGAAGAGACTTTGTATTTCGTGCAAATGTTTATTAAAAAAATCCTAGCAGAGCGCTTTCGGTAAAACCATCATCAGTGCTATTCGTCGTCAAGCAGGAGCCGCAGCAAATTTGAGCCAACAAAACATTTAGAGGGCTTCAATAAAATATCATATTGTGTAATAATGTGATATTTTTGAAAGCCCTGGAAATGTTTTTCTGCTCAAATATGCTGCCTCTGCTATTTGACGACGAATAGCACTGATGATGGTTTTACCGAAAGCGCTCTGCTAGGGTTTTTTTAATAAAAATTTGCACGAAATACAAAGTCTCTTCATTTCCTTTAAAATATTTGTTTAGTTCATAGAATTGTAAGAAGTAAGAATTATTTAATTTTGGTTAATAATTGATTTAAATAAATTACCTTAGTCTTTCCTTATTCCGACAACCATTTTTGAAGGATCCTAAGGGCGCTAGTGTCATCTATTTTGCACTTTTCTTGCATCCTGTATAAAAAAAAATTCATTCAGGTAATTCCAAACTTTTCCACGTTACTATAAAAGGCGATAGAAACCCTTTAAAATTTTTTAGAGGTAAACCGCCTTTCGAGCTATTCACGTCATGACATTGACGACTAAATGGTTGGCATAGTTGCGTAGTACTCTTTTTACTATAGATACGTTTGCTAACTCTATTGGTAATAAAAAGGTGTAAAAAGAAGTTCCGTGTTTTTATACGAGATATTTCGGAACATTTGGTATCAGAAGCACTTAAATCCCATTGTTTTACTAACTTTTAAAAAATACTATATATAATAAGAAAAATATTTTATCTTGAAGTTTTTGTAGATTTTTGTAATACCCTGTAATACCCTGTATATATGTATAAAAGATACTAGTTTGTTTAACCCTATAAACACACTAAATACAATTTATATTTAAATAAAAGGGATATAACCATGTTTGCCAAAACACTTGTTATATCGCCCCATAATATTACACATTTCAACTCTAGAAGTTTTGGCCAGAATTTTTTAAAAACATCCTCTATATATTATAAGACTCACAATACGAGTAAAACTAAAATCCCCTTACTTTCGCTTAAAATTCCTGTATATAATGTAGCCCAAATTATTTATCCGGTCGTTCTGTCTAAAAATACCTAGGCAATTTTATTGACTTTTTTAAAAGTAAAAATACATTTTTTTAAGGTTTTTTTAAGTAATTACTAAAGAAACATAAAAATAAATTTATCCTACAAAACAATAAGTGTTTTACCATAAAATCTTTTATTTTGCGTGTAACCAGTTTAAGGAAGGCAGAATTTTAGGAAAGTTTGTGCGGGGGATTTTTACAAAAAATATTATCAGATTTGTAATCAGCACTCCAAAAAGCCCCTATATATTTAGTTATTATTATTATTATGTCCCAGATATTCTGAATGTCAATAGTAGGCATCTCTTCTTCTCTTCTTCTTCTTCCCTGGGAGCCGTCTTGATTCACTACCAGATCATCTTTATCCACATTATCTCATCTTTTGTACCAATTCTCCCATTGGTCTTGTTCCTTCTACAAGTCTGTATATCCCCGAGAATGGTTGGTTGATAAATTTCTGTGGGGTCATTTCCGGTTGCCCAAATAATGCCTGTCTTTTGTGATTCAACACTTTACATTCGCACAGTATATGGTAGGCTGTTTCTTCCTCCTCGTCGCACATTCTGCAACTTGGGTCCCCATTGTATGAGCCTATCTTGTGTAGGTGTCTTCTTAGGTTATCATGCCCTGTTAGCAACCCTACTGTTATACGTCTTTTTTTCCTACTTGGTCTGAGTAGTTCTTCCTTCGTCCTTTTGGATGGGCCCCTTTTAAAGCTTTTTCCATGTCTTATTCTACTAAGGTTTTCCTAGTATTCCTCGTGTTTGTTTCGGATCCATTTCCCGGTTTGCCCTCGTGCTATGGTTTTGGTCACTCCAAGGGCAGATTCTAGTCCAAAATATGGTGTGCATGATCCATGTCTCGCTAGCTCATCCGCTTTTTCGTTGCCTTCTATTCCCGAATGTCCTGGTACTCATAGGAGAGTAACCCTGTTGCGTTTTCCCAGGACTTCCAGTTCTTTTTGGCATTTCCATGTCATCCTGGACGTTACCTTGGGGTTTACTATGCCCCTAGTGACGCCAATAGTAAGTAGGCTTACTAAATATCTGGTGGTTTAGAATTATTGCCGCTTTCTTACCTTTTCTTTTCCTTTAGTGGGTTACTTTATGAAAAGATTCACTGTCGTTTTGACCATGCATGTTCGACAAGTTTTATTTGTGTTCTTTAACTCTAATTTCGGAGGGTGTTTTTGTTTCCCCAATGTAGATTTCACAGCTAATTTGGCAAACACAGTCCTTATTTAAAATATTGTTATCCAGTCTCGTCTTAAAGTGGTTTGGGATTTAAATGCTGTCTTAATATTATACTTATTCACTATTCTGCGCATCTTTTCTGAAGTTCCTTTATTAGACAGAATAGTTATGAAAACATACGTTGGAGGTAGGGTGAAATGAAAGAAAATTTAGATCATTTTATCAGATTAATGCCCAGACTTGTCAATGAATGTATATGAACTGGACTGTCTTCCAAGAATTATTAAACATAATTTTGTTAATGATTATCCAATTTAGTTAAACACATAATGATTTATTATTTATTGTCTACTATATAGGTTCTCTTAAAATTATAAAACTGTACTGTATATAAATAGATGATGATATTTCTTTGTCACTTAGCCTAACAAACAAATTGGTCCTAAGTAAAAACTAAACACATTAAAAAAAAAAGTTAATTTTAACTTCTACGTCAATGACTGATTCTCAGTAAAAAAACCGGTACAACTGACTAGGTGACTATCTTTACGGCGCCAATCAGACTGGTAAATATTACAGATCGTTTTTGGCAAAACAAGAAAAGGATGTTTGGCATTAATTGTTTAGGTACTGACCAAAAAATGATTGATTATCACCCTGTCAAATCTCATCAGATACATTTTTGCTGCAACAGGAAAAATAAAAGTTTTAAAGTACTTAATTCTTAATATAGTATAGGTATTTTAGTAATTATAAATAAGTCCGATAAAATGTAGTCTAGTCGAGAAGTGTGTTTCCTGCGAAAAATATGAGCGATAGCTCGTCCGACGCGGAATGCAAATCTGAGAAAGGCGTTTTGAGGATTTTTTCTGCGAATAAAAATTGCAATTGTTTTTAACAAAAAACGATGATGATAACTTAAAAACCATAAGAGATGGTGAAAATTCGAAAAAGACCCTTGAAAAGAAGGAATTTCCAAAAAAAATCCCGACTCCCATTATTTATAATTTTAATTAAACGCTAAAAATGAGCCTCCACCCATAGTCAAAACCGAGTACGTAACATTAAATATTTTTTTTTAGGTAATTAATATCAACTAAAAAAAATAAAAAAATATGGTGTAAAAAATTACTTTAAGCTAAATTTTCAACGGGAATGAATTCTTTGAAGTTTTCTGAATATAAAATATTTTTTAAAAATTTGTCAATTAATATTTAATACCTTAAAAAAAATATTTATTGTGAAGTACTCGGTTTTGACTGCGAGGCCAATTTTCAGCGTTAAATTAAAATTATAAATAATAGAGATAGATTTCCGGGAGTCGGAACTTTTTTTGGATATTTCTTCCTCTTCAAAAAACTGTTTTGGAATTTTCGCTATCTCTTATGGTTTTGAGTTATCCAAATGGCTTTTTCTTTCGTTTTTTGTTAATAACAATTGCAATTTTTATTGGCAGAAAAAATCCCCAAAACGTCTATCTCAGATTTGCATTCCGCGTCAAATGAGCTATCGCTCATATTTTACGAAGCCGTCTAACTATTTTTCGCGGGAAACACATTTCTCGACTAGATTACTGTAAAATTTATAAATTATAAATTGTATTTGTTGAAACGCTTTAGTCTATGTCAAGCATTTAGAGGAGAGACGAGGTTGAGCCGAATCTCACCTCTTATCAAGGGGGAGACGGGAGATCTCGGCAAATAAATTGCGAGAAAACGGGGTTAAATTTATTAAAACATGTTTCTCCATTAAAATGTAGCTAATCCTACACAAGCTCATACAATAAGCTAATCTTGCACAATCATATTTTCTCACTGGGATTTTAAACTACGTCCTGTGTAGTTTTGAATACTAGTCTTAAAAAAAAATAATGAAGCATATTAGGTTTTTTCTTTAAATAAATTCAACGCAAATAAACACAGATAAACCAATTAACACGAAAAATGCGCAATTTGAAAAATCTCACTTGAGATACAAGGGGGAGGAAGTCGAGCCAAATCTCACGATATCTCACCAAGGGGAGTGTGCAGTATATCAGTATATTTATTGGAATGTAAAAATATTAATATTGGCCTGCAAAAATAAAACATCTTTAGTCAGCAGTTCTTTTGCTTAAGGTTGATAATATGTAAAGGAATGGAATACGAATCACGATTCCTTTTTTAATAAAAATGGAATCTAATCCAGGGAATAGATTCCTATTTATTAGATTACGAATCTGGATTTGTTTTAATTTTTATACTTACAAATGGTAACTACGATACAAATGATACTACATAATCCAGTTAATAAATCAAGCACCAAGCCACAGCCACGAAATATAGTTTTAGCTTCACTTTAAAGTGCTGTAAGTTTTTGGCAAATTAGTTTTTGGTAAATATTCTTCAAATATTTCTGAGATCAACATAAAACCACCCTTTAATGGCACATTATTTTGAACTGTAATCCAAAACTTGCGATGCTAGATCTTCGTAAGATTTTTAAATGTGATTCTTGAGATAACCTTAAGCAGCTTATAAATGGGACATCTTATTATAATTTTACAGGAAGTTTGACAAGTATAGTCTGTCTCAAAGTATACCGTGTTAGCTCTTGCCTTCATTTATGAATTATACCTGCCGACAGCAATAAAACTGCGGATCGGTAGGTATTAAAGGACAGAACATTAGGGACGGACTTTAATAATATAAAGATTTATAATGTATTGTTTATTTAGGTAAGTATAATCTTAAAATTACATTAAGAAATTAAATATATGCAAAGTTTTAATAAATGTATAACTGCATTATCTATACATTTGTAATCTAAATCTAATTCTGTTTCAATATCAGAGTCATCATTGAGATTAATTACAATAAGAATTATGTTGTTTTGGATAGAAATGTAAGAGTCCTCAATTTTTATAATGTGCTGTAGTGAATTTTTCCAGCTCTCAACTGGTATGTTAGTAATTACATTTTTTATCAAATTTATAACACTGGGACTTAAAGTAGGTGTAACATTTTCTGCTCGGATCTTTGATTTTACTTGGTTCCACAAATGCTCTATGGGGTTAAACATACAGTGATACGGAGGAAGCCGTAAGACAGTATGCCCAGCCTGTTCAGCCAAATTATCACATACATATTGTTTTTTAATTGCATATGAATTTAAGACTTCCAAAAGATGCGTTTTTTTTGTAACTGAATTCAAAATAAATATTATTTTCTAACAAATATTCCTGGATTTTAGTTTTTGAACTTGATGAAGCTGGTGCTTTTTGTAGCAGACGGCTGTGGTAGCTTGCGTTATCCATGACAATAACACTGTTGTTTGGAATATTTTTTAAAAGATAATTTAAAAACCAGTTTTCAAAAAGTTCTGCACTTGTATTCTCATGATAATCCAATATTCTGTGCAGACAACAGCAAGTAGTTTGGGACAAATCCGTCTTCTGAACCAGCGTGTATTATGGTAATGCGTTTTCCTTTATTTGAAGGTGCTTTCGTCTGACAGTTTTGACCGGAATCAACCCATTCTTTGGATACTGTGTCGTGTGTATCGAACCATGTTTCATCAAGGTAAATTATGGATCTGTTTTCTAACCTATATCTTTTAATTTCTTGAAGGTAACTAAATCTCCAAGTGCGTAATCTGTGCGATTCCATTACTACTTGTCTCTTGTCTATTTTGCGGTATTTAAATCCCATTTTACAAACAACTCTCTGGAGGGTGGCACGGCTAATATTTATATTGGTTTCGTCTTCGTCTAGCTTCTTTTTCAGTTAATCCAAGGTAGGAATAACTCCGCTTTCATAAAGACAATATATTTCCTTCTTATTAGGTACTGATCACTATTGTCTATACGGTGAGATTGAAAATAACTACGTTTTTTTCTTTTGTTCAATTCTTCACTAATAATAATATCCCTTTTCGATGATATTGGAGTTTTTGTAAGTAGACAGGTTTCTTTTAAAGCTTCTTGTTTAATAAGGCCTCTACTGATTAAAGTTTAATACACATTTTTCACAACCTGTTTTGCATCTAATGACAAATGATTTCGACGCGACATAGTTATATTCTCGTAAAAGAACTTTTTCGAAACGCACAGTAAAAACGGTTGTTCAACACTGGCACTAAAATATTAGCCAAAATATTTATATGCCTAATGGTTAATACTCAAGAAATACCTGGCCCACCCCTGCCTTTATGAACAAATGGGTTTACCCAATAAAAATAGGTAATAAAATCGTTAAAGGTTTATTGGGGTATGGTCCGTCAAAAGCCATAACTATATACTTTGAGACAGACTATATCAGAGCTGGGATTCTGTAAAAATATAAGGAAAGAGAATGTCAAAATAGAGATCACATGTCCTCGTTGCTTTTAAGGATAACTTATAAGTTTGTCACTCTTTCGAAAGAAATAGAGAAAAGGAATGTCAAAAAATTTGCTTACAGAATCGGGCCCCAGTATTCCTCCTGTAAAAAATGTATGCTATAATTTTTGTTTAGTAATTGATTGACATCATTATGATGATTCTTTTATCATATACATACATTCTCCTACATTTATTGTTACTGTTTTTATAAGTAATTTGTTTCAACGGTAACCTTTTTGGTTTAGAGCGTTTTCTTTAATTTGATTTGGTTATTAAAAAAAGTAATTATGTAAAGTTGTGGGCATGTCCAAATTATAGCGCTTTATTGTGTGACGCTTATTTGTTGCCGAAGTCGTATCATGACTGTGTTGAAAATCTTATTAAATTTTACGGTAGTTTTTGAGCATTTTTGCGTATTTAAAAAATAGTTATTAAAAATTAGCATCTTTTGCTTTCTATATAGAGGGCCGTGTGTTTTTTTACTACTAGCAATATACTAAAAAATAATAAACGTTGATTTAATTTTAAGAATTTTTTATTTTAAATAAACAACTTTCCCATGTAATACTATTTGCTCTAATAAATCATAAATATCTATTACTTTATTTGTCACCCTGTGTGTAATGCATACAAAATTGTGTACACTTTTTTTGTACTCCCTAACCTTGAAATGCTCCTTAAGATCTATTGTACCCCGGCATTTTTTGAAAATTACGCCAATCAGTAACAGATTGAACCACAACCTTGAACATTTGAGTAGTTTTAAGTCGAAAATTAAGCTAAGGTCACACATAGCAACTTTTGCTGCAGTTCATCATTAGAAACAGCGCAGCATAAAACTAGCATAGAAGGGGTTGCGGGTTGTGTGCATGTTGTGAACTAAGTAGAGGAAGAAAAAAGTGCGTATTTTCGTGCAAAACTGCCCACGAAAATATGCACTTTTTTCTCCCTCTACTTAAAAGTAGCATGTCTAAATTATCCCGCAACCACAAAAGTAGCTTGTATGTTGCATATGGTCATAAGACCAATGATCACGTATGGCTCTGTCGCTTGGTTGCGCAAAGGACAGCAGCGGCTGGCCCAGGCAAAGCTATCTAGTCTACAGAGACAAGTCTGCCTAGTCTAGTCATCACGGGCGCGCTGCGCACGACTCCAACGGCGGCTATGAAAGCTCTCCTAGGACTGCCTCCTCTACACATCTACTTGGAGAGAGAGGCAAGGTGGGCAACCTATAGACTTTATTAAGCGGTCAGTAATAAGCCGCAGGCGTGTCACATAGAGAGCACCAGTCTTCTCAGGAGTGTCCTGACCTGTGATAGACTGGAAATACCCTCAGACATAATACCCACATACAACATCCAACTACAACCGGCCCTACAGTGTAGTATAACCACAAAGGAAGGACTTGAGTAGAAACACAACCGACTTGTTGCGGGCTAACATCTGTTGGTATACCGACCAAAACCAAAGACGGTGTTGGAGCTGGAATGTATGAAGAGAAGCCGAGATGTGTGCTAGAACGCTGGTTGATCGGCACCACATACTTAAGACAGTTAAAATATTCTCCCACAGTTAAGCAGCTCTTGAATTCGGTCAGTGCAATTCCAAAATTATCTGGAACTACAAATTGGGTTAAAACAAAAAGGTTACCCTACTATGGATATCTGGATATAGCGGCCTAGAAGGTAATGCATCTGCAGACCTTACCACAGGGCCGGGACCGGTCATCGGTATATCTTATAGAATGGCCAAGCAGTACAGTTTGGGCACAGATAGAAAATCTTCGGTACTGGATTGGACTCCCAGGTCTAAGACACTCGAAGGCCTTTATAGATGGTGTAAGACACTCGAAGGCCTTTATAGATGGCCTACCGAACCAACCATGTTTTGAAAAGGATATTATTTTTGAATATAATCTCTCTAAACTTTAATATAATCGTTTTAGTGATATTCTTAATAATAAATTTCATCCTTAAAGTGAGAATCCAGAAAACTGCCAAAATACGCTATTATTTCTTCTTTGTTTAATAGGGTAAGTTTATCAAGCATGCCTTTTTTCGGATATGAGAATAACCAGAGAAAGCTAAATTTGGCAAATAGGGTGAATGATGCAACAATTAAAACTTTTATGTAAATTTAATTATCTTCTTAAAATATTATCCCTACACGTGTCTATAAATCGTTGAAATAAATACTAGTGATTAATACTCATATAAAAATATTTAAATAGTTTCGGTATTACTAGATTAGATGGGCCCAAACCAAGGGTAATAAACTTAGCAAAGAGTGCTCGATCCCATTTAAGCCCATATACTTTAATTTAAATGCCAATTCGGTATTTGTGACGTAATCCGTTTGCCTGTTTGCCGTTTTTTTTTTTTAAATGTTATACATTACAGTTCTAATAGTAAGTGCATGCATTTAATTATCTTCTTAAAATATTGTCCCTACACGTGTCTATAAATCGTTGAAATAAATACTAGTGATTAATACTCATATAAAAATATTTAAATAGTTTCGGTATTACTAGATTAGATGGGCCCAAACCAAGGGTAATAAACTTAGCAAAGAGTGCTCGATCCCATTTAAGCCCATATACTTTAATTTAAATGTCAATTCGGTATTTGTGACGTAATCCGTTTGCCTGTTTGCCGTTTTTTTTTAAATGTTATACATTACAGTTCTAATAGTAAGTGCATATCCAAAATAGTTTTTTAAAGTTGAATATTTAAGAAAAATTAATAAAATAAATCTACCTTCTAGGCAAAATGGGCAAACGGGTGACGTCGAAACATAACCTGTATCTGCGGACAAATAGTAAAAATCGAGCACTCTTTGTTAAGTTTACCACCCTTGGGCCCAAACTATGTTCTCACTATTTTGTTTGGTTTATCAATATGCGTAAATAATATTTGACTTTTAAATCTGCTTGCGACAACCCAATGTATCCTTTTCGTAACGGAAGTCAAATATTTTTTTTCGGGTGGAAGATTGCTACCACTAAAACCAGAACATGCCTCCTTGCTGTTTATAAGAAATTAAATTAAATTATTAGTAAGCCTTTTATTTCTACCTACTACGGCACATGACAAAGGAATAGTTAACCCCAATGATTTAATTCACAGAAATTAAACAAAAAAATCTTTTATAGCGGATGCATAACGCCTTTTTATGCTATATTTTTTAAATACTACATATAGGTAAATATTTTAAAGTTTTTTTAGCGATACTATTTTTTAAAACGTTTTCGTAATTTTTATTCTTACCCAAATAGTTTTTTTATAGCCTTGTTGCAAAGTCTTTGATATTTAAATTAAATAAAGACAGTATTGTGGTATAAATAACTAAGTGGCAACATTTCTTTATTAAGCCTGTAAAATAATTTGTGTAAAATAGTTTGCTATTGCTATAGCCCATTTTTTACCATGACTACTTGATTTTTGTGTTAACAAATTTTATGTCTACATTATCTTAGTCATTAATAAATTATAAAATATATTAATCAATTAGCCTGTAGTCGGTCTATATTCACACAGATATCGCATTCATGCCTAAATAAACAGTTTCTTTTCTTCGTTCCTTTTATCTTCGCATTTCTTCTTAGAACTACACTGTAACCAAAACATACCGTCAAATTAAATTTAATCTTAAAGAGCTTTCTTATCGTCTGAAATGGTTCTAGCTAAAATAAAATAAACAGATGTAAAATGCAAATTGAACGAAATTTCATGCTTATTTGCGGTATATTTTATTTCTTCAATTTAGGCTATTCAGTGTTTCCTAAGACCTTGAAAAGCTCATTTTATGCCAGCTGTTGGTTTTTTTTTTAATTTTGTTTACTAGAACGGTGATAAAAGCATGATGTCAGCGAGATTTTTTGTTGTTAATGAAAAACTTGGTCATTCTTAAAGGCGCTTAACAGATTTGGCTCAAAAAATTATATGATTCAAATTTATCTAGTTGTACAGTATTTATATATATATATATATATATATATATATATATATATATATATATATATATATATATATATATATATATATATATATATATATATATATATATATATATATATATATATATATATATATATATATATATATATATATATATATATATATATATATATATGTATAGGTGTTAAGCTGTCACCTCAGTGTCGTAAATATGACGGACTAACCTCACCTATAACCCAGCGGTTTTCCAAAATAAATTAAATGTATATATCATAAGGGGAGCCCATTGATTGCGTTTTTTTTAAAGAGGGAAAAAAATTTAAAATTTTAATTTATATATATATCGCAGGTAAAGTTAAATGCGAAGTTACCTCAGCGTTATATATAAGCTGTTAGATATAGCTAGCACTTACACACCTCAGGCAATGTTGCCACATATTTCGAGGTGGCAAAGATATATGTAGATATATTACAAACACAATGTTTGTATATTTCAGAAGTTTAAGGCAAGTTAAAAAAAATAAAAAAATTTTAGACTTATGAAGAAACATTTTTATTTTTAGGTTTAGTACGTTAACCTGACAACTAGCATTTCTTTAAATTTTTTTATTTCTATTTTTATTAAATTTTAGATTTTTTATTTTATAACCAAAATGCTTCTTTTATTCCGTTCATTTATAAGACTTTTATTTCTGGAAATAAAGGGTGCACCTTATTTTTAATTTGAGTAGCAAAAGCTTCTGTCAACATTTTAATTTAGAAACTACAAAAAACTCTTTTATTAGTCAATAATATTTTTATGAGTTTTTCGGGGTAATACCACGAGTGCTTAAAAATTACCGATAATCTTTATAAAAGCTTGTTATTTATAATTCCACGAGTTAGAAGAAGGATTTTAATTTTTAATTTTTATGCAACATAATTAAAACTATAACTGAAATCGTTTTTTTTTTAATTACTTTATCTATTTCTTCATCGTGTACATGACCAAATCGACTCATTTTGACTGATTTTGACGATTCTAAATGACAATACAAACAAACAGGTTCAATTGTTCTGTGTTTGTAATTAAGTGGAAATACCACGTTGTCTAGGCAACGTGAAATTTTCGCTGAATTTTTTTTATTTTTAACTTGTCTTATTGGAAAATTTATACATGAGTGAAATATTCAATATAATTTTTGAAGGTATCTTGATATTTCAGCTATTTTGGAAACTATGTGTTTTATATTACACACTTTTAAAGTTGCAATAAAATGAACGAAATAAACAAGTATCTATCGATTCGCTGACAGATAATTATTCATTTACGTCTTGTATTCTTTTTGGTCCCTACATTTTGTTAAAATATTTTTTTAATTATAAACTGCTTATTAAGTTAAAAAACAAAACTTAGCCTAATATAATTTTTGTATTACCAAAATGGTAAAAATCAGGTACAATATAATAAAAATTAGTATCCTCTACACCTACGTTTAGAATTGTGCGCAGAAGAAAAGAAAAGTGTGAGAAATAAAAAAATGAAATAATTAATGTTGTTCGTTATATCGTGCTCGTATCGACAAAATCGCAAAATGCATATTATTTTTATGTCCATATTTTAAGCTGGTGCTTAATTAATGAAAACTTCAATTTCCCTCAAAGTTAACATGTATACAATTAAAAGGGCAATAGTAGAGTCTTCAAGTCAAAATAATGTGATTTATGCCAACTTGTCTTATCCTAAAACTAATAGCAACTGACAGACAGAGTGTTAAAGTTTTATCTGGTTTTTCATTTTTAAGGGTTTTAAAAGAGCAATTTAAAAGATTTTATAGTTTTCATGTCGTTGGTAGGGAGCGCTAGTTTTATTATCTTTCAGTTTTTTAAATGGCGCAACATATAATTAAGAAAAAAAAACGAAAAACTCGATAAATTTTAATTAACTATATTTCTCGAGACAAAACAATGGGATTTAGCCATATTATCTTATTCTAACACATATATCAACTGAGATACAGGATTTTAAAACGTATCTTATTTCGTTTTCTTTTTTAATTATTTTTTTATCAATCTTAACAATGTTATTAACATAAATAAAGATAATCTCGAAATTGAGTGCTTTTAGCGACTTTAGAAGATATGTATTTTTTATGTAAAATTAAAAAAGAAATTCAGTTTTTTAATTTTTAAATCGATGTACAAGGGTATAAAAGTCACGACCTATAAAAGGGAAAAAAATAACTGGCGCCCTCTACCAGAATATACAATATATGAGTTAGGTCACTTGCATATAAACCTTTGAGGTTTTGGCTTCAAAGACACCGTGCGGCGTCTACGCCGATCGCGAACCGACAAAAAAGTTTTAGAGGATATTTTTGTGTGAAAGATACCAATTTATTCATGCTAGCGATGGGCATATTCGGATGATTTTAATATTCGAATATTCGTATTCCGGAAGATCTTCATATTCGGAATATCATTGGACATATGAAACATTGACCGATCAACGTCAGTCGGTATTCGATATATTGCGCCGACCGCCAACCGTCGACTTACCCCGAAGTCGAAATGTTTGCTTTCGAAATAACGAATTATTCCGGATAAATCAGATGTCGGAAGATGAAAAATGAATTATTTTGTTTCGGCTTTTAATTTCAGTCGACTATTATTGGGTTGATGTTGTGTTCGCATACGTATTCTTGTACGTTTAAATTTGTTTTGCTGTTTGTTATTGGTGGTGCGGCGGAAGTTTTGTTTTCGTTTTAATTCGTAATTATTGGTGTGGTGTATAGAATAGTATACAGTGGCCGCCAAAAAAGTCGACATTTTGTGGAAAATTTCTATTTTTGATATGAATGAACCGCGAATTGAATGAACTATCATCCGATAAGTAGCGGTATTATACCCCAGCTGATTGGAATACGAATATTCGAATATTCGAAAGAAATATTCGAATCATTCGAAACATTTCTATATTCGAATATCGTTCGGAAGATCATTCGGAAGGTTCCATCACTAATTCATGCGTTTCCTCTGATCGGGATTGCCAGGGAACAAGAAGTAGATTTTTCATTATTTAAATGATTATTACGATAATATAAGCATAATGTTAATAATATTTGTTAATGGTCACCAAAGTCACTGTAAATAAATGTTAAATTTTTTGTCTCTATTACCTATTAATAATTATCCCTAGAACGACAAATCGACTAATAAGTAAAATCGTAACTGTACCTTGAAATATTTTTATATCTGTTAAATTTATCTTTTTTCATATTTTCCATGGAAGAAACAAAAGTAGATTTTTGAAAACCAATATTTTATGGATATTTATTTGATTTTGTCAGGGAAATCGGATTCTAAATTTGTTTGAATTTTCAAATGCCCAAATAATTATTCTTTTTTAGCAAAACATAACGATGGTATATTTTTTCTTAAAGCTATATGCGTCCTCTTTAAAATCCTGTTGAAAATTTAAAAATTGGATGTTGGGAGAAATAGTTTTTGTCTGTTAAATGACGGTTTGGTTGTTTTTAAGTACTTACAGCTATTCAAATCAATTTTTAATTAACCAAATCTTGACAACATTGAATTTGCTCTTCACCGTTCTCTGGGGCATAACAAAACAAAAAAATTCAAGTACTCATATGTCAGACTAATGCTTTCAAAACGATTTTAAAAGCAAAAATCCGGTGGGGTTAATGTTTGCCCCGGTTTGTAGTTAACGGGTAAAAAAATGACTTTATAGTTCCAGGGTTATTTTATCATTACAACTAAACAAATAAATATTTATCTATCTATTGTATAATGTAAAGCAAAATAGAAATGTATTGTAAACATCTAAAAAGGTCGACCAGACTTTCACGAATAATTAATGGGTCACTAGCTAAATGTGTGGATATGCACAACATTTTTATTTGTGTGTGTATTAGGAGTGCAAAATGAAATATTGCAGCTGTTTTCATCTTTAGATAATTCCTCAAAGGGCGAAGGCCTTAATACCAACGTACGTGGGTGTCTTAAGTGTGGTAAGATGAAGTCTATTGACACCAGACCTAAATACTTGGGGATTTGGGGGAGAAGGCAACACTTCTAGTGGTAGTAGGTTTCACAATCTGGATACTCTAGGGATAAAAGAACTAACAAAGTGGAAAGTTCTGGGCCTCTCAAGCTAGACTGTAAAATAATGCAAAAAACGACACTGTCTATTGGGAGCTGTCAGGGGTGGAACTCTACTGGCCAACTTTTTAAAGCAGAAGCCGTCAAAATATCTATAAAAAGCGACATATCCCCTACAGCTCGCCGGTGGGTGAGAGAAAAAGGTTTTCCTGTAAGCATGGAATCAATAATAGAATAAATGGCCCTTCCCTGAAGGAAATCAAGAATGCTAAAAGTTGTGGGAGACGCCATTTCCTAGATATAAGAACAATACTCTAAAGATGGTCTAATTATACATCAACAGGTACACATAGGTAATTGTACTCTAGTTTTCAAAACAACAAATGTTAAAAGTTACCCTCTCTAGCAGGCTCTGTGGGTAAACCTACAGATGGAATCACATATGAATAAATGCGACTCTTAAAAGGGTTTGAAAAATCCTTATCTTTAAAAAAAACAAAACCTATAATACAGTTCTGACATTGTTTTAGCATATATTTAACACATTTGTGGAATCTCAAAGCACTTTCCCAAGCTTGACATTTGAAAGTTTAATATAGTTTTAATGCAGATACCAATAAAATAATTTAATCTAAATATATATGACTTATATTAATATAGTCCTTTGGGCATCTTAAAAACGATAAATCCCCTTTTATTCTACTTTCACAATGATCCACTGAACAAATATTATTACCAGAGATATTCAACAACTTTTCAGGAACACAATATACCAAAGCACACGGTTACAGCAAAACGATTTTTGGCGCACTGCGTATCAGTCGGCTTCACGCCATAGACTAGTACGAATATATTGAACAGGCGGAGATAAGAGGGATGCATTTTGAGAGCCGCTATGAGTGACAAAACTCATATATTGTATATTATTTAAACTATGCAGTAACATAACCAAAGAGCATGTTTTATAAAATTTTTCTTAATTAATTTACAAATTGAATTAGTAAATGTGTTTAAAGTAATAAAAAACATGTGATGTACTTATCTTTGCCTATTTTATTATAAGTTTACTTCTATGGCTTATTTTAATAGCAGAGGAATTAAACAATTGTTTGCATTTAACAAAACGCCCCACTTAAAAAACTCTTGTGGTTCCTAAAAGTCTTTCTCGTTAATATTTGTCTAATGCAGTGTTGCGATATCTTTGAGGTGACTACGCCGCTACAATACCCACTTTTATGAATAATATACTAAATACACCAGTGAGGTGACATCGCGCGTGCCGTATCTAAACAGAAAAACGACACTAGCGCTGGTGATATACGCTTGAACTAAAAAGACAAATTACTGGTACAAAATGAAGCGATGTCACCCCAGACACATTTTTCATAAAACGACATCTAATGGAATGTTGAAACAACTCATGGAAGAAATATGGTAAAACGTTGTCACCTCAAAATTTTGAAAGTGACAAATAATCTTTATACATATTATAAAATATATATATATATATATATAATATATATATATATATATATATATATATATAATATATATATATATATATATATATATATATATATATATATATATATATATATATATATATATATATATATATATATATATATATATATATATATATATATATATATATATATATATATATATCCCACTAAGCAAAGAACATCTTGAGCACGTTTTGTAACGTTATTTAAAAGTAACTGTGATAACGTTTAGTTTTAAACGTTATTTTATCATGTCTGTTTCGTTTTCTTGAATTGTTACTGATAATTTTCGTTTCTGTAACATACCCTTGTGAATATTTTTAATACGGTGTAGAACAAACATCTTAGTGACGTAATTTTTATGTACACTTATGTTAACGTTAAAATGTTGCCATGTATAGAACGGTCTTTTAAATACAAGTTCGAAACATCTGTAAATATACGTATCAGATACGATTATAATTTGTTAAAACATAAAATGTTATTGGTGTAACGTTATAATAATGATATTATTTAATGCAGAATCTTTACGTTTACTGCGTCTATTACATTTCCTCGTGGAAATGTAAACACAGTTAACATATCGACCTCGTTTACTTAAATGTACCCCGCACAGAGATTGTTACATTTTTTGACAACGACGCCAGGTTTAGAGAAAGAAGCTTCGCTTTAGTACTTAACCTTACTTTATTTTAAGAACAATTGTGTTTTTTGGTTTTTCGCGTGATATTAAATGGAAATATTGACCGGAAAGTAAGTATATTACAGTATTTTCTATTACACTTCAGTTTTTATGTATGTATGTAGGTCTGTAGGTATATAGATAAACTGACCAAAAATCCAGATTTTAAAGTTAAGGTTTTTAAGCCATAAGTTTAGAAAATCCAGCGTTAGCCGTTTCCTTAAGATAAATATTGAAGTAATAAGTCCGGATTTAGTTTGGTGAGGTACCTCCCATTCCCTAGATACATATAAATTAAAGAAAGTATAGATTAAAATTTGGTTGCTTTATACCTTACATATTAGTCATTTAAAAGACTGGAAAGTAGTGTTTTTGCAAGTCGAGTCAAGCGGTTTGTAGGGCGAGCCGTAATTGACCGTAGGCGACTCCTTGATGCTTGGCCAGACCTGCAAAACACTTGTTTTTCGTTCATGTAATGTACAATGTTTTTTTTCAACCGAAGATATTAAAAAAAAAACAATAATAATATTTTAATGATCGACAACAGGTCTATTTATCCGCTTGACATGGATTTGATACTTATTATAACAATAAGAATAATTTAAGACACCCACAGTACGGTAGTAGTTAGGCTAAGCCTTCGTAGACTGTCCAAAGATAAAAAAAACCACTGAAGTTCGTTTCAGTAACAACCATGCATAAAAACGGCTATGCTCTAAATAGCAGCTTATTTTTCATTTCATTTATCTGCAAAGTAGCCCGAAAAAAAGTTACTTTCTGGCCAGAATGTTTTCCAGAAAATGGGTATTTTCCGATCGGTCAAAAAAAAAACTTTTTAGGGGACTTATATAGCAAAAATTGAGTATTTTAAATAAATGAAATACTTCGGTTGAATAAATTTGATCAAAGTTGTAACTTAAAGGATTCACTGTGAAGTATTTTTTTTTGTACTTTTTAGAGCCCCTCATATTAGACATTTGACACATAAATATAGTCCAGGGCAGTTAGATCAAAATCAGCCATATTAACTAAATTTGGCCGTCACACAGATATCGAGATGCGGTTTTCTGCATTGTGTTCAGGAAGGTCACAGCACACGATGAGGTAGGGTGTAGGTTCTCGCTTTTTTGAAAAAGGCCTCCTGGGCCGGAAAATGCATTTTCAAATTGCATCGTAAATTGCACCGTTATAGAACGACTGGAAACTCGGAAAAATCACTCAGAAATCGTTACTCGGGGGTTTTCGGGGCTGCCAAACTCGATTCTGGCATTAAAATTACCCGGGGTGCGCAGGGTGGCTCTGTGGGGGTGCACGGGGTGAATTGGGGGAGAAATGCCAGCGTGCATGAAAATCGCTCCAAACTCGTTACTCGGGGTTTTCGGGGATGCCAAATTCAATTCTGGCATTTTAATTACCCGGGGTGCATGGGGGTGGCTCTGTGGGGCTGTCCAGGGGGTGAATTGGGGGAAAAATGGCAGCGTGCATGAAAATCGCTTCAAACTCGTTACTCGGGGTTTTCGGGGATGCCAAATTCAATTCTGGCATTTTCATCACCCGGGGGTGCATGGGGGTGGCTCTGTGGGGCTGTCCAGGGGGTGAATTGGGGAGAAATGGCAGCGTGCATGAAAATCACTCCAAACTCGTGACTTGGGGGTTTTCGGGGATGCCAAATTTAATCCTGATATTCTAATTACCCGGGGGTGCACTGGGGTGGCTCTGTGGGGCTGTCCAGGGGGTGAGTTGGGGGGGAAATGGCAGCGTGCATGAAAATCGCTCCAAACTCGTTACTCGAGGGTTTTCGGGGATGCCAAATTCAATTCTGGCATCAGACATCCCCGCAGGCCTTCGGGGTAGGGAAGATGAAGCACGGGAAGAAGACGAAGAAGAGTTTGAACAAGATGTTTAGCATTTAAGTTTAAAATTGAATTTTAAAATGAATAATTCAAGATTAATGAGAACTCCAATCTGTTATTTTAAGAAAGTATTACTGTTATAATTTGCAGCAAGGATAGGAAGGAGAGTTCGAGAAGACGTTTAGTATTTAAGTTAAAAATTGAAATTTATGAGTGAAGATTAATAAAAACTCCTATATGTTATTTGAATAAACTATTATTTTCATAATTTGTGATTTCCCACCTTCTCCTTTACCATTTGCCACGGAGCCACCCTGAGGGAGTGTTTGCAAGGACTGCCACACCCCCCAGCTCCACACAACCCCATACATGGGTCCGCCCGCACCACCGGGTAATTCCAATGCCAAATTAAATTCAGCATCCCCGAAAACCCCCAGTAACGAGTTTGGAGCGATTTTCATGCACGCTGCCATTTCTCCCAATTCACCCCTGGACAGCCCCACAGAGCCACCCCAGGGCACCCCGGGTGATGAAAATGCCAGAATTGAATTTGTCATCCCCGAAAACCCCGAGTAACCAGTTTGGAGCGATTTTCCTGCACGCTGCCATTTCTCCCCCAATTCACCCCTGGACAGCCCCACAGAGCCACCCCAGTGCACCCCCGGGTAATTAGAATATCAGGATTAAATTTGGCATCCCCGAAAACCCCCAAGTCACGAGTTTGGAGTGATTTTCATGCACGCTGCCATTTCTCCCCAATTCACCCCCTGGAGAGCCCCGCAGAGCCACCCCCGTGCACCCCCGGGTGATGAAAATGCCAGAATTGAATTTGGCATCCCCGAAAACCCCCGAGTAACGAGTTTGGAGCGATTTTCATGCACGCTGCCATTTTTCCCCCCAATTCACCCCCTGGACAGCCCCACAGAGCCACCCCCATGCACCCCCGGGTAATTAAAATGCCAGAATTGAATTTGGCATCCCCGAAAACCCCCGAGTAACGAGTTTGGAGCGATTTTCATGCACGCTGGCATTTCTCCCCCAATTCACCCCCGTGCACCCCCACAGAGCCACCCTCGCGCACCCCCGGGTAATTTTAATGCCAGAATCGAGTTTGGCAGCCCCGAAAACCCCCGAGTAACGATTTCTGAGCGATTTTTCCGAGTTTCCAGTCGTTCTATAACGGTGCAATTTACGATGCAATTTGAAAATGCATTTTCCGGCCCAGGAGGCCTTTTTCAAAAAAGCGAGAACCTACACCCTACCTCATCGTGTGCTGTGACCTTCCTGAACACAATGCAGAAAACCGCATCTCGATATCTGTGTGACGGCCAAATTTAGTTAATAAATGCCTTTCTCCCTGGACTAATAATAGTTATAATAATAATAATAAAACTATTAGAAAATTAATTTTTAAATAAATTGTAGATGCAGCACATTATGTTTTTATATGACAACTATTCAAAAAGTGGATTGGCAGGTAAAAAGAGAGGCATAGGTGTAACATGCTCAAGCTAATCAAGACGGCTCCCAGGGAAGAAGAAGAAGCAAGTAACATAACAAGTATAACTGTAAGTAAAAGTTTTTTTAAGGGATAAATTGAATTTTTAATTGGATTGTTTATCAAATAGAAGCAAAATAATTATATAGTACAAAGTGTCTAAATGTTTTTTTAAAATTGGATGGTCTATCAGTAGTTACCATTTAGTGATGGCTAATCGAGTAGCTAATATAAGAGAAAATTTGACTATATATTTAAAAAAATTGTAGGCTTTAAAGCCAACACAAGGTATTTATCCTTTATAATAGTGAAATAAAGCATCTATGATACTATCTGCAAATACAGTTTTTTTTTGCTAAACTTGTGATATAAAATTATCTTTTTAATTAATGAAGCAATTATGTCAGTAACCAAAAGTTTTGGGGCAAATATTTTACAAAGTTTTTTTTTCCAGGTGCAACTAGGAGGAAAAATAGAACAGAACATGGATATTAGTACATACAGTTGTTTTTTAATAAGCATTTTTTAAATTATGTAGGCAATTTTTATACCTAACTTAAGACCTTTTTACTTTTTTTTAATATTACTCATATTTACACATCACGAAATGTGTAAGACTTTTTATAAAGTAAATTAAGAAAGATAAACATTATCACATGAACATTTTTATATATATTAACTGTTACACTTTGTGGGGATTTAGAAAATAAGCTTTCCATATTAAATAGTCTGTACAAAAATTTGGGAAATATGAAAGGAGAGTTGTAGACATCAGATATTTTTATGAATAAATTTTTCCCTATAGTTTATATTAGTTTTTTTTTATTAGGGATAGTTACTTTTCACTGGTTTTATCTATTGTACTATTTCAGGGTGGACGAAAAATGATTATCAAAAATAACAGGCGATTTATCACAACATTTTTTTACATCCATATTTTTTCAGTGGCATCTTTAATAGCAGAGTGGACGCAAAATTTACTTTTATACACGAAAATGCTAAAACTTTAGGGTAAACAATTTTTTAATATTGTTAATTAATTAATTTTTTGAGGTTACTATACACCACATAAGGGATCCAAATCGTTGATCTTTTAATGTTATACAGGGTGTCCCAGAATATGTGGGCAATCTTTCGGAATCTAATAGAAAACCTAAAAATATTATGACAAGTTCCCATTAACTTTTTTCCTAGGACTCTCCCCTACGGAGATACAGGGTACATAACGGACGCCCCTGGAAATCGTTTTTGTTTAAATAACTTTTAAAATACTAGGCGTAAATTATTATTTTTTAATATGATGGTTACTAGATAAATCTTCTTAAAATGAACCCAGTAAATCAAATTTGGCTTATTTAGTTTGCCAGGGACGGACTAGCTCTGACACAATAATAGCAATTTTTTTAACACCCTGTATAATAAAGGCTCAACAATATTATTTTTGGGTAGCTTTAACCTTAATCTAAAAAAAAGGTATTTTTGATTAACATCGATAAAATCAACTGTTTACGAGAAATAAAATATGGTAGTTTAAATTTGTTTACATTATACAAGGTGTTTTCTAATTGTATGTCAGTATTTAGAGAAGCAGTTTTTAGGTACATTTTAAGAAATTTTAATAAAATTTGGCATAAATGTACTATGATCAAAAGCATTTTAAGTGTACCACATTTTTTTATTTCCACCAGTGGCGTTCGTACAGAATTTGACCGGCCTATTTTGGCAAATAAAAAAAATTTGGTACACTAAAAAATGCTTCTTGATACATAGTACATGTCAGCCAAATTTCATTAAAATATCTAAAGTGGTATTACAGATATTAATAATAAATTATATATTTTTAAAAAATTTACTCCCCTGTATCTCAAAAGTTAAGAGGTTTAGGACATACGTTCATATGAAGTTTTCTTCTTAAAATGGACCCAAAAAGTGCCTCTTTAAATATTGACGGACAATTAAAAAACACCCTGTATAATGTAAAAAAATTACCAACCATAATATTTTATTTCTCGTAAACAGTTGATTTTATTGATGTTAATCAAGAATACCTTTTTTTTTAGTTTAAGGTTAAATCTATCCAAAAATAATATTGTTGAGCCTTATCATACAGGGTGTTAAAAAAATTGCTATCATTGTGCCAAAGCTAGTCCGTCCCTGGCAAACTAAATAAGCCAAATATAATTTAATGGGTTTATTTTAAAAAAAACTTATCTAGTAACCGTCATATTAAGAAAATATTAAATTACGCTTTGTATTTTAAAAGTTATTAAAAAAAAAAACGATTTCCACGGTCGTCCGTTATGTACCTGTATCTCCGTAGGGAAGGCTCGTAGAAAAAAGTTTATGGGAACTTGTCATAATATTTTTAGATTTTCTATTAGATTCTGAGAGATTGCCCACATATTCTGGGACACCCTGTATAATCAACATAACAGAACCACCTATTTAAATCCTTAGAAAAACCTCTTTACAACGTAAGTTATATAACGTGCATGTTTCAGAATATGTGTTAGGCCCAACCCATGCAAAATACGTAACGGGGCCGTGTAAGTTTCAAACAAAAACGTTGTTTTTATAACGTAACAACGATTTTGTTAAGTTGAAGGAAATATAACGAAACTATTAGGTTCAAGGCGCTGTTATTGTTTCAAGATGATAAACGTAACAAAGGAACAAGGAAACATAAATGTAACGTAATTAGCATGATTTTTTGCTTAGTGAGATATATATATATATATATATATATATATATATATATATATATATATATATATATATATATATATATATATATATATATATATATATATATATACGTATGTATATATATGAGGCGTTTCACGTCAAACGGATCATCGGAGTCCTCAAAATTGGAATAAATCTATTAAGATAAATTAGGGCTATATATAAAGGTGTTTTTTCAATTTCTTTTAAAGTTCAATTACTCAGGATTACCAAGAATTAGACATTTTTTTACTCTTTAGGACTTATAAGTAACTACATAAAAATGATTGGATCTGTTTAATTAACATTACAATCATATATAAAAAGATTTATTCTCGTTTTGTACACTCGCGTTTCGTACACCTCAAAAATTTCCCCCAAATATTTTTATTTTGTACACAAAAATAATTATTCAGTTTCCGACATCTCGTTTCCTAAATCAAAAAACGGAGGTAGGTTCCTGTCTCTGATGGTTCATTAAATTTGGTAAAATGAATTAAAACCAATTTTATAAATAAATATCAAAATATTTCTTGCTCACATATAAGATGCAGAAATATTAAATATTTATTTGAATAATAGTGAAACTAAAATATACTGATAATAATATATGTTTTAATCATCTACCCAAACGAAAAAGTTTACTGTTCCTACTTTAAGTGATTCATTATGTCTAAATTATAATTGGGGAAAATAAAAAGCCGCTTTAACTAACCAGAACTAACCATGATCAACCAGAACTAAGGGCTTTTGAATTGATTTATCACATCTGAAATATTATTGTCTAAATTATCCCCAGGTAGAAGTTATTAACAAAATTTTAATTATTTTTAATATGGTATTTATTTTTTTGGTTTTTGGGTCGTCAAATGGTGTACGAAACGATAAGCATAAAATGGATTAAATAATTCAAAGTACGAAACGAGAATATTTCAGGTAAATTTCTAAAGTGTATTAAACGCGAGTGTACGAAACCAGAAAACACCTATAAAAATTGGGGTTTTACAGTTACACATAGCAATTTTATTTGAAAACTAAATTTTATTTTTGTTTAAGTTGTCTTCTTTAGCAACGGCACTAGAATGCCATAACTTCTTAGGGGTCATTTCTTTTCTCCAGGAAATGGCTACCTACTTTAATCATTTAATGAGACCTGCAGTGAACATAAAAGTGGTTTGTGGTGAACTGCATGGAGATAGAAAGTTTTAAATCTATATAATATATATAAGAATTAAAAAAAAACAATACCGCAGAGCCAAAAAGTGTTTACTTTTGACATATTTCCTTAAATCTTGGACAATTTTTAAAAACAACGTATGATGTTGTTGATTGCAATTTTGTATATTTCTTTATGCAGTTTTTGAATAAATTGTCTTGACTTTGTAAAAATTTCAATCTGGTCTTGCAAAATAAAAAAAAGGTTAAATGATTAACACTATCTCTAATTTTATTGGAATATAATTTCTGCTTATCTTTTTTAAACCGCCAAGGGTTTGGATTATTAAAAAGTTAGTTTTTAAATTTATTGTGGTAAAAAATATAATGGGTTTTTTAAATTTAATTTCTCTTTACTCCCAGAAATCAAGAAGTAATTCAAAAACTTTTATTTTTCAGATTTAGATTTTTATTAAAAAGATAGTCCGTTAGATACATACACTATAGAGTTATAAAATAAATTCTCGGACAAGCTACTTTTTATTTAAACATTGAAGAATAAAAGTTAAACCGTGGTGGGTTTTTCAAGTATATTTTTTAATATAATAGAGGGACTATAATGGTGAAAATATTTTCTTAACCTAAAAGATAAAACTGCAAGCTGAAAAGAAATTTCTGTAATTTATTTTATTTTTTACCAACCTTACCTATATGAAGTGTTTCTTAGCGTATTAGGTATAATTTTCTTTTAAACAGGCCAGTAAAAGATTTTTGGAAAATTTTGCTAATTTTCCTAATATTTTGTGTTATTGCCTACAAGTTTTTTGTGTCAGACACGGGAGGCGGTACATTTTATAAAGCAAAGGCAGCCGCCAGTTCAAATCAAACCTTTTTAGCTACTTTTTACGTCTTTTTTTTCCTTTTAAAGGGCACCGAATTTTTATTTTTATACTGATCCAACCGTACTTTTAAACCACTATAAGTTTTAGGATGCGAACTGTGGTTATGTCTAACCCTGTTAAGTCTTTATAAGCCTTAACAGGTTTAGACTTTAACTTAGTATATACGTTTGTTAATATTTGGTTAGTTTTTTTAAATTCTAAAAAAAATTTTAACGACATTTTTTATGTCACAAACATTTTGCCTTTTTAATTTGTTCTAATTTACATAGTGAAAATAATTTCGGTTTTCAAATTTCTATTAATAAAATAGGAAATAAAATGGTCATGCTTTTGGGCGCGTTGCTTACAATCCGTAAACGCCATTCATTCTGCTATAAAATTCTTGCAAAGAATTGGAAGTATAAAATGACTATGCAATTCGAGTTCTTGTTCCAATTATCGCATATTGCAGTCGCCGACGTAAGAGCTTGCCAATTACATAAGCTCCTTTAAAATCAATAATTTCCTAACACGCATAACAAGTACCAAATAAATTAAGTTAATTCCCAAAACGTCACATGCTTACATTTTAATATTGTTTACCCAAGTAGGTGAAAAAGAACAAATGAAATGATTGTATTGCGTAAATATTTTAATGTTTGGGCCTTTTATTAAAACAGGTACGGATTGGTTTTGATATCCTCCACCTATTATGGTCAAACGTTTATTAGGAATAATTCATATTTTTTAAATTTCTTAATTGAAATATTAATGCACCTAAACTTTTTAATTTTCAAACTAAGTTTTTTCAAATTTACTTTTTAAACTATATGAGAACATATAGAAGATGCCAAACAATTTGCTGCCAATTTAACCTTTGATCCTTCTATTAATCTCCCTCTTTCAACAGTTGCCCCTGTTCCTCATTAAATGTCCGATATCATTTTTAAAGTCAAACAGATCAAGCGTATTATTTCCTGACATATCCAAAGCTTTTGATTTGGTCTGGCATGATGAGCTTCTTAACAAAATTCCTTCTTACGGTCTTCCACCTAAGCTTTGCTCTTGGCTCTCCAGTTTTCTTTCTAATCGATGTATATCAGTTACTGTAGATGGTCATTCTTACAGGTTCCTTTAATATTTAATTTCTCAAGCCAGTCAATAAGCCTGATTTGGAAACCAAGCGTAGGTCAATGCGGATATCTCCCTCACAAGACCTTAAACTTATCTTGGATTGGGGGCCAAAAATCTTGTTCAGTTTAATGTCTCCAAAACACAGTCATGTTCGCTGTCGCGAAAAAAGTCTGCTGATGCTCATCCGTTACATATGAGCGGCCAAGTTCTGCAGAACAAAAAGTCGTTTAATCTTGTCGGTGGTACTTTTGAGAATAACCTTAACTGGCACAAATCCATTACATCCATAGCCTCGGAAGCTTCACGAAAGCTTGGATTCCTCTTTCGAGCCAGAAAGTATTTTTCTTCTTCCAATCAGACCCTCTTTATAATATGGTTCTCATGTCTGGGAAATTGCGCCTCCTACAACACTTAGCATTCTGGACTCCATTCAAGAAAGAGCCGTTCGTCTTGTTAATGATCTAATTTTACAGAAACGCTTTCTCCTCTTGCCCACCACCGAGCTGTATGGGATATGTCGCTCTTCTATAGGTATTTTGGAGTTGGCCAGTATAATTCCTCCTCTGGGAGCTCCCAACAGAGCAACACGTAGTGACGTAGTGCAACTTTTAGGCATCCTTTTGCAGTTCAACTAGAGATCCCCCAACTTACCACTTTCTTCGTTTCTTCATCCCTAGAGTGTCCAGACTATGGAACCTGCTACCCGCAGAAGTTTTTCCTTCTTCTCCCAGTCTTCAAATATTTAAGTCCCCTGTGAACAAACTCCCTCTCACCACACTTAAGATACCCACGGTACGTTAGTACTTAGGCATCAGCCTTCGTCGACTGTCCAAAGATAAAAAAAATAATGTCATAAACCAAAGGATTAGGGTACATGTTGAGAGCAGGAAGTTTTAAAAAAGTCATATTACAAATGCTTTCAAATTTGCTACTTTATTTTTGGGTGCGTGGGTCGTGAGGTGAACGAAATAACACGTATGAAATCTCAAAAATATTTTGAGAACATCTACGTTGTCAGGAACAAAATTTATTAGTAGCGTAAAGGGTGTTTATTATATTTCAAAAAAAGATTAATAGGAAAATAGATACCTCACAAGAATTAATTTTGTTGTTAAACAAAGTTGTTGGCTCTTGTGATATATGTATAAGACTCCCCATGTAAAGTACCTATTTTTTTAAATTATGTAACTACAAAACTATTTAACCTGTGTGAATGTGAATATCTATTTGTAGACTTTCTACCAAGTTTACAGCCCAACAATGTGTCAAAAAAGTTTCGCAAAACTTTCTTTTGAGATATAAGGGTAAATAAAAACAACTTACAGAACTTTACTTTGTGCAAATTTAACTATACTTACGGATTTTTTTATTAAAATTTGTGCTTGAAAAATAACTTTAAAAAAGTTTTTTAAAATTTAGAAATACAATTTTTATGCTGTAGATGGCTGTATAAACAGATTTTACTATTCCATATTAAAATTTTTTGAGAATATAAAGTCAAGATGAACTTTCAAGATCTATCGAGATTAAAAGAGGAAATAAAGCTAATCTCGTCTAATTTTTTTTTATAGAAGATTGTTTTGTCTTTACTAATTTAAAAATGAAATTGCATTCCCCTTACAACGCTCCTAGGTAAATATCACTAAAAAGTACAAAATTTAAAAAACTAATTTCATTTTGTTGATCATATTATTATATTCTTATTATTTTAAAATAATACAGAAATCTCGATCTTATACCCAATAAATACGCTAATCTTGTGTATTTAATGAAGAAGCTAGAATAGTGATCATCAAGACATTTAAATAATTATTTATAATATCTTTTATTTTTTAATTATTATAAAAACCTCTGTTAGTTTTTTTATACATTTACATTTTTCTTAATGCAATTTAAATAAACCTATATACAAACTTGTCAATTATTATTATTATTATTATTTTTTGTTTTAATTTATAGGTATATATTTTCCAAAAGGCAAAAACAAATGTTTATTTTATATTATAAAATTGGACACAATCCTGCCCATTTCGGCTCTGTCTGAAGATTTCAACGTTAAAAATTGAAAGTATAGTGGGCTTGACCGTTATTATTAATAAACAAACCCGTACACTGATGACTTTCTCTTTTATTCACTTAATTTCTTATAAGAGAGATGAGTTTTCCGAGCCGCAAAAGATTTAGCACATATTATAATTACAATTTTAATGTCAGTATATTATTATATAATTTTTTAACGACAAATCAAGTAATGGTTCTAGATAATAAATTAAATAATGTTTTTATTTAGTACAGTTAAAACTAAAAATTATTTTTATTTGTCGAATTATAATCACAGTGAGTAGGATCCTTCCTTTTTTTTGTGAGGTGGGGATTACTAAATTCACTCCCGTTGGCACTGCTACGACGCAATCTGCCAGCCTGGTCTCTCTGATACAGCTTCCTATATTTGGTGGAGATTCCGATGTTATCTGGCTCTCGACCATATTATAGGGTCCTTTTACCTACAGTAAAAGCTCTCTATTCGCGGGGTATATGTTCCGTAAATATGCCGCAAATACAAAAACCCTGAATATGGAATGGTAATTTATATGTGATTATAGGGGACACTTTTCTAAAAGACAAAATAAAAAACAAGTAAAAGTTTTTCATCATATTGATTAATTATTATCTTCAGGCTTAAACAATTAATGGTTTAAAAAAAATTGTAATTTTTTCTTGCATGGCTGTTTTTAAAAGCTTCTTTAATTCAGACTGATATTCAGCAGTGGCATTAGCAATTTGCCTCTAAAAAATAAGACTTCGTTTCATAGATGGATCAATTTTCATAAAAAAATCACAAAGCTCATTTGCCATGCTTAAACCCTCACTTAGATTTTTCAAATTAAATGTCACGTTTTCCGTGCTTGTTAAAGCCTCTTATTCAATGGGCTGTGAATTTAACATTTTCTCCAAGTCGGATTCAGTTAAATCTTCATTTTGCGACTCAAGAAGCTTCTGAATATTACTTGATTTTATCTGTTTGAAGCCATCTCGTCCTATTCCATTGGCAATTCCAGCTATTAGTCTATTTGGCGACGCGTTTACAAAGGATATTTGGTTGGATACCCACATAATAGAATCCTTTTAATCAATGTGTATGTACCGATGTACCGATTAGATCCGCGAATATAGGAATTAGATAGCATTTTTTTAATCCGCGAATAGTAAAAACGCGAATAAGGAGCTTGGACTGAATTTAAAAAATCAAGCTATTGGATGGCACATCTATGAGCTCCATTATGCAGAGACGCGCCAGGTATAACCGGTTTCTATCTGGACCATTTTGTTATTCTTAACTACACCATCGCGTGTGATTCCGAGAGAAGGGGATTATATCTAGGCTTGCATAAACTATACCATGGGGTTTTGTAGGAGTTTTTTTAAATGTTTTTTAGGGCATTACCAAAGTAGACAGAATTAAAATACAAATTCTAATACATAAATGATCTAAATTAAAAACAATTAACCCTTAAGTAGTCGCTAGCGTGTAAAAAATACACACTGTTTTCTTAAAACCGCGCGATTTTTTAGCGCGACGTGATTTTCACTTCAACGTCAACCTAACCCAAGCGAAGACTCCCGACTGCATCGTCAGTAAGCGACAAGCCTTCAATCGCAACGGTTAGGGTAGTACAGTGGCTTTATTCTTATCGTGTGAATAAAATACTCGTAGCGACTAATAATGTAAGTATAATTTTTGTGTTTTGATAGGTGTTTTTTTTAAATTTTGAATCATATTTTACTTCATTTCCACTGTTTTTTTTTAGGGATACCGTTATTATAAGGAATCCAAATAAATTAACGGAACAAGAACTAGAAAATTTAGCAAATGCAATAATGAATGAGCCTCCAGATGATAATATACTAGTAGAAGATTATGACGAAGACGCATCAGATGAAGAGATAGAATATGGCAGCCAAGAAACCTGTGAAGAAGAAGATGCAATTGAAATACCAGAGAATATGGACTTTGAAGAAGAAATGGAAGATGGAACACTGTCTTACTTAGGAAAAGATAAGAAAACAATATGGAAAAAGCATCCCATCATTAGTAAGTACGCAAAAACAAGTAAGAAAAATATTATAAAGATATTTCCTGCGCCGAAAATTAGTAAAGAAACAGTTACTGACGAGATGTCAGCCTTTTTTCAATTTATTACTGACGAGATAATTGAAGACATAGTAACTTGTACAAATATTTTCATAAGAAATAAGCAAGCAAATTTTGCGAGAGCAAGAGATGCTAAAGAAACGACAACAGAAGAACTGTTGTCATTTTTTGGACTTCTTTTCCTAATTGGAGTAAAAAAGCAGGGTCACACAAATTTTCAAGAACTTTGGTCATCAGACGGTACAGGCATTGAAATTTCCCGGGCATGCATGAGCTCCAGACGATTTTTGTTTCTACTTACCGCAATTAGATTCGATGACATTACTGATCGACATTTAAGGCGACAAACTGATAAAATGGCCCCAATTAGATCAGTTTTTGAGAAATTTATTACTCAGTGTAAGGCTAACTACAGTATGGGAGAATTCCTCACTATTGATGAAATGCTAGTTGCCTTTCGAGGGCGTTGTAGTTTTATTCAGTATAACCCCAAAAAACCAGCCAAATATGGTTTGAAAATTTTTGCCGTATGCGATTCCAAAACTTTTTATGTTAGCAATATGGAGTTATATTGCGGTAAGCAGCCGCCAGGGCCGTACATGACGGACAATACCCCCACAGCAATTGTACATAGACTATGTGAACCTTATAAAGGAAAAAATCGAAATTTGACAAGTGATAATTGGTATACCAGTTATCCTTTGAGTAAGGAACTACTGGCTAAAAAGATCACTTTAGTAGGTACTTTAAAAAAAAACAAGCGGGAAATACCTTTGGAACTTCTGCCTAACAAAACAAGACCTAGCCCTTCTTCAATTTTTGCTTTTCAAAATGATGTTACCCTCGTTTCGTATAGCAAAAAAAAGAACAAATCTGTTATTTTACTGTCATCGATGCATGATGATGATGGGATGGATCCACAGAGTAACAAACCAGATATTGTTATGTTTTATAATTCCACCAAAGGAGGAATCGATGCAGTGGACCAAATGTGTGGCAATTATTCCGTTCAAAGAAGAACGCAAAGGTGGCCATTGGTGGTATTTTTTAGAATACTTGATACGGCAGGTATAAACTGTAACATAGTATTCAATTTCCTCTATTCAGACCAACGTAAGGAGCGAAGAATTTTCTTGAAAAACCTTGCCCTTTCTCTTATGAAGCCTCAGTTAATTGCAAGAGCTCAAATAAGAAATTTACCGTTGGATGTAAAGCAGGTGTTAGCAAAATACAAACCGCAATATCCTGAAAAGGAAATACCTGAGAAGGCCAGAGGAAGATGCTCCCTTTGCGACTGGAAAAAAATAGAGTGACAACAATAAAGTGCAGTAGCTGCCATAGATTGGCATGCAAAGAACATGTTGAGACAATCCATACCTGTATCGATTGCCAAAATCCAGAAAACGAGTACGAAGACCAGTAAAAATTGAAAAACTGTCTTTTTATTTTATTTGTTTAATGTTTTAATGTTGATTTTTCGTGCAATATTGGATGAAAAATAAAGTTTATATTTTATAAAGATCATTATTTTTGCTATTTTTCAGTATTAATTCACAAAAATAGTCCAGTTTTCCATGTGTGTATAAAATACACGTAGCGACTAACTATGTTAAAATAGTTGTAGCGACTAGTTAAGGGTTAAGGCAAAATACCTTTTAACGTGAAACCTTTTGTCTTCATGGCCGTAAATCTACGTTTGCACGAAAAACTGGTCCCTTTAAATGCACTGGGCACTGATAAATTCTTAGACAGTAGACGATGCTGAATCCTCGCCATGTTCTAGGGACGCAACTATATGTTAATTCTGTAAACTTTGGTAGTTCATAATTTGCAGCTCGCGAGAGCTAGTTGATGGTAAAAACTAAATTATTTTTAAGGTAATAAAATAGATAAGCAATATAATTTTTTGGTTACAAAAATCGTTAAATGTTTCCACAAGAAGAATTTTCCTAGAAAAATAAAAGAAAAAGTACATTTAATCACTATTAACAAAAGTTTATTTTATAAAAGGTCGTTAGTTATAGAAAATATACATATTTTAACATTAGACCCTCGTAAGAACCCTCGTTTATCACTCAGTAGAGCCGATAATAATCATAAAGCCAATATACATTTCAATATTTTTAAAACGAGATAAAGATAACTTAAGTATAAATAAAGTGTCTGTTAATACTGGGTCTTATCTACAAAAATTAATATTAGTTTAAGGAAACTATCTTATAAAGTTGTAAATATACTGATGTTTTTTTTTCGGATGACCTAAATGAAAACTGGTTAACAAGAAAAAACCTGTAATGCAATATTTTCCCGTGTTTTAAACCGTCATTTTTATTTAATTAGTATTATAATAGTGTCTTTTCCACCCTTGACGGCTTACTCGAACTCCGCTTCGCGTCGTTCGTGTAACTGTCGTCGCGTGCGGAAAAGTATCATCTTCCGCACTTGTTAGGTATAACATTTTTTTCTACGAATGTGTGGAAAAAGTCAAACTAAACAACCATTAGATAATATTTATTTTTACCATTACTACTTAGTATTATTAACAACATTAATCGTAAAAGAACAGTTGGTAGCATTTTGCAAATGAATCGCAGGGGCAAGTTGTTGTGGGTAAGTTGCGGAGTTGGAGATTGCCGTTGAGGTGCAATTGAACCGGTCGTCGTTATAGGTAAGAGAGACACATTGTTGCTTGCTAGAAGACGGTACAATGGGCCTTGAGTGCGTTTTGCTGTGTTCAAAGGTAGATGAATTTTGGGATTTTTGTTTGATAAGTCATTCTTGAAACTTGTAGAGTTTTCTAGGTAGCCTTCTGCAACAGATGATGACTTCTAACCTCCAAGTCTTTTAATATTCGTTATGCCTTCACCAGAATTAGCTAACATTGTAACTGAGGAACGGCAAAAGCTATGTCCCGTGTAAAGTTCTGGGTTTGGAAGATGTAAATAGGCAGCTATTTCAGAGGGCATCTTGCCAAAAGTATTTGTTCCTATGCACTGGAAAGTACAAGCCAATTTTTTGTAATTAACAAAAAATGTTCTGTGTGGTGTTTCGGGCTTATATATAAAAAAAATGCTTATTCCATGTGTCTCTTACGGTAAAACTTTTTAATAACTAATAGCGTTTTTACAATCAGGATTTGCTGACTTGAACTCAGTAAAATATGTGTTTTAGATTGTTTATTTTTTAATTTCGTTTATCAGAACTGAGTATAGTTGAAAATTCAGCATGTATATTAATGCAAATGGGGTTCTGGGGGCATTTATTGAAATATGTCAAAAAGTAAAAATAATAGGTAAAACTAGTCAAGTCAGGGTTTTACTAAGAGCCTGACTGATTATGGAAAAACGCAAAAACACCTAAGGATTTAATTATATTAATAAGAAGCAATGCTATAAAAACTTTTTAGGGATGTCTAGCCCCAGATTAGGAAATTAAACATACATTTTTTTAAACATTCTTATATACGTTATTGGGTATCAGCTTAAGGCGGGCCTTGCTCTTGATCAGGGTACAACAGGGTTGTCTATTAGCGCCCTTTGTTTAATGCTTTCACTTTAAGTAAATTGTTTTCGGTTTTATATTAAATAAATAATCATTTTAAATTTTACAGAAATTAACTTTTCTTGCAAACATAAACACTTATTGAATTTAAATTAAATTAAGTTGCTCTAATTATTATACTCCTGCTTCTTTAACATTAAGAAAGTTCCTACTCCTTATTTTTTGCTGGAAATTATTTTTTTGGCGACCCTTGCCCTCTGGCACCTAGAGCGACCCCTCCTCTCGCTTAACCCCAAGGCTGTTAGCTAATGACAAACGTCGAAAATTAAAAAAAAAAGATAGGAAAAAACCTGGCTTAATCAAAGAAAAGGAAACATCAGAATACAAACAATGTTACAAAAACTTTTTAGGGTAGCTAAAGACAAACTAATCCTAAAGTTAAGATATTTAACTACTGGAAAATGCTACACAAGTCCTATATGTATTATACCAAGAATTGCGAAGAAGTAGGTTCTGGGAATATTTAAATAATTTATTTCTGTATTTTACATTACAAATTACTGTTTTACATACCAGCAACCAAATGTTATAGACGCTTTAAATGAAAAATATATAGTTAGAACCTTTTAAGATGGCTAAGCACATTGTAGTTTAGAAAATCAAAACAGTATTGTGTTGTTGGAAATAAAAGATCCAAATTGCAAAATAGTATATAATAATGTGAGGACCACTCGAAAAATATCAGATGGCGGGGTATTATGGATAACTAATTTTTTCACTGCTATAAAAATAACTTAATAAAATTTTTGTTTTAAAACACAAAAATTTCACAAATTTAGACTGCCATTACAAATGACATAGGTCAGGAACCATCCTCACAATCGCAATAAAAATTTCAACAGCCAGGTACTAGAAATAAAAATTTTTGATTGCAAAAACGCCTTAGGAATGTCATTTTTATTTAGTTTTAGTAGAGTTATAAATTTTTAATTTTACGTAAAAGTTGATTTATTACCGGATCTTCCAGACGCTTATGGAGTTGTATGGGAAATTCAAGCCGAATTTTAATGTCGCCCCAGAAAAAGTAAAACTTATTTTGTTTAACTGTCATGTCCTATTTTTTTTAATTAAACAAAATATACCGGGTGATCTAGGAGGGTGGCTCACCCCTTCTTGTTCTTCATTTTCCAGAATTAAAAAATTAAACTTGGGATATCATAATTTTAGAGACCAAAAACTTTCGATGTTCATATAAGACATCTTATATATTTTTATGTTTTTGAAAGTTTAACAGCTTTAATTATTTTTATTTTTTTTTTAATCTAGGTGGCTATAATGGGCCAAAAATTATTATTTTAATACTAGTTAATTGAACAAAAATAAAATGTTAATACTTTACGCTTAATTTGATCGCGTTTTAAAAATTTAAAGTGAAAAGTTAAGGGTTTACCTAGTCATTAGAATTATTTCTTGAATTAAAAATAGACAAATAATGAATAATTAATTTAAATAGATCTGTTTGTTAAATCTTTGTATACAGTGTAATATATTCATATTTTTTCGAGGCAAAAAAAACGTTATTTTTTTAGGTGACTTTTACCTGTTTTAATAAATTACATTTAATGAATATTGGTAGTTCTCATTAAATTTTTATACCATGAAGGTCAAACTAAAATTACATCAAACGTTTTTATCGCAATTTGTTCATATATTGTACATTTTTATTGACAATAGTAAGAGTAGATGGCTTTATGTTTATATATATATTTATATATTATATATATATATATATATATATATATATATATATATATATATATATATATATATATATATATATATATATATATGCCGAGTACGCCTTTCCTTTAAAAAATAAAAATAAAAATTCCCAGCAGATTAAGTCGTTTTTTGGCTGACCCATTTTAGGGAATTGGGTTATTGCATTTTAGCCATCTCGGATTGGGATCAGCATACCCAAAACCCCAGTATACCAACTTTAGTGCAAATCAGTTGATTTTTAAAAAATACGTCCGCTCTATTGGATTTGTCATCTTGAATTTTGTAAATCCGACCTTGGATTCATGATCAACAACTCCAAAAACCTTCAGATCGGTTAATTAGCGCTTTTGAATCCGCCCTATTGAATTTAAGAATCGGCGACCCCTAAAACCTCCGTATACCAAATTTGGTGCAAATCGGTTAATTTTTAAAAAATACGTCAGCCATATTAGACCCGTCATCTTTAATTTTGGGATTTTTGGAGTTGCTGATCACGAATCCAAGGTCGGATTTACAAAATTCAAGATGGCGGATTAAATAAGCCGGACGTATTTTTTAAAAATTAACTGATTTGCACCGAAGTTGATATACGGAAAAAAGGGGTTTTGGGTACAACCCAATCCCCCATAATGGATCAGCCATCATGTGCTTTAAAAATAAAATTATGGATTCGTAATTGGCGATCTCTCAAGCCCATAGGGTTTTTTTGCTGGATACTCAATTTTTCTCCCGCTCTAAGCTTTAAAATAAGCTTCTGGTCGATTCTTTGGTTGCTTCTATTTTTGTCGTAGCTCTGATCGGGTTGACGCGGATTGTCCCATAAAAATATGACTCCAACACCAATCACAGTAATATATCACCAGTAAATAAAATTGGGTTTTAGTTCCCATATTTTTCAAAATAGCATATAGTTGGATCATTTTTAAAATGAAAATTCGGCGTCCTTTGAAAAGAAAAAGAAACATATAAAGTAGCAAAAAAGATTTGGTTTGAACTGCGGCTGCCTTTGCTTTTTATAATGTGCCGCTTCCCGTACGTGTCTGTAATAATAGACCATATAAAAAGCAAAGGCGACCGACAATAAAAATTAAACCTTTTGCTACTTTTTGTGTTTTTTTTTTTCTTTTCAAAGGGCACCGAATTTTCATTTTTAGCAGTAATACTTTTAAGGTTGGACCTAGTTTTCATCTTTTTAAACCTTTAAAACATATAAAATTTGTCTTATTATTATTATGGTAAAACATACTAATATTGTAACACATTTATTAAAATCATGTAGGCAGATAAACCTATGCAGACCAGTGACACACAACCGGTTTTGTCACAACCACTCTATGACGAAACGTAATTAAACAAGTATTCACATAATATACATTCATAAACAATATTTTTAAAACACATACATGGTAAATAATTTTATTCTCAATGAAAAAACAAATTATAAAAATTACTATTGCGTAAAGCATCAAGGATTTTCTAGTTCAAGACATTACTCAATATACTCCAGAAAATCCTAGTCCGACAACCAGCACACACCACTTTTTTTGTGGGATTGTGTTATTATTAAACAAAAAACTTCAGAGTTTGTCACAAAATGCAGGGATCTTTTGTTCGTTACGATATCCCGGCAAACACCAACTGGTAAAAAAATAAACATTAAATTATTATAAGTTTTTCATAAAAATAAAAACAAATAAATTTACATTTTTCATAAACATTTTTTTATTTGATTTTAAAACTACCTATAAATATTAAGAAGCCTTGGTTATAATTTTAAAAAGTATATTTTTTTTTAACAAAAATTAGTTTTTTGCTAACGGCCGAAGGGCTTACGAAATTGGTCTTTTTTTATTAGTAAGAAATTATTTTATGAAAGATTGGCAAAATCTAATCAGGAATGTTAAAAAACTGAACACACCTTTCTCTTTCTTTGCAGGATTTAAAAGCCTGCTTATATGAATATGTTATTACGATTAAAAATTAAAAATGGTTCGGAAGATATTACTTCTCTTCATATTTTTATATGAAATAATGTAACTCAAAAACCGTAATACACAGAGACATATTACTTTAAAGTTGTTTATTTTTATACACGTTGTTTTCTAAAGAATTTAAGCTATAGATCCAATACTTATAAAAGTGACAATCCAAAAAAGAAACTTAATTATTGCCTAAATTATTTAAGCTTAGTTTTCGAGATTGCAAAAAGTAAAAACATATTGACAGCACTTTTGACTAAAAAAAACCTTTATCACAATATTTTACATATGTAAATAGTACTAGAGCACCATTTGCAATTATAACATGCATAAAATAATTAAAAGTTTAGGTTTCTAGAAAAAAAATATAAAAATATTGTTTTTACTCTATTTTCTGGAATATTGATAAATAATTTTTAATTGACGTAATTTTAAAAGGATCTAAAAAACACACCTTTGTTTTATTTACATTATTGACTTAATTAATATTGTTTTACTGTTAATGCCCTTAATAAGTGATATACTTGCAATGCCATATCTACTTATCTACCCAGCTAACTTAGTATATTATTAGCACCTCAAAATAATGTTTAAAAATACATATACATCCATATACACTGGACTAAAGTCAAGACATTTATATTATTATGCTCGGAAAACACAAAGGAAAGGTTATTATACTTTCCAATAGTAAATAAAGAATTAATATTTTAAAAGCTCCTAATAATAGGTTTCCGAATATTCTTACAACTTTATGGTAAAAAAATTCTTTCTGTCATATATTTTCTGTTTTGCAGTATTTCTTATAAATTGAATGATACAAAAACAACAGACACTTGGGTAATAATTTTGACGAAAATATATATTTTTTGCATTTTAAATAACGTAGGTTATTTCTGTATACTTGTATCTATTAAATAAGCCATAAAAGACAATACAATAAAACCTGGCTACTTACTTTTTTGTATTAAGGAATTAAAAATAGGAACCTTTGATTCCATTAAAATAATTTTAGGTATTAGCTATTGTATTAGTTCTGATTTGAGAATGGTCTACCCTGTCCCTATTGCTTATTGCTGTTAGCTACGTTGGCAATATACTTTTCATCTTTTCCTTAGTAATTTTTCCTCCTGATCACTAATCCAGGGTCAAAATTTAGCCATCACGTCACCATTCTTTGCTAACCTTACAAAAGGTAGCAAATGTGTTTTTTTCTAACCTCAAAAGACGGACTAGAAATCACCACTATAATCAATCTCAGATTATGAAAATTTAGGATAGCTGATCCAACATGACGGATGTGTTTATTAAAATGGCAAAATGATCGAAAATCAACAAATTTAAGTCAAATTTCGTAAAAGGTTTTTTTCTTGAGTTTGCTGATTCCGAATCTCAAGTCAAATTTGAAACATTTATGATGGAGGATCCATTATAGTGGATAAAAAAATTAAAAACCACAGATTAAAAACAAGTTTGATATATGCAAGTCTAGGTAAATAAATATTTTAGAAAGATAATAAACGTTCAAAAAACTACCATCAAAAGAAATGGAAATTGAATCTGGTTTTAATATGTTCATTTTTTACCTTTGTTCATCATCTTCTTGAATTTTGAATATTAACTTTAAATTTATATTTACCCAAACTCACATATATGATATTTCTCTTTAGTCTGTTATTTTTGCTTATTATATCCACCATATTAAATTCGCCATCAGTGACGACTCAAGGATTTTATTTATTTTTTTTTTTATTTAAAAAGGTGGGACCCACGCCAAATATATTAGATACTATTGGCCTTAGGAAGAACACTTTGGTAATAAAAATTTTTATTTTGGGAAAAATTTTGGGACCCCATTTGACGATAAAATTTAACCAAATTCACGAAAAAAATGCAAAAATAAAAGATTCGCATTTAAACCTTAGATTCTTCAAATTCCAAAATTATTTTTTTTACCAAAGTGTTTCTCGTGAGGCCAATAGCATCTAGCATTCAGTATATATTTGGTTAGTTCTGGTTAGGTCCCTTGTCTTATTTTTTGGTTAGTTATGATTAAAATTTTTTTAATTTAACTTAGATTTGGAATCAGAAACCTCATAAACCACCTCATACGAAATTTGGCCGAAATCCGTAAATTTTCGAACAATGTATTTGCTATTTTCGAAAACACATCCTCCATTTTGAATTCGCCATCTTTAATTTCAGATTCGTAATCGACAGGACAAGAAAACTCTTAACCGAAATTTGGGCAGAATCCTCGAAGCTTTTAAAAATAGTGATTTCCAGTACGTTTCTTGAGGTTAGAAAAAAACTACACGTGCTACCCTCATTCTGGTCGTGGATTTGGTTTTATGAGTTTCTTTTACATAAAAATGAAAATTTGGATGTAAAAAAATCCAGTTTTTTCAAGTTAATGTTTATTAATTTTTATTATTTTTAAGGTAAGCAAATTCCCGAATTCCCGATCACGAGGCAAAATTACTACGAAAATATGTGTCCCATGAGAGGTATACCTAACCTTTTAGTATACTCAATATCATGCTTAAATTGCCCCAAAAAATACATTGAAATGACAACACAACACCTAGAAATTAGACTAAACGGCCATAAATATACTAAAAACGCCTCCACCCCCTAAAAATCCAAAACATAAAACAAGAAACAAACAAAACTTTTAAAATTTAACCTTTAAAATTACCAATAATTTAATAAACCTCAAATATTAAAAAAAATAAAAGAAATATTAATTAAAAATATAAAAAATACTAAATACATAAAATATATTATAAGCATTATATATATATATATTTAATAAACCCATTTAAATATTAAAACAAATATATATATATATATATATATATATATATATATATATATATATATATATATATATATATATATATATATATATATACAGTGTCCCAGAATATGTGGGCAATCTCTCGGAATCTAGTAGATAACCTAAAAATATTGTGACAAGTTCCCATAAACTTTTTTCCTATGACCCACCCCTACGGAGATACAGGTGCATAACGGATGCCCCTGGAAATCTTTTTTGTTTAAATACTTTTAAAATGCTAATGCGTAATTAAATATTTTTTAATATGATGGTTACTAGATAAGTCTTCTTAAAATTAACCCAATAAATCATATTTGGCTTATTTAGTTTGCCAGGGACGAACTAGCTCTGACACAATAATAGCAATTTTTTTAATACCCCGTATGATAAAGGCTCGACAATATTATTTTTGGATAGCTTTAACCTTAAACTAAAAAAAGGTATTCTTGATTGACATCGATAAAATCAACTGTTTACGAGAAATAAAATATCATCGTTGGTAATTTTTTTACATTATACAGGGTGTTTTCTAATTGTACGTCAATATGTAGGGAAAAAATTCTTGGGCCCATTTTAAGAAGAAAACTTCATGTGAACGTATGTTCTAAACGTCTCAACTTTTGAGATACAGGGTGGTAAAATTTTCGAAAAATAAATCATTTATTATTAATATTTGTAATACCACTTTAGATATTTTAATGAAATTTAGCATACATGTACTATGTATCAAAAAGCCGTTTTTAGTGTACCACATTTTTTTTATTTCCACGAGTGGCGTTCGTACAGAATTTGACCTTCCTATTTTTGCAAATAAAAAAAAATGTGTTACACTAAAAAATGCTTCTTGATATATCGTGCATGTATGCCAAATTTGATTAAAATATCAGATATGGTATAACAGATATTAATAATAAATAATTTATTTTTGAAAATTTTAGCACCCTGTATCTCGAAAGTTAAGACGTTTGGGACATACGTTCAGATGAAGTTTTCTTCTTAAAATGGACCCAAGAATTGTTTCTCTAATAGTCCACAGTACAGGCGCCCACTGGCAAGTTGATTACCACATATTTTATAATTCGTGAGTAACTTCGTTTCGACGAGTCTACCACACTTTTCCTCTGCGACTTTTCTCGATTCCTCCGCTTTTCCGCTCGAAAAAGCCTCATATTATGGCGATTTCCCAAGGTTCTAAAAAGTCACGACCACAACTTTTTTTTTTAGCTTAAGTTACTGGAAATTTTGTTAAAAATGTGAATTTACCGCATATTTACCGCTCGAAACATGCCCAAATGACAGGGTATTAAAAACCGATCACCACATAGGTAATTTTTGGTAAAATTAATTGTAAATGATTTATAAAATAATATCCTATGGTTGTCCGACAAATTTCAAGCCGCATTTTTTCAGTCCGACAGCTAGAAATTGGAATTTTGACTGGGTATAAAAAATCGTTTACCACATGTCGGACAAAAATAACACACGAAAGAAAAGTACTTTTTAAAGAAAAAAAATATATTGTGCGACAAAAATATATTCGCAAATCGTTAGTCCGACAAAAAAAAGATAAAAAAAATTCGTAAAACTATTGTACATATATTTATAATTGCCAATAAAGTATTTTATTTTATGAAATAAAATTTATATATATATATATATATATATATATATATATATATATATATATATATATATATATATATATATATATATATATATATATATATATTTATAATATATATATATATATATATATATATATATATATATATATATATATATATATATATATATATATATATATATATATATATATATATATATAATATATATATATATATATATATATATATATATATATATATATATATATATATATATATATATATATATATATATATATATATATATATATATATATATATATATATATATATATATATATATATATATATATATATATATATATATATATTATATATATATATATATATTTTGTCGTAGGTTCTCACGAGTAAAACATGGTAACGTTTTTCTTTCGGTAACTCGTGTACTGTTGTCCTGAAAAGGACAGGTTGTCTGTTGACGTTTCGATGAGATCACACTCATC